>JABWTJ010000240.1:784248-1245641 GCA_016801875.1 Solanum sitiens
GAAAGGCCACTTGGGAGAGGCGGCGGATATGAAGAACAATATCCGCATCGTTCACAATTCAGGTCACTCCCTCTCATCCTTGTTTTTCTTCTTTTGATCGTTCGAGGACGAACGATGGGTAAATTGGTATCTATTGTAATGACCTGCTTAGTCGTTTTGAGCAGCAGATTTTATTTCTGGAAAACTGTCTGAGACGACGTATCCAACGACGGACCGTCATGGGCACGACGGACCGTCGAGGGTGTCTCGTTCCAAACACTTGGAATTCTTATATTTGAGTGCTGAAATCGACTCTCTGAACTCTGTGACGGACCTGCAGGATGGACCGTCACAGACATGACGGACCGTTGTGAGTTTCCGTTTCAAAACACTTCAACTCTTGAGAATTGGGTACTGAGAGCATTCTCTGAAGTCTGTGACGGACATGCAGGACGGACCGTCACAGACATGACGGACCGTTGTGAGGTTCCGTTTCAAAACACTTCAACTCTTGAGAATTGGGTACTGAGAGCAATTCTCTGTCCGTCATGACGGAAGTGCAGGACGGACCGTCGTAGGCACGACGGACCGGCTCAGACTCATCAGGAATTGAGTCTCTGAAGTTGTGCGAACCTGCAGACACGACCTTTCGAGGCACGACGGGCCGTCACAGGTTGCGTAATCCCAGTCTGGGTCGGATTTCTGGGTAAGTTTTAAAGGGGCATTTTGGACTATTCCTGCTATAATTATGAATTTAGTGGGTTAATGTTAATAACTCAAATTCTTGGGGTGTGAAGGAGATAACCTTGAGTTAAGTAGTGGGTTAATTCCTCATCTTTTATACCTAATTATATGCTAATTAGGGAAAAGAGAGAGAGTTTTGAAGAAGAAAAATAGAGAGAACAAGGAGAAGAGAGGAACGATCTATAGAGAGAGACAACCAAAGAGGAACAAAAAGCTTGGAGAGATTGCTTGCTTGATCAAGAATCCTTGGTGAAGGTAGGTTATGGTTTTGATACTATTCGTAGTAAACTCTTAATAGTGAATGATATGTATTGGTAGTATTGTAAACCCTTCTATATGCTTAATTGTATGCTTGCATGAATGTGATTATGTGATTGTGATAAAATAAGCATAATGAAGCTTTTTGAATCCAAAATCTTGAAGAAACCCTAATTCACCTTGTTATTGATGATGCTTGGGTATAAAAGAAGGTGATGAACTAAAGTAATGAGATTGATGATGCCTTGGTATAAAAGAAGGCTTGATGAATTGATAGAATGATGTTAGTGGATCAGAGTGTCACGTTCCGACACATAGTATTAGGGGATCGGAGTGTCACGAACCGACACGTAGAATTAGGGGATCGGACGTTCCGACACATAGAATTAGGGGATCGGAGTGTCACGTTCCGACACATAGTATTAGGGATCGGGTGTCACGAACCGACACGTAGAATTAGGGGATCGGAGTGTCACGACGAATTAGGGGATCGGAGTGTCACGTTCCGACACATAGTATTAGGGGATCGGGTGTCACGAACCGACACGTAGAATTAGGGGATCGGAGTGTCACGTACCGACACATAGTAGTAGGGGATCGGAGTGTCACGTACCGACACAAGAGGAAGAAAGATAATGAATCTTGAGAGATGTTAAAATACTCAATGTAATGAACCTAATTTCCCAAATGAGTGTGGTATTGAGGCTTGAGTCCTCATGGATGAACTTGGTAGTACTTATTGATGATTATAGTACTTGTTGCTACATGTTGAGTATTGTAGTTGATTTATGATATGAACTGATATATACTGTTTTCTATTTTGAGTTGGCCGATGATACCTACTCAGTACTTGTGTTTTGTACTGACCCCCTACTTGTTGTTCTTTCTTTGTTATTTGGGGAATGCAGCAAACGTACCGTCGTCTTCAACTCAGCAGCGATTCTAGCCAGTCTTCATTACACCGGATTTCAGGGTGAGCTAATGCTTCTAGCTTGGACTGGATCTTCTCTTCAATGTCTTGATGCCTTGAATTTCCGGCATGGACTAGCCTTTATTTATTTTAGCTTCTTAGATACTTTTATATTAGTAACTTGAGGATAGATGTTCTTGTGATGATGACTTCCAGATTTTGGGGATAATGGGTTATAAATTTTAGAAGTTATTTAATTGTTTTCGTTAATGAGTTTTAAGTCTTCCGCTTTGTATTATGTTCAATATGTTGGGGTTATAGATTGGTTGGTTCTCTCACATAGTAGGATAAGTGTGGGTGCCACTCGCGGCTCGATTTTGGGTCGTGACAAGCTCATAGATGAAACCTACAAGATTCTCTATGCTATGGGGTTGACTTCTAGTGTAAAACCGAGTTAGACACTTATCAACTCAAAGATGTGGCCCAAACTTGGTATGTCCAATGGAGAGACAATAGGCCTTTAAGGGGTGGACCGGTGACATCGAATATTTTCAAGAAGGCTTTTCTTGATCGTTTTTTTTCCTAGGGAAAATGGGGAAGCCAAAGTGGAAGAATTCATCAACCTTCGTCAAGGAGGTAGAGTGTACTTGACTACTCTTTTGAAATTTACTAAATTGTCAAAGTATGCTCCTTTTTTTTTCCTGACCCTAGGGATAAAATGAATCGTTATGTGACGGGAGTGTTGGATGACTTCAAAGAAGAATGTCGTTTGGCTAGGCTACTTTATAATATGAAAATATCTCGTCTCCTGGTTCATGCTCAACAAGTGGAAGATACTAGGGTGAAGAGGAAGAGTAGGGAAACAAATAGGGCTAAGTCCTATGATGGTGGTTCTTCAAAGGGAAGTCTTGATATCCAAGACAAGCCTAAGTTCAAGAAGAGGTTCTCTAATAAAGTTCCTTCCAAGTTCCCTAAGGCTCGTGATAATAGGGTGTCTAATCCTTAGCCTGAAAAGTAAAGGAGTACTAGTTCACCAAACAAGAAGCCTACTTGTGCCAAGTGTGGAAAAGGTCACTTTGGTGAATGCTTAGTTGGAACAAGCAATTGTTTTAGTTGTGGTAAAAGTGGGCACAAAGTTCAAGATTGCCCAAATTTGAAGGGGAAAGACAAGGGGAGTGGACAATAAAGTGGTTCTAATGTTGATGCTCCGAAGAAGAATCGCTTCTATGCACTCCGCACTAGGGGTGAGCAAGAGACTTCTCCCAATGTGGTGACCGGTATGTTGAAAGTGTTTTCTATTGATGTATATGCTTTACTTCATCCCGGTGCTAATTTATCATTTCTTACTCCTCTAGTAGATAGAAAGTTTGACATTTTGCCCGATATCTTGAACGAAACTTTCATGGTTACTACCCCGGTGGGTAAGTAGCTTGTTGCTAAGAGAGTAAATAGAAAATATCTTATAATGTTGACCAATAACGTTACTCATGTGGTGTTAGTAGAACTCGATATGGTTGATTTTGATGTTATTTTAGGTATGGATTGGTTGCATGCTTGTTTCGCTTCCATAGATTGTAGAACAAGGTTAGTTAAGTTTAACTTTCCAAATGCATCCATTTTAGAATGGAAGGGAGGAAATTCTATTCCTAGAGATCGTATTATTTCTTGTTTAAAAGCTTTTAAGGTGATATCTAAGAGGTGTTTATACCATATTGTGAAAGACAAAGATTTAGACTCCGAGATTCCTCCTATTGAGTCGGTCCCCGTAGTGTGGGAATTTCTGGAGGTCTTTCCTAATGATCTTCTCGGAATCCCTCCCGAATAGGAAATTGATTTTGGTATTGACTTGCTACCGAATACAAATCCCATTTCAATTCCTCCTTATCGGATGGCTGAGGCTGAATTGAAAGAGTTGAAGGGTCAACTCAAAGATCTACTAGGGAAGGGTTTCATTCGGCCTATTATTTCTTCATGGGGTGCTCTGGTATTGTTTATGAAAAAAAGGATGGATCCCTTAGAATATGTGTCGATTACCGTCAACTCAACAAAGTCACAATCAAGAACAAGTATCCTCTTCGTCTGATTAATGATTTATTTGATCAACTCCAAGGTGCGAGTTACTTTTCAACATTGACTTGAGGTCGGGATATCACCAGCTTAGGGTGAGAGGTGATGATCTTCCCAAGACATAATTTCGGACTAGATATGGTCACTATGAGTTCTTAGTAATGTCCTTTGGTCTCACTAATGCTCCAGCTGTGTTTATGGACCTAATGAATAGGGTGTTTCAAAGTTACCTAGATTCATTTGTCATTGTATTCATTGACAATATCTTGGTATATTTAAAAAATGAGGGTGAACACATGGACCACTTGAGAGTGGTGTTGTAACTGCTTAAGGAACACAATTTTTTGCCAAGTATAGCAAATGTGAGTTTTGGTTGTGCTCGGTAGTGTTTCTTGGTCATATCATCTCTAGTGAAGGTGTAGAGGTTGATCCAAGAAAGACCAAAGTAGTGTAAAATTTGCCTAGACCTTTGGCTCCTACGAATATTAGGAGTTTCTTAGGCCTAGCCAGTTATTATAGAAGGTTTGTCGATGGGGTTGCATCCATTACTTCCCCTTTGACAACCTTGACTCAAAAGAATGTGAAATTTTTGTGGTCGAAAGCATGTGAAAGAAGCTTCCAAGTGTTAAAGGATAGGCTTACCTCCGCTCTCGTATTGACCCTACCGTATGGTACTAAGGGTTTTGTGGTATATTGTGATGCATCCCGAGTCGGGTTGGGGTGTGTTCTTGTGCAACATGGCAAAGTTATAGCCTATTCTTCTAGACAACTCAAAGTTCATGAGAAGAATTATCCGACTCATGACCTTGAATTAGCGGCCTTGGTATTTTCCTTGAAAATATGGAGGCATTATCTCTATGGGGTTCATGTTGATGTGTAGACGGACCATAAAAGTCTCCAATATGTATTCACTCAAAAGGAGTTGAATTACCAGCAACGGAGATGGTTAGAGTTGTTGAAAGACTATGACATGAGTGTTCTCTATCACCCCGGCAAGGCTAACGTGGTAGCGGATGGTCTAAGTCGTTTGTCCATGGGAAGTGTGTCCCATGTGGAAGAAGCCAAGAGAAACCTAGTGAACTATTTTCATAGGTCGGCTCGTTTAGGGGTTCGAATTGACGATTCTCCAAATGGTGGTACGGTGGTACGTCATAACTTCTAGTCGGTTTTGGTGGTTGAGCTGAATTCTAAGCTACACCTTGATCCTTTATTGATGGAGTTGAAAGAATCGGTTCTTGGAAAAATGAATTAGTCATTTTCCCAAAGGGGATGGCGTTCTTAGGTACAAAGGAAGATTGTGTGTGCCCAATGTGGATAATTTGAGGAATAAGATTGTTGAGGAAGCTCATGGATCCCGGTACTCTATTCATCTGGGTTCTACAAAGATGTACCATGACCTTAGAGAAGTGTTTTGGTGGGATGACCTAAAACGGATATCTGGAGTTTGTTGCAAAGTGTCCCAATTGCCAACAAGTGAAGGCTGAGCACCAAAAGCCGAGTGATTTACTACAAGAAATCGAAATTTCTTCTTGGAAGTGAGAAGATGTTAACATGGATTTCGTAGTATGGTTGCCTCAAACTCGAAAGCAATATGAATCTATATGGGTGGTAGTGGATAGAATGACCAAATCCGCTCACTTTATTCCCGTTAAGTCTACTTATTCGACGGAAGATTATGCAAGATTCTATATTGACAAGATAGTGAGTTTCGTGGAAAAATCCTCTTTTGCTTGATTTACACATTTGTGTATTCGGTATGTTGTTGCCTTCATAAAATGATAATGAGCATAATGATGTGTTGAGAAGGAAATTCCTCATGTTATGATTTGAGCTCTTATGTGTGAAAGTTCATGATTTGGGTTACTTGTGTAAATGACATGATTATGTGTTGAATGGAGTTTTGAAACACTACTTGAGTTGTAACACATGTTGATTTTTGTATACTGCTGGTAGGGTCGCTAGTCTTGAGTCTATCCCTTCCCTTTTAAAAAGTTTAGTGTCATTCGGGGACGAATGTTCCTAATCGGGGGTGTCACAACCCGAAAGTACCCCCTAGAAGTTTGGGTTAACTCTCGGATCGTGGCCGGGCGTACTTGATACTTTGGGGTCTCGTACAAGCCCTTCAACTCGTACATTACATAAAACATGAAAAGTAGTGCGGAAATTAAAACTTTTTACAATAATTAAATAAAGAAGTCTTTCATAAATACTAGGAAATATTATCGTCACAAGACAACTTAAAGACACAATTTAGAAACTTAGCGACACGGCCCTTTACAATAAAAGGAAATACAAATTAAGTCTTAATAATAAAACTAAGAAACATAAACTATGTCCTCGAATATATGAGGCCATACCAATTCTTGAGAGATAGAATTCCCAAGCTTCACTTCGATCCTCCAAAAGTTTCCAACCTATACTTATGAGGTATAAAAGTATGGGGTTTGTACAAATAATGTACTAAGTATGGCATATGCAAAAACATATAAAAAGGGACCTTTTTAGCAAAACAAGCTTTCATGCCAATTTAATAAAACATTCATGATCTTAGGAACAAAACAACATAAGAAGCATCATTTAACACTTAAAGAAGAATTTCCATAATTTTGACTTAAAGGCACACTTAACAGTAAAGCCACTCAACTTCACATTAAACCGACTCGAGCATACAATTTCACATAAGTACTCTCCTCCAATAGGACTCTTAGGTCACACTAAGTGCAATGTGAGAGTAGCATCCCATACTACCACTCCCACTAGCGCTCCTAATGGACTCCCAAGGATTTGAGCACGTTACAACAACTTAACCAACATTACAGTAAACCCAATTGGACATTACAATGAACTACTTTAAGACATTATAGTAAGTTTAAAAGCTTTACATTGAACTAAAGACTCCAACAAAGGTGAACTTCCAAAGTATTGCAAATGAGGAAGTGAGCACATTTCCGTAGGAGTTTCCCTACCTAAGGATAATCCCAAGATTCTCTAAGGTAAGACATAAAGGAAACATCTAAATACTTCCTTCAACGCACACCCAAGTGATCCTCAAGATTACCCCGTTCGGCTTACTCACCTCGGGAGAATGAGTCACCACTCGAAGACAAGACCTTAGAAGAACACCCAACAAAACACCAAAGACTTCCCTTTCGGAATGCCTACTTAGTGCAATGAGTAGGATGGCGTCCCATACCACCACCTACCCTAAGTAGTACATTCTTTTAGAAGGTTTGGCACCAAGTCTTCCCTTTCGGAATATCCTACTTAGTGCAATGGATAGGTAGCGTCCCATACCAACACCTACCCTAAGTAGAACGTTCTTTTAGAAGACTTAGTTCAATCAAATCACATAGGTATTACATTAATTAGACAAATTATCATTTTCATTACTTTTGTGGGGGTTAGCTTAACCAACAAAGACCATGAGAGCTCGGCATGGAATCTCGATATTAACCCCTATCAGATGAGGGATCCTCACTTGCCTAGAGTAAGGTCATACTTCTTAGCTTTTACATGGCTTTCCCAATAGCTACACCTATGCGGGCACATAGTTAAGGGATAGGGAGATTTCTACTAAGTAACTCATTCTCTACTAACGAGGAGTACTCATCTCAATAGGTACAATAGAATACAACATCTCAACTCACAAAGTGTATTCCACCTCTTCTTACTATCCTCTCAGTGCTAAGCATAACTCCCCACGGATTCTCACATTATAGACAATAGGTTAAGGATATCTAGAGAATACCATATCTCAACTCACGAAGTGCATTCATCCTACGACCTATCTTGGAAGGCCATCTCAACTCACGAAGAGTGTCCACCCCACGACTCCCCTTCTTACTAAACTTAGCTTCATTCATTCACTTAAAGTGTGTGTGTGTACATGTGAGCACACCTTGCATATAAGCATTATTTCATATACATTACTTCTAAACATTCTTTAGACTTCCATTCATCAACTTACAAACTTTACATACTTCACTTAGTCATATTCTTCAATTAGACAAATTCTAGGTCAAACATACAATTCAAGTTTCACAATCACAAAACAAGACCCATTTACAATTTCTATTCATTTTACAATTTAGACCTTCAAGGTCCCATTCTCAATACATAATAAACATCACCAATTAATCAAATAAGCACCGCCACCAAGAAGGTGGACCATACCACTAAAGATCAATTTATCATAAGAACCATACAATATAAGCAACTCTTCAATTTAACAAGCCATAACAACCTATAAGCATTTCATCATTAATCCATCATCATAAGTCCCTTAGGGCAGTAGCTAAACCAACATTACAACACAATAAAACCAAAGTTCATTTTATACATAAACATGCTCTTTTCACCAACTTCTTAAACCACCATTTGTAAGGAAACTTTAACATGATTTCATCAAGGTTTTAGCATTAGAATCACCAACTAACATTAATAACATCATTAATTAGTTAATAGAAACATATTCATGCAAGACCCATATTGGGTTGAATATAATAAAAGTTAGGGTTGAAAACCCCTTTTTGAAATTCATTGGAAATGACTTCTTGAATGAAAGGGTATTCAAGAATGGATACCATACCTCAATAAGCAAGCAAACCCAAGATTTTTGGTTAAGAAATCACATCCAACCAGCCCTCCTATCCTTCCTTGAACTCTAGATTTCAATGGAGACTTGAGAGAGTTTGTTTTTAGAGAGAGAGAGAGTTGATTTTGAAAATGAGAGTCTTGTCTAGGTCTAGGGATTAAAACATAACCTAATATAACTTAAAAAACCCTAAAAGTATCAGCCTAGTGTCCCAAAAGACTTGGGGTGAATTTCCCAAAACACCCCAAGACTTAACCAATCACGTTGCAGCTTTTGGGACTGCTCCATCGACGGACCAACCGACGGTCCGTGTGTCCATCGACGGACAGTGGTTGAGGTCTCGTCGGTTGGGCCTGCAGCCTCCCAAAACTATAGGCTTTCAGCCTCCATCAACGGACACCACCGACGGGCCGTTGGCCAGTCGACGATCCTTAGTCTAGGTCTCGTTGGTTGAGACTTAGCCACATTGGAGGCTTGGACTTTCTGTCTTAGCAAGTGCCATCGATGGTCCATGGTCGACAGAATGTAGGTGGACCTACGGACCGTCCCTTGGTCCGTCGTTTGGCCACTGCCCTGACAGTTTGGTCCAAGGCATAGGACCTTCTGTTGGTTCCCCTTGCGGGTCCTAGGTGGGGTCGTGCCTGAACTTTAAACCCCTACACATGGTCATCTAGGTCTTAGGAACATCTCGCACAAGTTTCAAGAAAAACGAACCTGTAAATCTCATTCAAACACATCAAGACACACTAGCACATTCTAGGGCACACCTTCCGAACTTCATGGACGTTTTTGGTCGATTGACCTCCAAACTCAACCAAACTTCAGACATAGATTAGGGATAGTAAAATAACTCACTTTAACACAAAAATTCACTCAAGAAACACTTGCAAAGCTCTTGTTCACCTTAGTTCATTTTAGGGCGTTAAATTCTCCCCTACTTGGGATAACATTCGTCCTCGAATGACACTTAAACTTCAAGAACAATAAAGACTCACTTAGCATCACATAACACAACACAACATGATTTAACATCAAAATCAAAGCATCAACTGACAAAGAGCATCATTTCACACTTTTTCACACTTAGCAACATAGGCAATTTCTACCAAACTTCACAACTTTCAAAACTCATTCTTAACCTTCTTTTATGGAGGAGCTACCTTCTCCAACATTAAACATGCTCATATACAAAAAAAAATCACACATTGAAACTTAAATTCAAGTCAAAACAACTTTCTTCAAAAATGAGAAACTTTACAATGAGCATCACTGTACACAGGCAACTTGCAAAACTTCACAAATTCATTCTCACTTTCATTTCATTACTTATGGAGGAACTACCTTCTCCAACATTAAACATGCTCATAAACATCATTTCTAAATACATTGAAACCATTGTTCATGAAAAATACAATTTTCTCAAAATTTGGACTTACTTACAGTGAATTCAAAACTTCACTGTGTCACATGCTTTAAAATTTCCATAATGCACCTTTCAAGCAACTTTAACAAGATGACATGACAATATGAGAGACAAGACTATCTTAACTTAATCCAAAAAGACTTGACAAGTTTCACTAAGTGCAATGTGAGAGTAGCATCCATACTACCACTCCCACTTAGTGACCCTTGCGGATTCACTTGGACTAAGTACATTACATGCTATTTTAGTCAATTCACCCTCCCCCACTTAGGATAAAGCCATCTTCAAGGCCTCATACTTCAAAGCACCATTATGTCCCTCACAATGTAGGAACTCATACTACTCCTAACTCATGCACATCAAGTCTAAACATCAACCTTACAAGTTAAGCATAACACTTCCTTTTTAGGATTCAAGCCTAGACAAACTCTCTTAAACGTCACCTCATTCAACAATTAGGCACCACTTAACTCAACCTCATGGAACAAAACATCCTTACTAGATATTCATACCATATTTCCGTCTTAGTGTAAGCCTACACCACAACATCTACCAATCACAAGAACAACTACGAAACATTAGTCACACAAGAGAGTTGCCTTCGACTTCTATAAAATCTCCACATTCTTTCAACCTTCCTCAAATTTACACCTTAAAGCATTTCTACCATCATTGAACATAATCACAAAATAACTCATTTGTTCTCAAAGGCACTTTATTCAATCCTTATAACTCTTATTATGCTTAGAACTACATCCCCATAAAGTTTCTCACCACAACAGTTCCAATCTCATAAATCACACCTAGCCATAAATGGCATCACATCACAATTCTTAAATCTTACCTTCATATTTACTCTTCTAGCCACAAAACCATCATATAATCAAAAACTCACCTTTTGCTCTCCCTCAAACTTAGAAACATCTCCCTTTCCAAGCAATCACACCTAGAAAACCACCGAGCAAAGGAGAAGAAGAGAGAGATCTTATGGAGTTAAGTTCTATGGCACGATTCAAGAGTAATGAAGAAAGTGAAACTCTATCGTCCTATAGCCTCTTGTCCATGGATGGGTCGCGACTCACACCAATGACCAAGATACTAGTAGACGTGGCTTGTGAGACTTTTAGACCTTAAACTATTTCCAAAACCTTATGCTCTGATATCAAGTCTGTCACGACCCAAAAGTACCCCCTAGAAGTTAGGGTTAACTCTCGGATCGTGGCCGGGTATACTTGACCCTTTGGGGTCTCGTACAAGCCCTTAAACTCGTACATTACATAAGACATGAAAAGTTGTGCGGAAATTAAAACTTTTCACGATAATTAAATAAAGAAGTCTTTCATAAATACTAGGAAATCTTACCGTCACAAGCCAACTTAAAGATACAATTTAGAAACTTAGGGACACAACCCTTTATAATAAAAGGAAATACAAATTAAGTCTTAAGAATAAAACTAAGAAACGTAAACTATGTCCTCGAATATATGAGTACATACCAATTCTTGAGAGATAGAATTCCCAAGCTTCACTTCGATCCTCCAAAAGCTTCCAACCTATACATATAAGGTATATAAAAGTATGGGTTAGTACAAACAATGTACGAAGTATGGCATACGAAAAAATATGTAGAAAGGGACATTTTTAGCAAAACAAGTTTTCATGCCAATTTAATAAAACATTCATGAACTTAGGAACAAAACAACATAAGAAGCATCATTTAACACTTAAAGAAGAATTTCCATAATTTTGACTTAAAGGCACACTTAACAGTAAAGCCACTCAACTTCACAGTGAACCGACTCGAGCATACAATTTCACATAAGTACTCTCCTCCAATAGGCCTCTTAGGTCACACTAAGTGCAATGTGAGAGTAGCATCCCATACTACCACTCCCACTAGCACTCCTAACGGACTCCCAAGGATTTGAGCACGTTACAACAACTTAACCAACATTAGAGTAAACCCAATTGGACATTACAGTGAACTTCTTTAAGACATTATAGTATGTTTAAAAGCTTTACATTGAACTAAAGACTCCAATAATGGTGAACTTCCATAGTATTGCAAATGAGGAAGTGAGCACATTTCCATAGGAGTTTCCCTACCTAAGGATAATCTCCAGATTCTCTAAGGTAAGACATGAAGGAAACGTCTAAACACTTCCTTCAACGCACACCCAAGAGATCCTCAAGATAACCCCGTTCGGCTTACTCACCTCGGGAGAATGAGTCACCACTCGAAGACAAGACCTTAGAAGAACACCCACCAAAACACCAAAGACTTCCCTTTCGGAATGCCTACTTAGTGCAATGAGTAGGATGGCGTCCCATACCACTACCTACCCTAAGTAGTACATTCTTTTAGAAGGTTTGGCACCAAGTCTTCCCTTTCGAAAGATCCTACTTAGTGCAATGGATAGGTAGCCTCCCATACTAGCACGTAAAACTCATTCAAACACATCAAGACACACTAGCACATTCTAGGGCACACATTTCGAAAGTCATGGACGTTTTTGGTCGATTGACCTCCAAACTCAACCAAACTTCACACATAGCTTACGGATACTAAAATAACTCACTTTAACACAAAAATTCACTCAAGAAACACTTACGAATCTCTAGTTTACTTTAGTTCGTTATAGGGCATTACAGGGGGATAATTTAACACTCCGAGAAGTCAAGACTTAATCTAGAGCCTCACAAGTGTATCCAAGGTTTATAATACTGTTTTAAGACCTAAATTAATGATTAAAAGCTTAGAGTCAAGATGTCAACAAACGTCCATGACATCTGGCAACTAGCTAAATTGAACTAGTTGACGTCCCTATGTTTGGTGAAGGATTGGGAGGGTCAAATGAAGTCTAAAACTTGTAAAAAGACTTTGAAAATGTAAAATGTAGTATAGAGGGTCTAAACATTCACTAACCACTCCACAAGGACCACCTGACTCGCATCTTGGCAAAATTTGTCTCGCGACACATTCACTCCATGAGGCTCACTGCCTCAAACTGTATTTTGAAAATAAAATCTGAAATCAGCCTTGCGACGCACAACGATTTCCCAAATTCGTTAAAATCGTATTTTAACCATTTGGATTTCACAAAAAGACCCATTTAAGTAAGGGGTGTTATGGGTAATTTAGTGGGTGATTATATATAGCCTAAGGGTCAGTTTTAATTCATTTTGGCTCACCTAAACCAAATCCCCAAAACAAAACCCAAAAGCTCTCATCTCTCTACTTTCTCTTTTGCAAAATCCTCCATTGAAGGAATAACAAAGCTTGAAGAAGAAGACCAATTTCTCTAGGATTTAACTTCAATTTAGTGGATAATCTTCATAAAGGTATGTGTTCTTCACACTTGGGATTCCTTTACCCAAGAGGTCCTTTCAAAGTTGATTTCTAAATTACCCAATTCCATGCGGTTTTCCAATTCTAATGGGTTTTCTTCTAAACTTCAAATTGATGATAAATTGTGATTGCCTATGACTAATTAAGTGTAGATTGTTGGTTAATTTATGTTAATTGATATAATTTCATGTAGATCATGTCCCTTTCCCCAAATTCCCCAAATCTTGGATCTTCTTTATGAATTGATGGGAACTGAAGAATGTATTGATTGTTACACTTGTTGTATCTATTCTGGACTGCCTAGGGTAATGTATTGTTGGGATTGGATCTATTTTTTAAGGAATTCATGATGAACCTTATTCCCTTAACCCTAGGTTATGAATTAAAGTTAATTTGGATAGTGATGATGCAATTGACCTTGCTATTATTTTAATTACTATTGTGTGATCTTATTACACCCATTGTTGGGGTGAATTGGATGGTTGATCGTAAAACCATGAATTATGGCTTGTTAAGGAGATTGGGTAAGTCTTTGTGATCCTAACCTTTACTTCAATTATGATTACTTGTGTTTAGTGATGAAGTTACATTGAAGTATACCTTATCATGAGATTGGTAGGGTCGGTATGATGTTGAATTGAAATGTCTTGACTATGGTTTGTGAGATGTTGGCTTAGATGTAAATGTTATAAAGATGATTAACTTACCAATGTGCCTTATCATGATGTGATTATGTAAATGTGCTAACCTCACATGTATGAATTGTAACGAAAGGAAAATACTCATGCAATTCTTATTGAGCTATGATGATGATTATTACATAAGGGATAGACCCTATGACCTAACTAAGATTTGATTATTAATAAAGGCATTAAATACATTTCAAAAAAGGACTTTAGCTTAGCACCGAGAGAACTTGACAATGGGAGGTGTTGACTTTCCATAGAGAAAGATTCACCCTATAGTTCCACATGAGGTGTTGACTCCCCTATGAGGGATACTCACCCTATGGATTCTCATGAGATGAGGCTCCAATGCTAAATTGCATGTAGAGAGTTCATACATATCTCCTAGTTCCTTAACTATGTTGTCTCCATAGGAAGACTAGCTAGTGGATCCACCTAAAAAGCTATGTTTATATTTGGTTCTACTTTGGCCGGTAGACCACCTTCCATCGGTATAAGGTTTTACAACATTGGATTCCACATTAGCTCATGTGGTCTATATCGGTTAACGCAAAATGTTCCCGAAAGGTAAAATTAAAGTAATGAATGAACTCCAACTAGGATGACCTAAGGGGTTTAGCTCAGTCTCGGTAGGGGTATGGGACTCTACCTATACATTGCATTAGTTATCCTTGAGGGGTGTCGTAGGAGGATGTTCTTATGTATGTATATGCTTATAAATGTAAATGATATGTATATGATTGTCTTACATGTTTATGGCACCATATGATGTTGAATTCACTTATGAATATATATTTGGTCTCTCTTGTTGAAGTATGAGTTTATGTACTCTTAATGTTATGATATGTGAAGTTGGACATAGGTTGTGGTTCTTTTTAGGTTTACTTTATTGAGTAAGGTTATGGGGCTTTGTTTAGTCATTGCACTAGTGGACTTAATGAGGGTTCATAATTAATTGTCTTGCTTAGGTTATGATGTAATGAACTCTTATATATGCTTGTTGATGCTACAACTTGATGATAGAGTTGTCTTGATTATGTGCTCAACTGTGATTGATATACATGTTGACTTGACTAGACATTGGTATGGTTGGTCTTGTGTTGTATATTGTCTTGACTTAAGAGTTAGGTGTTTATTGGCTTATATGAGTTTCTTGGATATGCATCAATGATTTTCAAAGTAAATTAGCATGTTTTTGAACAAATGTCCTTTTTAGCGTGTTTAACTTGTTTTATGTGAATATACTCATACATAGTACAAGTGTGTACTAACCCATCTTTTATGTTTACTACAAATGTAGGATCCGGACGTAGAGCTTATAGAAGGCCTTTGAAGACTACTTGGATATTCCCCAAGTGTTCGCTAGGTCCTCACCTTTCGAGGACAATGCCATTATCAAGCTATTGATGTTGTTCTAATTATATGATTTCTAGTTCTTTCCTTTTTATTTCAAGACAATTGTTGTATAGCCTATATGAGGCTGTATTGATGTATGGGTTAAACCCAATTATTGAATTCGTTGTTAGATGGTTTAATATGAGACACATTATAGACTTCTTATGAAATTATGTTCCTATACTATGTATGTGCAATAAAAGTAGAAGACTTTATAATCATCTTATACGAAGGGTCTATGTATACTCGATAAATATATATATGTGTAAGCGAGAGGTCTAAGTAAACCTAAATGTAGAAGTAAACGAAAAGTTTTAAATTTCCGCATTTTTAACCTATGAATGTAATGATGAATGCTAAGAGGCTAGTCTTAGTTCTCTCCGAGTACAACGACGCCGGTTACGTCTAGGGGGTGCTCTTTGCATGTGACATAAAGGTCAGAATAGGAAGGGTTGTGACTCTGTTGAAGGGTTGTGCCCATTTGAAAGGTTGTGCCTTTTCCAATGTGTTGTGGGGTTGTGTCCATTTGAAAGGTTGTGCCTTTTCCAAAGTGTTGTTACCATTCTGAAAGGTTGTCTTCATTCAAAAGAGTTGTTACCTTTACCCTTTGTTAGCTATAAATAGAGAGACTTTCTCTCATTTTTCTGCATCAAATTCTTTCCTTCTATTGCATACATTTCTTACCAATAAAATCGATCGATCATACGTGTGTGTGGTTGTTATTGTCATTTTGAGTTCGTTGAAATTATTCAAGTTTGATGTACCTCTACTTATTTAATAGTTAATCTGTTTTATCTAGGGATGAATTAATCTGCAACCTCAGGTACTTGATGGGATTAAATTTATTAAGGACAGACAGTGGGTTCTGTGGGCTCACATAGTTCTTCATTTTTTCTTTTCATCTTTTATTATTTTTTATTTGCTAAGCGTACTACAAGAGACAAAAATTAGCATTCTACGTTGACAAAAAATTTAAGTAATTATGAAGCAATACACGTTATAAATTTGTCAAAATATTTAAATATTTACCACAAATATCTGCACTGATACTTCCACTAAAAAAATTTAAGTATGCTAGAGTTTTTGGCAAGAGAAAATTTAGAATTTCTCTCATGATATTTTTAGCAAATAATATTAAATTAAGTCCTCAGTTAGTATTAGATCATGTAATTGATTACTATAGTGTAGATTAAAAACAAAAAAGTTTTATGAATTGAACAAAATTTTGCCCATACGAATTTTTTAATATGGTGACTTTTGAAAAGATGTAAATAAGAATAACTGACCTTCATATTAATAAAAAAAGAAAAAAAACATGACTTGATGAAATAATTAACAATATTTAAGTTACCGTTATAGAATGGAATTCAGATAACTACTAATTAAGATAGTCAAACTAAATTTCATCACTTTAGTTGTTGGAAAATTCACTTTTCAAGTGCCCACCCCCTCCATCTCCACCCATACCCCTATATATATATATATATATATATATATATATATATATATATATATATATATATATATATATATATATATATATCCCATTTCAAAACACTCCTACCCTTAAGAACTCTGTTACTCTCAAGATAAAATAAACATCGTGTCAAAATCCTTAAATTCCTTCAAAATCAAATCTTTATAAAATAGAAATAGGGCAATTGTTTTTGTGTTTTTCTAACTTTCATATCCAAAAACAAAACCTTTGTTGTACCTTTTATTTTTTCTCATCATTTCAATGCTCATCCATTTCTTAGAAATCTTCAAAACTTCAGTCTTTTCATTTCTCTCTTTTTTTGGTTGTTTTCTTGAAACCGCAAATGGAAAAATTATTGTAAAAAAACTGAATTCATCTAATCATCCAACTTTGAAATATGATGAAATTGGAAAAGAATAAAAAAAATTCATCATTAAAAATAAAAGTTGAAGAAGAAGAACAAAAATAAATGAATTTGGGTTTGTATGATGGGTCACCAGATCGGATCGAATCTGCTCCAAAAATGAGCACTGGTGCTGATTCAGATTCAATTGGCTATATTGATTCTTCAGATAGTAGTGGGTATTCATATTCTGATAGGGTCATTGGTCTCCTTTAAAAGGTGAACCTAGTTCTTTAATTGTGTCAATTTGCTTAACTGTGCCATAGACTTTCAAAAAGATAGTTGTGGAAGAAACTAAGCCTATTGAGTATAAGACTTTTAAAATAACGAAATGATTCCAACTTTTAACCTCTTTAATGTTATACAATTTTACAATTTTAGCGTATTTTATGACATAAAATTCTTAAACCATAGATTAAAAAAAATCTTAAACCATCAATTGTGTAGTGTAATGGAGTGGGCTAGCCACTTTTAAGGTCTTCCAAGTGATACAAATTATACCTTAAACCTTTTATAAGAGATATTTATAAATTTTATTCTATTTTCAAGTGATACAATTGACTTTGAAATAGGGTGGGTGACCAACTGTTAAACACTTTTAAGTGATCTAATTTACGATTTTAGCCTAAATTTCTGACATCTTAATCATGTAATAGTCTAGTGTGGAATAAACATTTTAAAGCTCTTTAAAGTAATACATTTTTCAATTTAACCTATTTTTATGACATTTCAATAAATCAACTAGGTAGTAAAATAGATAGGGTAGGGTCTAAACCTTTTTAGCTCGGTAATTTTAAAAATAGCACTCCCATGATAAAAATTCAATTTAAAAATATCCACTTTTTAGCGTGGAGCTAACTAATATCTGGTATACTTTTCAATGTCATACATTAAAAAACGACCCTACTTTCATAAGGTTTGTGTATACACTACCTTGCGGGATTACATTGAGTTTTTTGTTGTTATTGTTGTTGATGTACACACACACATTATATATATATATATATATATATATATATATATATATATATATATATATATATGTATGTAAACCTCCTATTTCTTGTATATGTTTCTTGTGTGTAATCCTTTATTAACTCGTTGTTTTTAGGGCATTGACATGTGTAACTTAGGCAACACATGATTTGTAAATGTGGTTTTGCAATCTTTTATGCACACCATTGTGTTGCTTCATCTCCTTAGATCGATTGATCATGCATCTCCATGTCAAAGTAAGAATCAATTTAAAATTTTCCTTTTATTTGAATACTTTAGTGTCTTTTACCTTAGATTTTTATCATTTCTTGCTGCAGCTTATTATAACGGATTCTATGTAGTGTGCATCATCCGTGAGCTTATTGAATTTTTGATAATTTATGGGAGGTTTTTTTTAAAGCCGAGGAAACTTGTCAGAAAATCGGAAAGTATATCCTCGACCTAGCTATTTATTTACTTCCTTCTGAAATTTACATTGGTTTTCTTTCAAGAGAACATTTAATTATCACTATATACCTTATATTTTTTTGGTGTTTCTTAACTTTGCGAAAATATTAGATTTTGCTTCTTACTTCAATGTGACCCAACAACAAGATGCACATGAATTCCTACAATGCTTTCTCTTAGTTTCTTTTCTCCTGTTGTTTTCATTTTTTGAACTATTTTGTAATGCTTGTAATTGAGCCGAGGGTCTACCAGTAACATCCTCTCTACCAGACAAGGTAGGGGTAAGGTTTATGTTATCCTCTAATGAGATACTTGTACATATTTTCTTTACATTGTTAGTTTATTTTTTCTCAATTTGCTGCTCCGTTGTTGCAATTATGTCAATTCATCTATCACACACGATCCTCTAATCGACATAATCTTGGAAATTGAGGGTATTGACAGTGTACCAGCAACATTTGAACCCTTCACTAAAGTTGAGAAAATTGAGTTTTGTTGTGAAAGGTGCAAGACATATGGACCACTTGAGAAGCAGCTCCTCGTCGATCAGGCCCCTACTGTTGCCGTCCTACATTTGAAGAGATTCAAAAATACTGGTTTAGTTGTTCAGAAGGTGGAAAAGCATGTTTCATTTCCTCTGGAATTAGACATACTTTTTTATACCAACGACATCAATAATGTGAGTATCTTCATTTGGATTTTTATAAACATTTTATCTTTTATTATCATTTACATGATGTTTCAAAAATTACCTTTTCTGAAAAGGATGAAATGAAGTACGATCTCTACGTAGTTATAGTGCAATCTTGACCTTCAATCCCTTCAGGACATTATTACAGCTTCATTCGTTGTGCTCCAAATGAATGGTACAAATTTAATGATGATAAGGTACAAAAAATAATAGATTTCCTTGTTTTGTGAGATAGTCAGTGTGTTTAAAACAACAAACTTGATATTTTGTTTGATTTTAGGTTGATTATGTTCAACAAGATGTTGCTTTGGCAGAGAATGCATATATTATACTCTATTCAAAGAGAGGCACTCTGTGGTTTTCAGATTATGTTGAAATCCACAGGCCCATCGTAGATCTGGTTATACCCACAACTTCCAATGATGATTCATATGAGACATTGCTGAAGCCTGCGCTAAACAAGATTGAGGATAATTGTTCCCATGGTAAGCTCAAATTCTACTTTAATTTATTCCAGACTCCGTGTTATACCCTACTAAATATTAAAAGCTAGTCGCTCCCCTTTTGTACATACACCATATTGCACTATTTGCAATTTTCTAAGATTAATATATTGTTGTTGTTCTTGAGTTAAGTATTTGCATATCACAATCTATATGAGGTAGAGGTTAGGTATGTATACACTCTACAATGAGTTGTTTGTTGTTGTTGTTCACTTCCAAAAACTCAACTTCTTTTTTCCAAAGTAAGATATATATTCAAACACACTATCTCCAAGGAATCATTTCCCACTATTAATACAAATCTTCTTTACACTTCAATCAAATAATGTTCACACAACAAGTAAAGTGTTACTTTATATCATTAGCAGTTCAGGTTTATTGTGAATATCAATTGCAGAATGTGGAAACAAAGCAGGATGAAGAATTGATGGATGTGTTCAACCGCATCTCAAATTGAAGTCCCGCAAACAAGAAGAAGAGGAATCTGAAGATTGAAGATTTTCTACGGTGGCAGGTTTATCTCCTCAAATGGCCCGAGTGGTAGCAAAAAAAATATGAGTAATTCGAACTCATATAATAGTCTTTTTGATATAATGCTTAAGTTTTCGGTAGATGAATTCAATTTTGAGTTTATTTATTTAATGATAGAAAAAATATCTTATTAGGTTTTCGATGAATAATTTATGCATATACATGATTTTCTTGGATATCATTCCCTTGGCCATATAAAATAAAATAGAAGTTACTATATTTCTATATAGAGTTTTGGCTAGTTACTGTGTTCTAACAAACCTATAATCAAGGTCGACTCTATGTTACAAACTAAATATAACTTAATAGTTTAAAAAGTGTTGAACATAGTGAATTTTGAATTCTTTTATTCTAGCTTCCTTTACGTTTCAAGCATGACAACAACCATATTAAAGTAACAACAAAGTTATCAATTTCATGAATAATATTCTATGGTTCTAACTCTTATTTTTATTAAAAATTTTCAACTTATTACTTGTAGAATTATGTTAACAATTCAAATAATGATTGTCTTAGTGAAAGGATGTTTTCTAACCTTGAATTGCTAAAGTCTTACCTAACATTCATAATTTGAAAAATAATAATTAAATAACTCATTTATCGAAAAAAATATTCAGTTCTAATTTGCATCTAAGAATGCAAGAAAAATCTATGTTTTAATAAATACATATGAAGTTCGTTTAAAATTTTTAGGCCTCCACTTATGTATGGCTACCCCTTGTAATTAGAACGCTACTCAGCTCCAGCTAGTCTCAAGGTTGGAATATTAATTTTAAAATGCATTAAACTGAAACAATGATAAATCAATTTAAATGGATAAAGTGATACTTTACTCACAAATAATTTTCTATCATAGAGGTTTGTTATTATGTTTATCATACCTTAAAATAGGTTAGTATGTATGCATACATCAAATAGATAAACTTAAAAGTTAATGTTTTCCTTTAATTACATAGAGGTTTATTAGAATAAAAACATTATGATGATATTATGAAATATAAACCCATATATTACATGACTTATTTAATGGTATAGGAATAATTAGCAGACAGATGTAGACCCACACTTCAAAGTGGGGGTGCACTTGTACCCCTTAATTTTAGAAAAATCATGTTTATATATGTATATATATCTTGAGAAACTAATAAAAAATAGTTTATATTGAGCAGTGTACCCAAGAGAAGCGTATGAGGGATCTGGTGTTGTTTGTACAATCTAGGGGAACCACCCTTAAGGCTAGTGTTCAAATTTAGCTAAATCTCTTGTTCACTCTTTTTATTTTTAAATTTAGCTAGTTAAGATATATTAAGTATAATTTCATTAGTGGAGTGTGAGAATAGCGTGTTGTACGTAAACTAATATATCTATCTTTGTGAGGTAGATAGATTGTTTTTAATAGACTCTTGACTCATAAAAAATATAATTGCAAGAATAATACGACATCAAACTAACAATGTAAAATAATAAGAAAAAATAACGATAGTAAAGCGGGAAGATAGACACGATTAATGAAGGAACAATAACAACCAATAAAATGAACAAGTAAAAAATATTACTCCCGTAATAAATATTAATAATAATGCTAATAATAATAATACTAATAATACTAATAATAATAATAAATAATAATAATAATAATAATAATAATAATAATAATAATAATACACAGAGAAGTAATAGAAAAGGCTAATATAACCCCTACCCCCACCCCTGACTCTTCCCCGAAAATGTTCTCTCTTCCCCGTAAAAATACTATAAGACTTGGCTACTTACAAAGCTTCTACCATAATTCTCAATGTTCAAATCATTCGATCTATAAAATCACATCCTCTGTTAATGGAAAGAAATAGTAAAGGATAACAATTTGAACGTTGGAGTTATCAATATTCATTTTTATAAAAAATTACTCCCACACTGTAAAAGAGAGGGTTAACACTTGACTAAGGTGTAACCATTCTTACGTAGCTATTTAGGTGGATCCACTAAGCTAGAGTCCTATGTGGTCACATAGTTAAGGGTCAAGGAGATTGTTTCTAGAAACCTTGACTTACTAACGTGGAGGTTTCCATCTCATGAGACAATACATAATTTGGGAATCCGGACTTACTAACGTGAAGAAGCCCATGTGGGAGGCCGGACTTGCTAAACGTGAGACCTCCATCTCATTTACATTTTCTCTCGGTGCTAAGCAATTATTCTCTTTAGTAATCATATTATTTCATCATAGAAGTCCACATTAGTCTCTTCTAGACCCCTATGTAAACATCTTATCATATCTAGCTCATAGGTCATCAGAAGTGAGAACAATCCTTTCACTTAGACACCATCTCATAATTGAGTAAACCTTTCACTTAACAATTTATTATAATCATGATAAACTACTTTCAATCATATAATAATCATACCATAACATACTTGCATAATTCATAAACAATTCAATAGTCTAGGGTTAGGGATGAGGAATACTTAGCATCAACATCACAACCACACATTAGACCTAGAAGCATTACTATCTAAGTAACTCATAATTCATAATTGAATCCAAGAAGAACCATTCAACATACCTCATTGCCCTTCCAAGAACCTTCATACTTCCATTACCAAGAATACATAACCAATTACATAAACAATGTAGTCAATCTACATAGTCATAATCTTCACAATTTACCATATCAATTCAAGGTTTTCATGAAATTGGGGGAAATATATGGGTCTAGGGAAATCTCATAGGAAATAATCAATTAACCATCAATATATACTTAAACAACATCAAATCATAATTAACCACAATTGATTCATAATTTCATTTTTCAAAGAAGACCCATATGAAGAAGAAAAACCTAGATTCGGTGGATTTCAAAATCATCTTTTGGAGGGACCTCTTGGGGAAAAGAATCCCAAGAGTTAAAGAAACCATACCTTAGAGATTATAAAGCCACGAAATTGGGTTGGGAACTTGAAGGGTTGATCTTATTCTTGGAGCTCTAATGGTCTTCAACGGAGGTTTGGAGGAAGAGAGAATTTGAGAGAGATGTGGGTGATTTTTGATTTCCACTTTTAATACTTGATTTGGGTGTTCAAATTGACCTAAAACTGACCCTAAGACCTTATATAGTCACCCATTAAATTACCCAAACAACCCCTCACTTAAATGGGTCTTTTTGTGAAGTCAAAATTTTTAAAATATGAATTTTATGAATCTGGGAAGTGGCTGCGCGTCGTGGAGTTAATTTCATGATTTATTTTTGAATTCTAGGTTGAGGAAGTGAGCTTCGTGTTGGACCCGTGTAATACCTCAAAAATGACATAGGTGAACTAGACCCTAACATCTTTTTCATGAGGGTCTATGGTCCTAATATGGTTTATAAGGTGGTTATGAGGCAGTGTCTAAAGTATTAGGCGAATCGGAAGTCAAACGTCAAGGGACGACTAAGACGTTTGGCGACTAAATCACCTATGTGCCTGGTTGACGCCCCGTAGGTGGAGGGAGTCGATGGATACTTAGCCTAGGGAGCTAAGCTCCCATTTTCCAGGCTCTGATCAAATCAACAAAGGACAGGACGGCCCGTCAAGGGACCGATGCCCCGTTGATGGCAATGTCATCGATGGTGACTGCATTACGTACAATTAACTGTTAAGTCAAGGAGTGAATTGGTAAATTCACCCCACGTACAAATAAGTGAAAGGGAGTTTACTTAGGGGTATTTTAGGTATTTTAAGTGGGTTTATAAGTCCTAAATACCTAGATGAATTCATTCTTAAAAATCAAAACCCAAATTCCCTAAGAAATTCTCTAGAACTCCATTGAAGCCAAAACTCAAGGAAGAGCTTGGATTGGAGATTTGAGTGGTGATTATTCATAAATTTCGTGGATTAACATCATTGAGGTATGATTTTTGATCCTTGAAACTCTATTAATCAAGGAGCCCAAAATTCAAAGAGTTTTCTAAAGTTTTCTAAAGATGAACTTGTCCAATTTTATGATCTATCCATGGGTTCTTGTATTAAAGGTTTTCAATCATTATATTTGATTATATTGATGTTATTTAGATGATTTTAACTCAATAAAACCTATGATCCTATGTAATTCATGAAACCTAGATTTTGACTACTTTGTGGTTGACTTGATATTGACTTATGAATTCTAGTGTAGTATTCTATGGGCTATTGAATGATGTAATAATTGTATTCAGTTGATGTATAGGCTATCTTATATTGATAAATCTATATTGAATTGATCTAGATTCATTGAGTATTATGATTTTTGTACTGAATTGATGTTCATGGCCATGGGTAAGGGCCTTATGGTATTGAATTGGATGATTTTGACATGGATTAAAGCGGAGAGAATGAATTGGTGGTACGCTGCCCTAATTCTCTTTATTTTATGTAATTTTTCTTTTGAATTATGTTGTGATTGGTATGGTCCACTTACGGTAATGGTGTTATGTGATTGATGTGGCCTTGTCGGCGTTACTTTATGTATTATGATGATCATGGCCTTGTCGGCACTACTTGAAGTATTATGACGATTTGTGTAGTTGATTATGTGAGGTTTGATCATATCTACCTACATATTAAGTAATATGAGAGTATGTGATTCTTCTATTGAAGTTGTTAGGTGATCATGTTAGACTATGACTATGTCTTTATGTGTGTAGTCTTAGAGTTGGTGCATGAATCTTCCTATTTGTTTATTGAGTCTTATGATTACTATATTTATTATTTTATAGTAGTGTATAGGGTGACCTAAAGATGATGAAGGTTTTGCCTATGTGCTTCTTGAATATGATATGCTAAATGTGATAAAGTGAAGTTATTATGTGTCTTGTTTAGGTAGACTTAAGTCCCTTTTCTTGATACATGTATGATTCTGAATATGAGATCTTCTGAATTTTGATGCTAAATCCTCTTAGTCTTGTATGTATGAATGATACGAGACCTCGAATGATTCTAAGAAGGTCCTTTATGTGAAACCTTGAACCTAGTTGTAAGGTTATGAACCTTGAAGTAGAAAGTTGTAATGGTATCCTTCTAGTAATGAATGGTGGACTTATGGTTGTTTGGCTTGAAAGACATCATATAATCCTTAGGAAAGTCATTAAGCTATCTTCGTTGCCATTTTAAGGCATCCCTAGGGGACCTCTTTGGTAGGGTGAATGTAATTAGGTTATGAACTAGATATGGAACCTCTTCGTATGATCCTTTAATGTGAATTACTCTATGAGAACAAAGGCTAGCACCGAGTGAGTATGGTAAGGGAAGTATCTCTAGTGAAGAACGAGACTAGAGTAGAAAGTACGCCCTTCATATTCCTTAACCATGTGCCTACATGAGATGTGTCCAAGTTCTACCATTGGCAATTAGAACACCCTCCATCGGAGTAGGTTACAACTCCGAATTCCATGCTTTGATACCATGGTCTATGACGGTTATTGGCTATTCTCATCTTATGGGATACCTACTAGTATTTGAGAAGTCTATGAAGTATAGGTGGTGGTATGAGACGCTACCTATACATTGCACCCTTAGGCTTTGAAGATGTTAGTGAGAGTCCCTAGGTCTTCTCCAAGATCATTACTTTAATATCCTCTATATGATGAATGTCTCTAAATGAAATAATGACTTATGTCATAAAGCATGTAAATTAATGAGTACCTAATCTAGAGTGACTTTAAGGATTTCCTAATTAAAGTGTGAAGGGGGCATAAGGGATGATCTCTTCATGTCTTATCTAGGGAAGTCTTGAGAATGAGTCTAGTTAGGGAAGTTGGTTGATACTTTAGTCATGATCTAAACTTAGGAAGTCTTAAGGATTATTTAGGTAACCTTGAAGAGGGTGTATGCGAGTTCTCTTCTAGGAGTACTTATGTAAGTCTTTTGATAGCCTTGGTAAGGAGAATGTCATATTATACATGTGATGTGTTTTGGTGTGTTTTAAATGTATGTCTCATTATAAGTAGTCTTGAGGATCATTTAGGCATGCTTAGAGATGGTCTATGGGCGGTCTCTCTTTGTATTACTTAAGTGAGTCTTAGGATAGATTTTAGTGGGGGAATTACATGCTAGAAGGTGTCTAAGGTGAAGTTGTGAAACTTTACTGTAACAGTGAAGGAGTTCACTGTAACAGTGAAGGAGTTCACTGTAACAGTGAATTAGCTCATTGTAAGTTTTCTTTAAAAATGTGATATATTGTCTATGTGATATCTTATGTGTTTCTAAGGTGTGAAATGTTGTTCTTATGCTATTATTATGATATTTAAATCAAAAGATTCATATTTCCAATAAATGGCAGTTCTCATAATATTTATGCATTAAGCCATACTTAGTACATGTGTGTGTACTAATTCCATATATATTTCTATCTCTATAGTGGTTGGTAGGTGAAGAGCATCGGGAATCAAGGCTTGGATCATAGCATCATTCAAGTGAAGTTGAAGTATGTCCTCTCTTGATTCGAGGGCATAGTTATCTTAGGTTCCTTTTATATTGAAGTATTGTAATAGACTAAGTATTTCTATATTTTGATGTATGGGCCGTGTTCCATGTATTATCGTGTCTAAGCTTTGAGGAGATTGAGACTTAGTATTTCCTATAATTTCTATGAAAGATTTTATTAAAGATATTCTAATGTTTTGTGAAATTTTTTAATTCCACACTACTTTTCATTATGTATATGCGATGAACGATACGAAAGGGCTTGTGCAAGACCTCTGAGAGGTCAAGTACGCCGGTTGCGACCAAAGAATACCCAAACTTCTAAGGTATAAATGCGGGTCGTGACACCCCGCATTGCGAGGCCATGTTTGAATCTCCCCGTGTTGGTTGCGCGTCGCGCAGCAGCGACCAGATTCTTGGCTGCTCGCAGGTGCTTTGGCAGCCTGCTCGCCCATGTTCGGGTCCTCCCCAAGGACCCTTTCGGTGGTCTTTGGGGTGTATTGACTATATATTTTGAACCTCTATACTATATTTTACTTATTTAAAGTCCTTTTACAAGTTTTAGACTTCATATGACCTTCCTAATCCTTCACAAAACATAGGGATGTTAACTAGTTCAAATTCGCTAGTTTTAGGACGTTAAGACCTTTCTTTAATGCTATGGCTCCAATACTTCTCAAACAAGTAATTTACACCTATTTAGTTCTAAAATCATCATTATTAAATATATGAGGCTCTAGTATAGGTCATGGAATTTCCGGGGTGTGTCAATACTACCCCCCTTTGGAACATTCGTCCCCAAATGACACTCTAGATCCTTATAGGAGGAAGTGACTCAAGACTAGCAGCCTAAAAAACAACAATATAATAAATTGAGTCACAACTCATTGGAGTAATTGTCAAATCCATTAAACTTATCATCATAGCAATAACAAATAGGAACTTAATCCACAACATAACATAACACAAGCTCAACTTTTCATATAACATAAGGAGGAACTACCTTGTCCATTTCAATATGAGCTCAATATGAACAACAAAGTTGTCATGATGATCTTATTTAAACAACACCAATTATGATCAATACAACTTCCCTGAATACTTATAGCATACCACACACATTAATTGAAAGTCAACCATAAGAAACATATTTCATGGAAAGAAAAGAATTCAACTTAGGCATGAATTTCTACTATAGTATGCACATATTTATTAAAACATGATAAGTTGTACTTTATTCATAGTATAAAAGGAACTACTAACCACAAACTTGGGTAGGAGTAAGGGGAAAAAGATGAGGATAGCGGGACTTCATGTCGGCCTCGGCCTCCCATGTTGCTCCATAGAACTTTTACGGAGACAACCTCCTTATTCCTCAATTTCTTAACTTGGCAATCCAAGATCTAATCCGAGAATTCTTAATTGGAAAGGTCCTCTTAAACCCTCAGAACTTCTAGAGGAAGAATGGAAACCAGATCACATATACACATTTTAAGCATAGAAACATGGAATACCGGATGAATCATGGCCAACTCATTTGGCAACTTCAACTCATGGTCAACCTATCAACCACCGCCCATATGGATTCATATTGTTTTTTTGTCTTAGGCAAACCTACCATAAAATCCATATTGATGTCTTCCAACTTCCAAGTAGGAATTTGGATTTCTTGAAGTAAACCACCCGTCTTTTGATGTTCGGCTTACTCTTGTTGGCAATTTGGACACTTAGCAACAAACTCCGATGTGTTATTTTTCAAACCTTCCCACCAATACACTTTCCTAAGGTCATGATACATCTTTGTTGACCCCGGATGAATAGAGTAACGAGACCCATGAGCTTCCTAAAGAATCCGCTTTCTCAAATCATCTACATTAGGAATGCACAAGCTCCCTTGATTCCTCAAAACACCATCCCCCCCTAAGGAAAATGACTCAATAAGCTTACCAAGAACCGATTCCTTCAACTCCATCAATGGTTGATCAAGGTGTTGTTTGGACTTCACCTCAACAACTAAGGATGTCTTGGAGTCATGATGGACCATGAAGCCACCATTTGTTGTCTAGAAACATAGGCAATTACTTTCCCATGATGCATAAGCACACACCCCAAACCCACTCGGGATGCATCACAATACACAACGAAGACCTTTGTACCCTCCGGCAAAGTCAACACCGGAGCGGAAGTAAGCAAATCTTTCAAGATTTGGAAGCTCTTTTCACATGCTTTCGACCACTCATACTTCTTACTCTTTTGGGTCAAAGTAGTCAAGGGAGATGCAATGGACGCAAAACTATCCACAAACCTCCAATAATAACCCGCTAGACCCAAGAAACTCCTAATGTCGGTTGGAGTCAATGGTCTAGGCCAACTTCTCACCGCCTACGTTTTCCTTGGATCTACCTCAACTCCCTCACTAGAGAGATATGAACAAGAAACGACACCGACCTCAACAAAAATCACATTTGCTATACTTTGAAATTTTTTTAAGCACTTGCAACACCACTCTCAAATGATCCATGTGATCATCCTCATTTTTCGTCTATACCAAGATATCGTCATTGAAGACAATGACAAATGAATCAATATAACTTCAAAACACCCTATTCATTTGGTCCATAAATGCCGCCAGAGCATTAGTGATACCAAAAGACATTACTAAGAACTCATAGTGACCATATCTATCCCGAAATGCGTCTTTGGTATATCCTCACCTCTCACACTAAGTTGGTGATACCCCGACCTCAAGTCAATCTTAGAAAAGTAGCTTGACCCTTTGAGTTTATCAAACAAGTCGTCAATCCGAGGGAGAGGATACTTGTTCTTAATAGTGACTTTATTGAGTTAGTGATAATCAATACACATTCTTAAGGACCCATCCTTCTTCTTCACAAACAAAACCGGAGCACCCCATGGAGAAATACTAGGTCTAATAAAGCCTTTCTCTAGTAAATCTTTGAGTTGAGACTTCAACTCCTTCAATTTGGATGGATCCATCCGATAAAGAGGAATTGAAATGGGATTTGTATCCGGTAGCAAATCGATACTAAAATCAATTTCTCATTCGGGAGGAATACCGGGAAGATCATTAGGAAAGACCTCTGGAACTTCACTCACTACGGGGACCGACTTAATGGGAGGAATGTCACGACCGGAATCTAGACCCTAGATGAGACCGGCGTCGTTGACCTCTCAGAGGTCGTAGACAAGCCTACTTACGTTATTCTTACTTCACTTAGGTTAATTTTAGCGGAAAATCTGAAAATTTTTGTTTCTTAACATACTTGTTAAACATTCTTATCATTTCATAATTGTTCACCATCAACCATCTAACATTAAGAGATAAGCAACTGAAAGAAATAGTTCAATAAGTATTACATGTATAATTGCCAAAATGGAACCAATACAAAGTCTGAATAAAACAGGAAAGAAACGCTAGTGGAACATGCTCCACTAGCTCAACTCTAAAACTAAGCTAGAATATAAAACAGTAGCATCCTTGAAAGCATGAGGACCTACCAACTCCGGATGAATGCTGGACGTTCGGATAACCGCCACAATGATCCTGTAGCTCTATCGTCCACTTGTGCCTGCACCTAAAATAGTATAGTTGTATAGGATTAGTACACACTTGTACTAAGTATGGGTATATGCAAGCACACAACAAGGACATGCATGAGAAAGAATAGCTCTTCCCTAACAACATGATTATGGGAAGTCAAGTCAGTGGACTTGCCAAATTGAGATTAGGAATGTTCCAAACTTGGATTAGGAAAGTCAATGATCTTTCCAAATTTGGATTAGGAAAGTCAGTGAGCTTTCCAGATTTGGAATAGGAAAGTCATGCCATGAGAATAACATACATCATCATACTTTTCACATTGCACTAGCACATAACATTTACACATAGCACATATCATATAGCATATAGCACATTTTTGCATGTAGCACATAACTTCTTAATATCATTCATTCATATGCCATGAGACCTTGGAAACATGGACTTAACATTAAGACATCCCAGAAATGAGGGCTCAACAGATGGGACCTCAACTAGGGAGTCTTCATTAGCAAACACAGAGTCTGCTTCGTTCATTCATACGTACTCCATTTCATTTCATTCATAGGCCAGTGTAACCACCAGCTATACCTAGGATGTAGTTTAAGACTTTCATTAGGTTCGTTGTGCAATGACCAAGATTGACCTAATGTAATTACCTGAATCTAACTCACCTTTTGATTATCCTATCCTAACACCTTTGGTATCATTCGTTTCATTATGTGCATCATTTGAGGCTGGCCTCATTCATTCATTGGGAACTTTAACTTTAACCGACATAGATCATGTGAGCATTATGAAATCCAGTGTATCCCCCACACCGAAAAGAGGTGGAATCACCGGTCAAGGTGACCCAAAAACATGCCAGATCCCTATATAGGCAGTATAGGTTCGAAGACTATGAGATATAAGGAGACCCATACCCGGCAAGCCTAACAGTCTCATCTCATGAGAGTTACGTGAACCTCCGCCCTTCCCTAAAGAAGGCATCACCGCTCATAGCTAGTCTATCGGTGCTCAGTATAAAGTTCCATTTCATTCATCTCATACGTCATGGAAGCTGGCTTCTAGTATGAGGACATCATAGCTCATTAGATGATTTCTCATGTCAGCATTAATATTAAGTGTGTTAAGCTCAATATTCCCATTAGAGTGTTCATAGAGACTGGTATCTTCATTATCTTATACTCTGATAGGTGAGTACGCATTGGAAACCTTTACTTAGGCTCATTTGAGATTGCTCTCATCATTTACATTAGCCTCATATCATGTTGTCACCACATTCATTATCATTAGCACCTTTGCTTTTCATAGTTACTCACCTCTTATTACGTGAATGTTTAATTCATCATATGCCAATGCACTTGGCCATTTAGTGAGTTTCACACCCTTACTTAACCCTTCTAGGGTTTCATCATTTCATTGTTCATTTCCTCATTTCATTGTTCATCTCATCATATTCCAATGCACTTGGCCATTTAGTGTATCTTACACTCATACTTAACCCTTCTAGGGTTCATCATTTCATTACATACATCTTAGGTTCACTTACTTTTGAACGTATGTTAGACTTATGTGTCTATACATACAAGCCATGAGGCTTCATTCATATTTCATCTAAGTGATTCATATCTTTCTAAGATTATGTGATACAAGACTTATGCATTTAGTATATATGCCAAGATCTTGATTTTGATCTAAATAGGTTGCATTATTCTTGGATATTTTGTTCACGTATGACTTATGTGTCAATACGGAAATTTGGGCAAGGAAACCCAAGTTTGAATCACTTGGATATCAATTACATTTTTCGTTGATTTTATTTTTAATATTCAGAGCATTAGAACTCTAGATTTAATCCCAACATTAACATTGAATCACTAATTTTCTACTTAATTTTTTCTCTTAAATTAGCCAAAAGGTTGTCGGTTCGAACCCCCACAACCCCTTTTTATTTTTCCTTAAAGTTTCCTTGTCCCATTTCACCTAGACCAAGAGGTTGTGGGATCAAACCCCCACAACCTCTCTTTATTTTTCTCCAATTTCGCAGGCTACCTAGAGGTCGTGGGTTCCATTGCCACGCCTCAAAATCTTTTTATATTCATTTTTCCTTCTCCCTGAACGCTGCTACAGCTTACTGGGGGGCGTGGGATCGATTCCCCACGACCCCATAGTTTTTAAAGAATTGTTTTCTCCCCTTCTCCTATGCCCTTATTCGCTACTGACCATGGGGTTGTGGGATCGATCCCCTACAGCCCCCTTTTTTTTTAATTTTACTACGACAGGCGTTGAGGGGCGTGGGATCGATTCCTCACGACCCCTTTCCTTTTTTATTAATTTTCTGCATTCGCTGAGGGGGCGTGGGATTGATTCCCCATGACCCCATATATAGTTTTTATTTATTCGCAGGGGTCTTCTGTGTTGTGGGATCGAAACCCCATAACAACACTTCGTTTTATTCCCCTTTTTCTTTCTTGCGAATTTCGCTGATCCCAGCACCCATATTGAGCCCCGCCTGAGGCATTTCTTTTTTTTTATTAAATAAGGTTGCTTTAGTGAGGTCCTGGGTTCGATCCCTGCAGGACTCACTTATTTTTTTTAATTTTTTTGACGTCCAAAATTTCCAGATTCTTTCTAAAGCCTATTTCTAGGTTCTGGAAATATATTCCACGATTTTTCTACACCTTTTTCATCAAATTACACATTAGTTCTTAGGGAAATTTCATGGTTCATTTATAACGTTTTAGGTGCACTTTCAAGGAGTTGTTTAGCCAAGCATTTCTTACTCAATCCATCCACATAACGTTTCATACGATCATCACGACTTACCTCAGTTTATACAAGTAAAAATACAACCATAATACATTAAACTTTTTGGAGCATTTAACAGAGACATTCACTGTAACATACTTTTGCACATACACACACTTGCACAAACTTTCGAATACATGGTTGTCTTTCCTACGATTTCAAGTATAGAAATAAAATCATGTTCATCACGAAATCATACATACACCTAAATCTACCAGCAATCATACCCAACCTACGATTCATTGGGAGCTAGTGATAGGGGCATGCAAAAGGGGAAACAATCCTAGTTTTTGAACGAATAACATGAACCTTAAGGGGTCTCTTGGGAAAGGGACCAATAGAGAAGAAAACCCATACCTTTTGACGTTGTTCAAGCGAGAAGTTGCTGCCCAAAAGTTCCTCCAAACCACGCCCAATTCACCTCAACGTACCCACCCCTCGACGTACAACCTCTCTTTGCCTTGACGTTTTTGGTTACTTTGTTTTTCTTAAAATTTCATGTGAGTTCTTCAAGTGTGATGAACTCTTGATGTATTTTCAGTTCTTGAAGTTGTTTTGGCAGAAACAAACGTGAGAGAGGTGATGAAACGTGAGAGAGATTGTGAGAGAGAGAAACGTGTGAAGTTGTTTAGGATTAGATGATGACTTAGTCAATTTAGGACTCTCCTTAATATTTAAAATCTGATTTTCCTTTTTCATAAATTAGCTAATAAATATTAATTAATTAAATTAATTTATCAACCTTAAATAAAAACAATTTAAATCATTGCTTCCACCAAGGTTCGAACACGGGTGGAGCAAGACTCCACTTCAAGAGCTCAATTTCGGCTCTCTCTCCCCAAATTGCCCCTCCATCTTATTAAATAAATAATTAATTATATATTTAGAGTAATTATGATATTACCCTTAGCCTGGTAAAAGACCATTTTACCCCAGACCGTTAAAACTTAAAGTTTCTTCTTTTTAAGTCCGGTAAAGACTCCTTTGATTAAATCTTCGTTTTCGAGAGCCTTACTTGGTTGGTTCCAACCTTTCCAAGCTCAAATAACTCCCCAAGTTAGTTGGCTTGGTCGTAGTAAGGGTTCTGAGGTCTGGTTCTACGCGTATCAATCCGTGTGAACCTTGGTCTAATCGCAAGCATTCTTGACACCTTAAGCATTTAGCTTATTCATTTTTTTTAGGGTTGTTACATTATCCCCCCTATAGGAACATTCATCCCCGAATGACACTACTCTTTACTAACAATTAGTATATCACCTATAGAACGTACGCATACATAGATAATTCAATACTCCCATTGGTGAGTATCTGATTCACATATTAACTTGATGGTACACATTCTTGAAACCTACTAGTAGATTCACATTAATAGACTAAGGAATTCTTCCCTAAACTAGTCTCATCAAAGCATAAAACATAAGTCAACATATAAGTCATACAAATCAGCAACCATCATGATGACTCAAACATATTAACCTCATATTAGTGCATAAACACCATACACAGTCATATATGTGAAAGACTAATTAAGGCTACGCACCCGAGGCTTCATCAGAAGTTCCTTCCCCAACACCCCTACACTTGAGTGCGAAGAATCGTTGCCTCCTTGGAGCCTCTTCATTTGGACCATTAGGCTGAACTATCTCCTTCCCTTGTTCTTGACTTCTCCTATTCGGACAATCCTTCACCATGTGGCCCGGTTTTCCACAGCTGTAACAAGCGTTAGAGCCCATCATACACTCTCCTCCATGCTGTCTGCCGCACTTCCTGCAAGGTTGCCTTTCCTTAGGTGTATCTACTCCCTTGTTTCTCTTATCTCTAGACTCGAAATCCCTATCATAGTGACCACTGGATGAACTTGACTCCCCTTGGTGGGAGAGTCCCTTCTTAAACCTGGGCTTATCCCTGATTTCAGTACTATTCTTCCTAGAAAACTTCTCCTCAGCTTGCCTTGACATGTTCCCTTCTCTAGTGTGCTTCCTCTTCCTGCTTTCTTCCACTTCCTGGACATGGACCATAAGCCTAGAAAGGTCCATGCTTTCATGCAGCATAGCTGCCCTACACTCCTCCTCAAGATCCTCAGCAATCCCTGTCAAGAATCTACTCATCTCATCTCTGCTGTTAGACACAAGAGAAGTGGCATACCTGGATAATTTCACAAAGCTCAGTTCTTCCCTTATTCTTGTTATTAAATACTAAGGAAAGTAACATACCTTGATAGCTTAACAAACTTCAGGGAATACTCCCTAACTGTCATAGAGACTTGTTTAAGGTTGATGAACTCCTCAACCTTGCTTTCCCTCATCTCTCTGGGAAAGAATCTCTCCAAGAAATTCTGTCTTGAACAGCTCCCAAGTGACTGGCACTCCACCCAAAGCTCGGCTATTCTGCCACATCTTGCACCAAGTCTGTGCAACATCCTTGAGCTGATCTGAAGCCAGCTCAGCATTCTCAGTGTCTGTGGCCCCTATAGCCACCAGAATCTTATGCACCTCATCCACAAACTCCTGGGGGTCCTCTAAAGTCTTAGACCCTATGAAAATAGGAGGATTCATCCTCGTGAATTCTCTCAGTCTGTCAGCCATGCTACGAACCGGTGGGTTCTCCCTCTGAACATTCTGCCGGTTGACCTGGTCAGTCATGGCCTCTGCCATCTAGGCCAGAGATTCCCTCACCTCAGCATCAGTCAATCCAGCTGGGTTAACTGGCATAGCCACTCCTTCAGCTGGAGCCTGGGGTGGAACCTGATTGCCCCCAGCAGCTGCACCTCCTCTCCTCTGACCAATAGCCCTCCTAGTATTCATTCTCTGAAAATAACAAAGATTGATGTTAGACACACTCATAACACCAAGAAATTAAACTTTTGGAAAAGCACGATAAGATCAGAAAAAGGGAAGTTTTCCTATGCATCATGCATTCTCTAATCCAGGATAGTGGTGCACTTCACTACCATGACTTAGAAACTACTCAATGTGGCTGATGTGAACTTATTATTATCGGAATTTAACCTAGTGCTCTGATACCAACTTTGTCATGACCAGAATCTAGACCCTAGACGAGACCGGCGTCGTTGACCTCTCAGAGGTCGCAGACAAGCCTACTTACGTTATTCGTACTTCACTTAGGTTAATTTTAGCGGAAAATTTTAAACTTTTTGTTTCTTAACATACTTGTTAAACATTCTTATCATTTCATAATTGTTCACCATCAACCATATAACATTAAGAGATAAGCAATTGAAAGAAATAGTTCAATAAGTATTAAGTGTATAATTGGCAAAATGGCACCAATACAAAGTCTGAATAAAACAGGAAAGAAACGCTAGTGGAACATGCTCCACTAGCTCAACTCTAAAACTAAGCTAGAATATAAAACAGTAGCATCCTCAAAAGCATGAGGCCCTACCAACTACGGATGAATGTTGGACGTCCGGATAACTACCACAATGATCCTGTAGCTCTATCGTCCAGCTGTGCCTGCACCTAAAATAGTATAGCTGTATAGGGTTAGTACACACTTGTACTAAGTATGGGTATATGCAAGCACACACCAAGGACATGCATGAGAAATAATAGATCTTCCCTAACAACATGATTATGGAAAGTCAAGTCAGTGGGCTTGCCAAATTGAGATTAGGAAAGTTTCCAAATTTGGATTAGGAAAGTCAATGAGCTTTCCAAATTTGGATTAGGAAAGTCAGTGAGCTTTCCAGATTTTGAATAGGAAAGTTATGCCATGAGAATAAAATACATCATCATACTTTTCACATTGCACATAGCACATAACATTTACACATAGCACATATCATATAGCATATAACACATTTTTGCATGTAGCACATAACTTCTTAATATCATTCATTCATATGCCATGAGACCTTGGAATCATGGACTTAACATTAAGACATCCCAGAAATGAGGGCTCAACAGATGGGACCTCAACTAGGGAGTCTTTATTAGCAAACACAGAGTCTACTTCGTTCATTCATACGTACTCCATTTCATTTCATTCATAGGCCAGTGTAACCACCAGCTATACCTAGGATGTAGTTTAAGACTTTCATTAGGTTCGTTGTGCAATGACCAAGAATGACCTAATGTCATTACCTGAATCTAACTCACCTTTTGATTATCCTATCCTAACACCTTTGTATCATTCGTTTCATTATGTGCATCATTTGAGGCTGGCCTCATTCATTCATTGGGAACTTTAACTTTAACCGACATAGATCATGTGAGTATCATGAAATCCAGTGTCTCCCCCATACCGAAAAGAGGTGGAATCACCAGCCAAGGTGACCCAAAAACATGCTAGAGTACATGGGAATTTAACCCCGCCAAATCCCTATATTGGCAGTATAGGTTCGAAGACTAGGAGATATAAGGACACCCATACCCGGCAAGCCTGACAGTCTCATCTCATGAGAGTTACGTGAACCTCCGCCCTTCCCTAAAGAAGGTATCACCGCTCATAGCTAGTCTATCGGTGCTCAGTATAAAGTTCCATTTCATTCATCTCATACGTCATGGAAGCTGGCTTCTATTATGAGGACATCATAGCTCATTAGATGATTTCTCATCTCATCATTAGTATTAAGTTTGTTAAGCTCAATACTCTCATTAGAATGTTCATAGAGACTGGTCTCTTCATTATCTTACACTCTCATAGGTGAGCACGTATTGGTAATCTTTACTTAGGATCATTTGAGATTGCTCTCATCATTTACATTAGCCTCATATCATGTTGTCACCACATTCATTATCATTAGCACCTTTGCTTTTCATAGTTACTCACCTCTTATTACGTGAATGTTTATTTCATTATATTCCAATGCACTTGGCCATTTAGTGAGTTTCACACCCTTACTTAACCCTTTTAGGGTTTCATCATTTCATTGTTCATCTCATCATATGCCAATGCACCTGGCCATTTAGTGTACCTTACACTCATACTTAGCCCTTCTAGGGTTCATGATTTCATTACATACATCTTAGGTTCACTTACTTTTGAACGTATGTTAGACTTATGTGTCTATACATACAAGCCATGAGGCTTCATTCATATTTCGTCTAAGTGATTCATATCTTTCTAAGATTATGTGATACAAGACTTATGCATCTAGTATATATGCCAAGATCTTGATTTTGATCTAAATAGGTTGCATTATTCTTGGATATTTTGTTCACGTATGACTTATGTATCAATACGGAAGTTTGGGCAAGGAAACCCAAGTTTGAATCACTTGGATATCAATTATATTTTTCGTTGATTTTATTTTTAATATTCATAGCATTAGAACTCTAGATTTAATCCCAACATTAACATTGAATCACTAATTTTCTACTTAATTTTTTCTCTTAAATTGGCCGAAGGGTTGTGGGTTCGAACCCCCACAACCCCTTTTTATTTTTCCTTAAAGTTTCCTTGTCCCATTTCGCCTAGATCAAGAGGTTGTGGGATCAAACCCCCACAGCCTCTCTTTATTTTCTCCAATTTAGCAGGCTACCTAGAGGTCGTGGGTTCAATTCCCACGCCTCACAATCTTTTTATATTCATTTTTCCTTCTCCTTGAACGCTGCTACAGCTTACTGGGGGGCGTGGGATCGGTTCCCCACGACCCCACAGTTTTTAAAGAATTGTTTTCTCCCCTTCTCCTATGCCCTTATTTGCTACTGACCAAGGGGTTGTGGGATCGATCCCCCACAGCCCCCTTTTTTTTTAAATTTTACTACGACAGGCGTTGAGGGGCGTGGGATCGATTCCCCACGACCCCTTTCCTTTTTTATTAATTTTTTGCATTCGCTGAGGGGGCGTGGGATCGATTCCCCACGACCCCATATATATTTTTTATTTATTCGCAGGGGTCTTCCGTGTTGTGGGATCGAAATTCCACAAAAGCATTTCGTTTTATTCCCCTTTTTCTTTCTTGCGAATTTCGCTGATCCCAGCACCCATATCGAGCCCCGCCTGAGACATTTCTTTTTTTTTATTAATTAAGTTTGCTTTAGTGAGGTCCTGGGTTCGATCTCTGCAGGCCTCACTTATTCTTTTTAATTTTTTTGACGTCCAAAATTTCCAGATTCTTTCTACAGCCTATTTTCAGGTTCTGGAAATTTATTCCACGATTTTTCTACACCTTTTTCATCAAATTACACATTAGTTCTTAGGGAAATTTCATGGTTCATTTATAACGTTTTAGGTGCACTTTCAAGGAGTCGTTTAGCAAAGAATTTCTTACTCAATCCATCCACATAACGTTTTATACGATCATCACGACTTACCTCAGTTTATACAAGTAAAAATACAACCATAATACATTAAATGTTTTGGAACATTTAACAGAGACATTCACTGTAACATAATTTTGCACATACACATACTTGCACAAACTTTCGAATACATGGTTGTCTTTCCTACGATTTCAAGTATACAAATAAAATCATGTTCATCACGAAATCATACATACACCTAAATCTACCAGCAATCATACCCAACCTACGATTCATTGGGAGCTAGTGACAGGGGCATGCAAAAGGGGAAACAATCCTAGTTTTTGAACGAATAACATGAACCTTAAGGGGTCTCTTGGGATAGGGACCAAGAGAGAAGAAAACCCATACCTTTTGACGTTGTTCAAGCGAGAAGTTGCTGCCTAAAAGTTCCTCCAAACCACGCCCAATTCACCTCAACGTACCCACCCCTCGACGAACAACCTCTCTTTGCCTTGACGTTTTTGGTTACATTGTTTTTCTTAAAATTTCATATGAGTTCTTCAAGTGTGATGAACCCTTGATGTATTTTCAGTTCTTGAAGTTGTTTTGGCAGAAACAAACGTGAGAGAGGTGATGAAACGTGAGAGAGATTGTGAGAGAGAGAAACGTGTGAAGTTGTTTAGGATTAGATGATGACTTAGTCAATTTAGGACTCTCCTTAATATTTAAAATCTGATTTTCCTTTTTCTTAAATCAGCTAATAAATATTAATTAATTAAATTAATTTATCAACCTTAAATAAAAACAATTTAAATCATTGCTTCCACCTAGGTTCGAACACGGGTGGAGCAAGACTCCACTTCAAGAGCTCAATTTCGGCTCTCTCTCCCCAAATTGCCCCTCCATCTTATTAAATAAATAATTAGTTATATATTTAGGGTAATTACGATCTTACCCTTAGCCTGGTAAAATACCATTTTACCCCTAGACCCTCAAAACTTAAAATTTCTTCTTTTTAAGTCCGGTAAAGACTCCAGCGATTAAATCTTCGTTTTAGAGAGCCTTACTTGGTTGGTTCCAACCTTTCCAAGATCAACTAACTCCCCAAGTTAGTTGGCTTGGTCGTAGTAAGGGTTCTGAGGTCTGGTTCTACGCGTATCAATCCGTGTGAACCTTGGTCTAATCGCAAGCATTCTTGACACCTTAAGCATTTAGCTTATTCATTTTTTTTGGGGTTGTTACAAGGAATTTCGGAGTCTTAATCTTGGAATCTTACTACATGATTAGACATACATTAGACATCATTTTGCATGCTTTTAGACAACATATGATACGACCTCTATGTCACAACCGGTATCTAGACCCTTGTCGAAACTGGCGTCGTTGACCTCTCAGAGGTCGCAGACAAGCCTACTTACGTCGTCATTACATTTGTTAGGTTAATTTTAGCGGAAAATTTGAAACTTTTTTTTTTGTTTGAAGTGTACATAGATTTCATAGTTATAACATGCATATGCGTATAAAGAAGTTCATTGCTCATGTGTATCAACCATCTAATAAAGAATCATTCAATCTGGAAATAAATAGTCTTATAGCATAAGTAACAATTGCCAAAATGGCACCATTAAATAAGTCTGAACAAATTAGGAAAGAAATACTAGTGGAACATGCTCCACTAGCCTAAACCTATTACTAAACTAGAAACATAACGGCAGGCATCCTCGAATGCATGAGAACCTACCAAGTCCGGATGAAAAGCTCTGATGTTCGAACAGCTGCAATGAATGTCTTCAACACCCTCCTGAACCTGTACCTGAAATAGTATAATGTATGGGATTAGTACACACTTGTACTAAGTATGGGTGTATGCAAGTATACACCAAGGACATGCATGATTAAGAAGAGCTGTCTCCTAACGATATGAATTATGGAAAGCCAAGTCAGTTGGACTTGCCAAATCGGATTAGGAAAGTCATGCTAGGAGAGTAACATGCATCATCATTCTTTTCATATTGCACACAGCACATAACATATTTCACATAGCACATACATATATTACATATCATTCGTTCATATGCCGTGAGACCTTGGAATCACGGACTTAACATTAGGACTTCCCAAAATGAGGGCTCAACATATGGGACCTCAACTAGGGAGCCTTCTTTATCAAACACAGAGTCTGCTTCATTCATTCATACTTACTTCATTTTCATTCGTTCGTAGGCTGGTGTGAACACCGGCTATACCTAGGATGTTGTTTAAGACTCCCATCGAGTTCACTGTGCAATAACCAAGAATGACCTAGTGTCATTACTTGAGTCTAGTTCACCTCTTGATTATCCTATCCAAACACCTTTGGTATCATTCATTTTATTATCTTTCATACTTTGAGGAACTTCAACTTTAACCGACATAGATCATGTGAGCATCATAAAATCCGGTGTCTTCCCCACACCGAAAAGAGGTGGAGTCACTGGCCAAGGTGAAACCAAAACATCCCTAGCTCGCTTAGGTGGAAAACCACTGGGTAGTTCCCTATGTTGGCAGCATAGTTCGAAGACTAGGAGATTTAGGGAGAGTCATACCCACCTTGGTGGACTGTCTCATCTCATGAGAATTACTTGAACCTCTGCCCTTTTCGAAATAAGGCATCACCACTCATAGCTAGCCTATCGGTGCTCCGTTTAAAGTTCCTATTTACATTCAACTCATACAACATCGAAGCTTGCTTCTAGCATGAGGTAGTCATAGATCATTAGATGATTTATCATCTCTTCTTTACGTATTAAGTGTGAAGTGTCCTTACACTTACATATAGAGTGTGATTGAGACTTGTCTCTTAATATTCAACACTCTCTTAGGTGAGTACTTATGGTGACCTTATATTGGCGTAGGTAAAGCTTGTATCACTTGCACTAGCCTCATATTGTGATGCCACCCTGTTCTTTCTTAACATCTTTTATTTTCATGTTTACTCACCTTTCATTTTTTGTTCATCGTATACCATACATATGCTCTTTTGGAATTTACTTTGAGGGACATTGATTCTAGGCGTAGATACAACTTTTCTCACTTGTACTAGCCTATCCTCATGTAGCCACTCTTTCTTGATTTATTCATCATTTAGTATAAATATACTCTCTTAGAAATTTCATTTAGTGATATTGATTTTTAGGCGTAGATGCAGCTTGTCTCACTTGCACTAGCCTCTTATCATTTTGTCACTATTTTCATTAGCATCATAGTACAACATGATTACTCACCTTATTACGTGAATGTTTATTTCATCATATGCCAATGCACTTGGCCTTTTAGTGTGTTTCATATTCTTACTTAACCCTCTGGGGGTCACATCATTTCATCACATACATCTTAGGTTCATTTATTTTTAAACGTACACTGGACTTCTGAACCCATACGTACAAGCCATGAGGCTTCGGTCATAATTTGTCTAAGTGACTCATACTTACCCAAAAATTATGTGGTACAAGACTTATGAATCTTGTAAGTATGACAAGGTCTTGATTTCGATTCCTAAAGGCATCTTTCATTAAGTATTTATTCACGTAAGACTTATGCATCAATACGAAATTGGACAAGGGAACCCGATTTCAAATCCCTTGAGCAACACTTAGTCTTATATTAAATTTTGATTTAAAATTTCAGCTTGGGGACCCAAGTTCAAATGCAAACACCTATATTTCTTTTTCTTTATTTTCACTTCTTGACTTTTCTGTTTTTGACCAAGAGGATGTGGGATCGATCCCCCACAACCTCATTTTATTATTCTTTAACTTTTCTCCTAACTCCCTCACCTATCCGAGAGGTTGTGGGTTCGATTACCACACCTCATTTAATTTTTCTTTAGTCTTCTCCTACTTTTATCACCTATCCGAGGGGTTGTGGGTTCGATCCCCACACTCCACATTTTATTTATTTTCCCTTTTTCTTTTATTTCTTCACCAACCTTACCCCATTTCGAATCCCAATCACCTCACTTTAAATATTAATTTTTCAGCAGCCTTCATATAGTGAGGTCTTGGGTTCAATCCTTGATGACCTCACATATTTAAAATAATTTTTTTAACTCTCCAATTTTTCTAGTAACTTAGCCGAAACCAATTTCCAGTAAATCTGGAAATTTGATCACGCTTTCCAGTCCATTTGCTCAACAATTTATACGTTAGATTTTTGGACAATTCATTAGACATTTCGTACGTTTATTTTGTGCATTTTTGTTGTTATATTTTGTAACAACCTGAAAATGACTATGCTAAGTAATGCTTAAATGTACCTAGAATGCCTGGACTAGACCGGGTTCACACGGCTTGTTGCGCGTAGAACCAAACCTCAGAACCTATGCACTAGCCAAGCCAACCAACTTGGTGAGTTAGTTGAGCTAGGCAAGGTGAGAACCAACCATGTAGGGCACCCGAATTGAAGAGATTCACCCGGATGAGTTTTACCGGAGTTAAAAGGGGTAATCTTAGGTTTGGAGGGTCTAGTGGTAAAATGGTCTTTTCCAATATAGGGTTAATATTATGATTACCCTAAGTAATTAATTAATTAATTAATTGAATTGAATTAGAGGAACGGGTCGGGTCGGGTTGACCCGAAATGACCCGTTTCGCGATGGAGGCTTCACCCGGGTTCGAGCCTTGGTGGAAGAAACGTTTAGGTTGATTAAATTGATGATTATTATCTGATTTTGTAGGGGCATGGTGGTCATTTCACTTACCCTTTGAAAAATCTGATTTTTAATAAGTTAAGGAGATATCCTAGTTTGACTAAGTCTCCACCTAAATCTCCTAATCCTAAGCTACCACTTATTCTCACGTCTCTCTCTACTTCTACCTCACTTGTACGATTACTCTTCAGTAAAAGAAAGGAACAGAACAAAAAAATATAAATTTCATCAAGAAGGGACGGGATTGTGCTGAGGTTTCGGTGGTGAGGCTTGGTTTCGTGAGAATTGGCAGCATTAAAACAAGTGTTCAACGATATTAAGGTATGGGTTTTCTTCCCTATTCGTCCCTCTCCCAAGAGACCCCTAAGATTCAGTTTGATCTCAATCGAAAAACTAAGGTTGTCCTCATTGTATGCCCTTGTCATTAGATCCTCTGAAACAATTGATGCATGCGTTGGTATGACTTCTGGTAGATGATTTTAGGGCTGATTGTGATTACGTGTTTGTACGTGTGTTCGGAAATAATATGTGAAATGACAAAGTTTTCCGAAAATGTGTAATATGTAAACTTATGGGTGCATGTGTGTGCTGTGACTTTGGTCTCGGTTTGAAGCCAGAATTTGACATGTTAAATTGTTGTATTTTACGTGTATGAATATGTTAAAATCGTGATGTTCATATGAGTGTAATGTTGCTGAATTGAGTGATTAATCTTGATCAAAAGTAACCATGAAAACACACTTAAAGATTCACTAGATGCTACACGAAAATTGTATAAATCTAACATTTAGAGGTTGAGAAAATGGACTGCAAAAACGTGATCAAATTTCCAACTTTTGGAAATTTGGTTTCGGCCACTTACTGGAAAAAGTTTAGTTTTTTTAAAAAAATAAAAATGCATGAGTCATTGGGGATTGAACCCAAGAGGTCAGCATATACAAGTTATACAAAATTTTTAAAGAATAAAAGGAATGAGGTATATGGGATTCGAACCCGTGTGCCTTGACCAAAAATAAGACATAAATAAAATGAGGCATATGGGGTTCGAACCCACAACCTCTCGATCAAACAAGAGAATAGGAAGAAACAATTAAGAGAAAATAAAATGAGGTATGTGGGGATCGAACCCACAACCTCTTGGCCGAATGAGAAAGTAAGGAGAAAATACAAATAAAATAAGGTGAGGTTCTGGGGAATCGATCCCACATCCCTCGGTTCAACGGAGAAGAATTAAGGAAAGAAAGAAATTAAATAAAACGTGAGTGTGGGGGTTCGATCTTGGATCCTAGGCTTAGACATTTGAGATTAAGTAAAGAAAAAGGAGAGAAAAAGAAATGTAAGTGTAGGGACTCGAAATCGGGTCCCAAGCCGAAATGTTAAATCAAAAATTAAGTGGAAGGTAAGTGTTGTCCAAGGGATTCAAAATCGGGTTCCCTTGCCCAATTCCGTATTGACACATAAGTCTTACGTGATTAAATAATTAATGAATGCTGCCTATGGGAATCAAAATTGATACCTTGGCATACTTACAAGATGAATAAGTCTTGTACCAAATAATCTTGGGTAATTATGAATCACTTAAATGAACTGTGAATGAAGCATCATGGCTTGTGTGTATGGACTCATAAGTCCAGCATACGTTTATAAAGTAAGTGAACCTAAGACGTTATGTGATTAATGATGTGACCCTAGAAGGTTTAAGTAATAGTGTGAAACACAATAAGAGGCCAAGTGCATTGCCATATAATGAAATGAACATTCACGTATAAAGGGGTGAGTAATTATGATGAGATAATATGCTAAGATTAATGAATATGGTGACAACATGATAAGGGGCTAATGTGAAAGATGAGATAAATATCAAATGATCCTAAGTAAGGGTCACCAATAACGTACTCACCTATGAGAGTGTAAAGTTAATGAAGAGACCAGTCTCTAAGAAAACACTCTAATGAAAGTATTGAGATTAGTACACACTTAATACTAATGATGAGATGAGAAATCATCTAATGAGCAATGATGACCTCATGCTAGAAGCCAGCTTCTCTTATCTGTGAGATGAATGTAATGGAACTTTATACGGAGCACCGATAGGCTAGCTATGAATCGCGATTCCTTCTTTAGGGAAGGCAGAGGTTCGTGTAAATCTCATGAGATGAGACTGTCTGTTTAGGCGGGTATGGGTCTCCTTATATCTCCTAGTCTTTGAACCTATGCAGCCAACATAGGGATCTAGCAGGGTTCAACTCCCTATATACGCTAGCATGTTTTGGTTTCACTTTGGCTGGTGATTCCACCTCTTTTCGGTGTGGGGTAGACACAAGATTCATGGGGATCACATGATCTATGTCGGTTACAGTTAAAGTTCCCAATGAAAGAATGAGTCCAGCCTCAGTAATGCACAATATGAAATGAATGAAACCCAAGGTGTTTGGTTAGGATAATCAAGAGATGAACTAGACTCAAGTAATGACACTAGGTCATTCATTGTCATTGCACAGTGAGCCCGATGAGAGTCTTAAACCACATCCTAGGTATAGCTGGTATTGCACCAGTCTATGAATGAATGAAACGAATGAAAATGAAGTATGCATAAATGAATGAAGCAGACTCTGTGTTTTCTAAAGAAGGCTCCCTAGTTGAGGTCCCATATGTTGAGCCCTCATTTTGGGAAGTCCTAATGTTAAGTTCATGATTCCAAGGTCTCATGGCATATGAACGAATGATATGTGGTATATGTACGTGCTATATGAAATATGTTATGTGTTGTGTGAAATATGAAAAGAATGATGATGCATGTTAGGAGAGAGCTCTTCTTAATCATGTATGTAAGATCTCGAAAACGACATAGGTTAAATAGAGCCTATCATGTTGGTATTGGTGCTATAAGGTCCTAAATATGTTAAATATGTGGTATAGAGGCAGTAGCTAAAGTATTAGAGGTGTTGGAAGTCAAACATCAAGGGACGAGTAAGACGTTTGACGACTAAGTCACCTAAAGATCTCTTATGTGGTTTTATGTGTTTATATGTGTTTCATGGTGTTTTAAGGTTATATATATAGTTAATATATCATGTATAGGCAGTGGTTAAAATTTTGTGATGCTTGGAGGTCAAACGACCAAGAACGTCCAAGGCATTCGAAAGATATGCCTGGAGTCAACCTTGTACGTCTAGATGAGTTTCGTTGAGTTGTATGTGTTCGTTTTGGATGAAATTAATGTGAGAGGTGTTAAACTCATATATGGTCATATTTGGGTTTGAAACGTCTGATAAAATGTCCCCAAGGACCATCGAAGGTCCTTGAGGAAGGACCCAAAACATGGTATGCAGGCTATCCCAGGCAGCCTTGGCGGCGGAGCAGTCGACGGCCTATCATGGCTGTGACGCCCCGTCACAAGGTTCCGTCGTGGGGGCCTTGTCCAAGGGTGTAGAGGGGACCATTGTCAAGCCACTGGATCTTGCAACGGATGGCCATGACGGGCCGCTGCACCCGTGATGCCCTGTCACAAGCAGGTCATCGCAAGCCTTGTCTCCTGCGCAAATTTTTCTGCCAAGTCAGGGGTGAATTGGTAAATTCACACCACTTCCAAATAAGAGTTTAGGCGGTTTAATAAGGGTCTTATGGGTATTTTAATTAACTATATAAGTAGTTAACACCCTAAAGACTTCATTCTTCCAAATTGAAAACCCAAAACTCTTAGAATATTCCCAAAACCTCCATAGAAGAGGAAGCTTGGTGAGCGGTTCTTGTGTGGAAATTCTTCATCAAAGTGAAGAATTATCATCCTTGAGGTATGGCTTTTGATCCTTGAAACTTATTTCATCAAGGAGCCCAATCCTCAAAGTGTTTTACAAAGTTTTCTAAAGTGAATTATCCAATTTCGATATTATACCATGGGTTCTTGCATAAATGATTTCTAAACATTGAATTATAATTTAATTGATATTGTATTGATGATTTTAACATAAATTACCTATGAACCCATGTGAATTGATGAACCCTAGCTTTTACTACTTATTGGGTTACTTGATATTAAGCTAATGAAGATGAATTGTTGTGTAGTTTCTTATGGGCTTTCTATTGATGTAAGAATTGTATTCAATTGATATATAATTGATCTTATATTGCTAAACCTATATTGAATTGATGTAGATTCATTGAGTCTTATGGTTATTGCTTTGAATTGTTGTTCATGGCCATGGGTAAGGCCTTGTGATGTTGAATTGGTTGATTTCGCATTGAATTGAAGTGTGGATATGGGGATGAAGGTATGCTGCCCCGTTTTCCTTAATTGGATATTAATTATACTTCGATTCTATTGTTATTGTTATGGTTCACTTATTGTGGCGGTGTTATGTATTTTACTTGCAATTGATGTGGCCTTGTCGGCGTTCTACCATTGGCATGTAGAACAACCTCATCGGAGTAGGATAGAACTTCGGATTCCATGTCTTGCTACCATGGTCTATGTCGGTTATTGCCTATTCTCATCATGTGGAATACCTATTAGCATTAGATAAGTTTATGAGGTTTAGGTGGTGGTATGGGACGCTATCTAGACATTGCACAATAGACTTTGAAGGTGTTATGTGGAGTTCCTAGGTCTTGTCCTAGACCATTATGTGAGTGTCTTATGTGATGCTTTATGTGAGTGTCTTATGTGATCTATGAGTCTTCATGAACTAATGAACTAATGACCTATGTTAGTAACTATGTAAATGAAGGAATACCTAATCTAAAGTGACTTAAGCATTCCTTAGCTAAAGTGTGAGGAGGGCATGAAAGGATGGTCTCTTCATGTCTTATCTTTGGAAGTCTTGAGGATGACTCTAATTAGGGAAGTTGGTTAATCTTGTTGACATGATCTAAACCTTAGGAAGTCTTAAGGACTATTTAGGTAATCATGAAGAGGTCAATGCACTATGGACATTATCTTCTCGATTTACTTAAGTAGGTCTTTTGATAGTCTTTGGAAGGAGAATGTCTTCTAATCTAAGTGTAGGTGTGTTTAGTGAGAATGATTCTATTTGAGGTAGTCTATAGGATCTCTTGTGTGTGTGTGATAGATATTGTATGGGCGGTCGCTCCATACTCACTAAAGTGAACCTTGGAAATCACCTTTGGTAGATGAATCTTACATAGATGTTTATGATTGTTTTCTAAGTATGTATGTGACTCATTGTAGGTAATCTTAAGGGTCGTTTAGGCACATCTAGCGAGGGTGTATGGGCGGTCTCTGTTTGTGTGACTTAAGTGAATCTTTGGATGACTTTAAGTGAGGGAATTACATGCTAGGAAGACTTAAAGTGAGGGATGAAGTGCTTCACTGTAACAGCGAATTAATTCACTGTCCAGTGAATATAGTTCACTGTAAAGTGAGTTCCTTAAATGGTATTTTTGGTTAATTGTTATCTTATGTGTTTCCTAATTACTAAATGATGTTCTTATGTTTAAACTATGATTTCCAAATGAAAAGATGCATATTTCCAATAAAGTCTGTTTTCATGATTTTATGCATATAGCCATACTTAGTACATGTGGTTGTACTAATTCCATGCTTTATTTTCTATCTATAGTTCTTGGTAGGTGAAGAGTTTGTGAAGTGAAGACTTGGACTTAGAAGATCGTTCAAGAAGAAGTTGAAGTATGTCGTCAATTGACTCGACGGCATATATCTTTTATTGTTTTCTTTGAAGTATTGTAATAGACTATGTCTTTCTATTTTTGTATTGAAGTATGGGCCGTGTCCAAAAGTACTCTTGTGTCTTAAGATGATGAGATTGAGACTTAGAATTTCTGTTACTTTTATATGAAAGAGATTTTTTTAAAGACTATATTATGTTTTGGTGAAAAGTTTTAATTCCGCACTACTTTTCACTATGTATATGCAATAAATGATATGAATGAGGCTTGTCTTAGAACTCTGAGAGTTCGACGATGCCGGTCGCAATCCGAGATTGCACCCGATCTTCTAGGGTATGGTTTCGGGTTGTGACAAAGTTGGTATTAGAGCATAGGTTGGTGAAAGTATAATTAGGTATCAAAAAGTCTCATCAAGTCACGTCTAGTAGAGTCTTGACCATCGGTGTGAGTCGTGACACATCTATGGGCGAGAGGCTATAGGACGATAGAGTTTCCCTTCTTTTCTACTCCTATATTGTGCGGTAGAGTAAATGTTACGATTATCCTTCTTATGAGTTTCCGTGTGTTTTCTAGGAGGATGGCCGCTAGAAGGATGGAAGAGGGAAGGGGTAATGAGGAAGTTCTTCGCCAAGTTGAGCAAGTTCCTCAAGGTACTCAAGATGGGCAAGGTGCTCAAGGTGATCAAGTGCCTCTTCAAGGTGATCATGCTCCTAATGTTTTAGTAGGTGAAGAGGTGCCGGAGTTGACTAATTGGGAGATTAGGGAGGCTTTGCTTGCTTTAACCCGAGCCGTAACGGCTCAAGTTAACTTGAACATGGTGCCTAGGGTGGTGGAGAGCACTATGTCATCTAGGTTGAGAGACTTAGTGAGGGAAAAATGTTATGCGACTATACTACAAGATAATGTGACCTTATCTAGACACATGATGTATGCACAATCATGTGAAGAATCTAATCTTGGGAGGATGTCAAGTAGCTTGAAGAGGAGTGTTGCTAGTGACCAAGTGCAACCTAGGTTCAAAAAGAGGGTTCAAACTCAAGATGGACCTAGTGGTCCTAAGAACAAGTTTGAGAAAGGAGGTGGCTCTAAGGATGGCAAGCCTACTTGTGCCAATTATGGAAAGAAACACTATGGTGAGTGTTTATTGGGTACTGATAGTTGCTTTGGATGTGGAAAAAATGGGCACAAAGTGAGAGATTGTCCAAACATTGCTTCTAGGAAGGAGGGCAAGAGAGTTGAGCCTAGTGTTCCAAAGGAAGATGCTCCAACTAAGAGGCGTTTCTATGCACTCCGGACTAGAATTGAGAATCCGGGTGATGGTGATGATGATGTTGGTAAGTTCTTGTTTCTCTTTTGATAGTATGAGTTCCTTCTAAGTGGGGGAGTATGGTTTGTAGATGGGATAGAATTCCTTGATTTGTTGCATGTGCATGGTGCTTAGGAGTTTGGTTGAAATTGAATTTCATTTACTTCTTGCATTGTGTGATTTATGAAACTTTGGGCATGTTGTATGATGTGTTTAAATGATGTTATCTTGCATATTAGCATGTCTATATAAAGAATTTCCTAAAAAAAAAAAACATTTTTGGAAAAGTTGTCAAAAAATCACTGTAGCTTGATACATTGCTCACTGTAATATTTTTGTAAAAATGGCTATTTGATTCTTTGGTATAAAATTGTGGTAATGTCGTTAGAACTGATGTATATGAGTATGATGTTGAATATAAAATGAGTTTTTGCTATTTGGATTGAAGCATGTGAGCTTGGTAGCATAATGAGTTATATAACTATTTTCTAGTTTTTTGTTGTGTTGTGAATCTCTTGATTATGTGAAATTGATGATTTCTTCTTGATATGTGTTGTATGGCTTGGTTATGTGCTGCTAGTTTAGTCTCTAATCTTGGAAGTGTTCGGAGAGTGGCAAGTGTCACTCGAGGACGAATGTTGTCCAAGTGGGGGAGATTGTAAGACCTCGAAAACGACATTGGTTAACTAGAGCCTAACATGTTGGTATTGGTGTTATAAGGTCCTAAATATGTTTAATATGTGGTATAGAGGCAGTAGCTAAAGTATTAGAGGTGTTGGAATTCAAACGTCAAGGGACGACTAAGTCACCTAAAGATCTCTTATGTGGTTTTATGTGTTTATGTGTGTTTCATGGTGTTTTAAGGTTATTCATAGAGTTAATATAGCATGTATCGGCAGTGGTTAAAGTTTCGTGAAGTTTGGAGGTCAAACGACCAAGAACGTCCAAGGCATTCGAAAGATATGCCTGGAGTCGACCTTGTACGTCTAGATGAGTTTCGTCGAGTTTTATGTGTTCGTTTAGGATGAAATTCATGTGAGAGGTGCTAAACTCATAGATGGTATTATTTAGGTTGGAAACATCCGGTAAGTTATCCCCAAGGACCATCGAAGGGTCCTTGAGGAAGGACCCAAAACCTGGTATGCAAGCTGTCCCAGGCAGCCTTGGCGACGGAGCAGTCGACGGCCTGTCATGGCTGTGACGCCACGTCACAAGGTTTCGTCGTGGGGGCCTTGTGCAAGGGTGTAGAGGGGACCCTTGGCAAGACACTGGAGCTTGCAACGGATGGCCATGACAGGCCGTTGCACCCATGATGCCCCGTCACAAGCAGGTCGTCGCAAATCTTGTCTCCTGCGCAGATTTTTCTGCCAAGTCAGGGGTGAATTGGTAAATTCACCCCACTTCCAAATAAGAGTTTAGGCGGTGTCTTAAGGATCTTATGGGTATTTTAATTAACTATATAAGTAGTTAACACCCTAAAGACTTCATTCTGCCAAATTGAAAACCCAAAACTCTTAGAATATTCCCAAAACCTCCATTGAAGAGGCAGCTTGGTGAGGGGTTCTTGTGTGGAAATTCTTCATCAAAGTGAAGAATTATCATCCTTGAGGTATTGGTTTTGATCCTTGAAACTTATTTCATCAAGGAGCCCAATCCTCAAAGTGTTTTACAAAGTTTTCTAAAGTGAATTATCCAATTTCGGGATTCTACCATGGGTTCTTGCATAAATGATTTCTAAACATTGAATTATGATCTAATTGATATTGTATTGATGATTTTAACATAAATTACCTATGAACCCATGTGAATTGATGAACCCTAGTTTTGACTACTTATTGGGTTACTTGATATTAAGCTAATGTTGATGAATTGTTGTGTAGTTTCTTATGGGCTTTCTATTGATGTAAGAATTGTATTCAATTTATATATAATTGATCTTATATTGCTAAACCTATATTGAATTGATGTAGATTCATTGAGTCTTATGGTTATTGCTTTGAATTGTTGTTCATGGTAAGGCCTTGTGATGTTGAATTGGTTGATTTCGCATTGAATTGAAGTGTGGATATGGGGATGAAGGTATGCTGCCCCGTTTTCCTTAATTGGATATTAATTATACTTCGATTCTATTGTTATTGTTATGGTCCACTTATTGTGGCGGTGTTATGTATTTTACTTGCAATTGATGTGGCCTTGTCGACGTTACTTTATGTAATATTATGAGCATGGCCTTATTGGTAATTACTTGAAGTTATGTGGCTCTTTGTGTAGTTGATGATGTGAAGTATGGCATTACCTATCTACATGTGAGGTTATATAGTCATGTATGTATTCTTCTAGTTATGTTGCCTTAAGTGATCATGTTAGACTTTGACTTGATATTATGAATGTAGTGGTAGGTTAAGTCTTGGTTATTCCTACTTGAATTAATGAGTCTATGTGGAGTATATTAATGATGATATGATGATATATAGGGTGACTTGAAGATGTTAGGTTGTTTTAGAGGTGTTTCTAGAATGACTTGTGTTATGTGTTAAAGGTGAAGTATGTGATGTCTTGTCTTGGTTGACTTGTATCTCTTGCTTCATGTATATATGATTATGGATATGTGATGTCTTGATTTAGGGTGTTATAACTCTTAGTCTTGAATAAATAAATATAAGTGAGACCTTAATGATAAGAGGGTCATTTATCTGGAACCTTGAACTTAGTGGCGAGGTTATAAATTGTGAAGTAGTTAGCCGTAATGGTATCCTTCATGTGATGAGTGATGGACTTAAGGTTGATTGGCTGGAACGGCATCATATCATACCTTAGGGAAGTCCCTATGAGCTTCTTGTCGCCAAAGTGAGTTATGCCCTAGTGGACCTTGCTTTGGTAGGGTGAATGTAAACGGGGTCATGAACTAGATATGGGACCTATTTATATGAACCTTAATATGAATTAATCTATGAGAACTAAGGCTAGCACCGAGTAAGTATGAGTAAGGGGGAAATGGATTCAGTTAAAGAAGAGATTGAATGCTTCGTACGCCCTTCATATTCCTTAACCATGTGCCTACATGGGATGTGTCCAAGTTCTACCATTGGCATGTAGAACAACCTCATCGGAGTAGGATAGAACTTCGTATTCCATGTCTTGCTACCATGGTCTATGTCGGTTATTGCCTATTCTCATCCTGTGGAATACCTATTAGCATTAGATAAGTTTATGAGGTTTAGGTGGTGGTATGGGATGCTATCTAGACATTGCACAATAGACTTTGAAGGTGTTATGTGGAGTTCCTAGGTCTTGTCCAAGACCATTATGTGAGTGTCTTATGTGATGCTTTATGTGAGTGTCTTATGTGATCTATGAGTCTTCATGAACTAATGAACTAATGACCTATGTTAGTAACTATGTAAATGAAGGAATACCTAATCTAAAGTGACTTAAGCATTCCTTAGCTAAAGTGTGAGGAGGGCATGAAAGGATGGTCTCTTCATGTCTTATCTTTGGAAGTCTTGAGGATGACTCTAATTAGGGAAGTTGGTTAATCTTGTTGACATGATCTAAACCTTAGGAAGTCTTAAGGACTATTTAGGTAATCATGAAGAGGTCAATGCACTATGGACATTATCTTCTCGATTTACTTAAGTAGGTCTTTTGATAGTCTTTGGAAGGAGAATGTCTTCTAATCTAAGTGTAGGTGTGTTTAGTGAGAATGATTCTATTTGAGGTAGTCTATAGGATCTCTTGTGTGTGTGTGATAGATATTGTATGGGCGGTCGCTCCATACTCACTAAAGTGAACCTTGGAAATCACCTTTGGTAGATAAATCTTACATAGATGTTTATGATTGTTTTCTAAGTATGTATGTGACTCATTGTAGGTAATCTTAAGGGTCGTTTAGGCACATCTAGCGAGGGTGTATGGGCGGTCTCTGTTTGTGTGACTTAAGTGAATCTTTGGATGACTTTAAGTGAGGGAATTACATGCTAGGAAGACTTAAAGTGAGAGATGAAGTGCTTCACTGTAACAGCGAATTAATTCACTGTCCAGTGAATATAGTTCACTGTAAAGTGAGTTCTTTAAATGGTATTTTTGGTTAATTGTTATCTTATGTGTTTCCTAATTACTAAATGATGTTCTTATGTTTAAACTGTGATTTCCAAATGAAAAGATGCATATTTCCAATAAAGTCCGTTTTCATGATTTTATGCATATAGCCATACTTAGTACATGTGGTTGTACTAATTCCATGCTTTATTTTCTATCTATAGTTCTTGGTAGGTGAAGAACTTGTGAAGTGAAGACTTGGACATAGAAGATCGTTCAAGAAGAAGTTGAAGTATGTCCTCAATTGACTCGACGGCATATGTCTTTTATTGTTTTCTTTGAAGTATTGTAATAGACTATGTCTTTCTATTTTCGTATTGAAGTATGGGCCGTGTCCAAAAGTACTCTTGTGTCTTAAGATGATGAGATTGAGACTTAGAATTTCTATTACTTTTATATGAAAGAGATTTTTTTAAAGACTATATTATGTTTTGGTGAAAAGTTTTAATTCCGCACTACTTTTCACTATGTATTTGCAATGAATGATATGAATGAGGCTTGTCTTAGAACTCTGAGAGTTCGACGATGCCGGTCGCAATCCGAGATTGCACCCGATCTTCTAGGGTATGGTTTCGGGTTGTGATAAAGTTGGTATCAGAGCATAGGTTGGTGAAAGTATAATTAGGTATCAAAAAGTCTCATCAAGTCACGTCTAGTAGAGTCTTGACCATCGGTGTGAGTCGCGACACATCTATGGGCGAGAGGCTATAGGACGATAGAGTTTCCCTTCTTTTCTACTCCTATATTGTGCGGTAGAGTAAATGTTACGATTATCCTTCTTATGAGTTTTCGTGTGTTTTCTAGGAGGATGGCCGCTAGAAGGATGGAAGAGGGAAGGGGTAATGAGGAAGTTCTTCCCCAAGTTGAGCAAGTTCCTCAAGGTGCTCAAGATGGGCAAGGTGCTCAAGGTGATCAAGTTCCTCTTCAAGGTGATCATGCTCCTAATGTTGGAGTAGGTGAAGAGGTGCCGGAGTTGACTAATTGGGAGATTAGGGAGGCTTTGCTTGCTTTAACCCGAGCCGTAACGGCTCAAGTTAACTTGAACATGGTGCCTAGGGTGGTGGAGAGCACTATGTCATCTAGGTTGAGAGACTTAGTGAGGGAAAAATGTTATGCGACTATAATACAAGATAATGTGACCTTATCTAGACACATGATGTATGCACAATCATGTGAAGAATCTAATCTTGGGAGGATGTCAAGTAGCTTGAAGAGGAGTGTTGCTAGTGACCAAGTGCAACCTAGGTTTAAAAAGAGGGTTCAAACTCAAGATGGAGCTAGTGTTCCTAAGAAGAAGTTTGAGAAAGGAGGTGGCTCTAAGGATGGCAAGCCTACTTGTGCCAATTATGGAAAGAAACACTATGGTGAGTGTTTATTGGGTACCGATAGTTGCTTTGGATGTGGAAAAAATGGGCACAAAGTGAAAGATTGTCCAAACATTGCTTCTAGGAAGGAGGGCAAGAGAGTTGAGCCTAGTGTTCCAAAGGAAGATGCTCCAACTAAGAGGCGTTTCTATGCACTCTGGACTAGAATTGAGAATCTGGGTGATGGTGATGATGATGTTGGTAAGTTCTTGTTTCTCTTTTGATAGTATGAGTTCCTTCTAAGTGGGGGAGTATGGTTTGTAGATGGGATAGAATTCCTTGATTTGTTGCATGTGCATGGTGCTTAGGAGTTTGGTTGAAATTGAATTTCATTTACTTCTTGCATTGTGTGATTTATGAAACTTTGAGCATGTTGTATGATGTGTTTAAATGATGTTATCTTGCATATTAGCATGTCTATATAAAGAATTTCCTAAAAAAAAAAAAATCATTTTTGGAAAAGTTGTCAAAAAATTCACTGTAGCTTGATACATTGCTCACTGTAATATTTTTGTAAAAATGGCTATTTGATTCTTTGGTATAAAATTGTGGCAATGTCGTTAGAACTGATGTATATGAGTATGATGTTGAATATAAAATGAGTTTTTGCTATTTGGATTGAATCATGTGAGCTTGGTAGCATAATGAGTTATATAACTATTTTCTAGTTTTTTGTTGTGTTGTGAATCTCTTGATTATGTGAAATTGATGATTTCTTCTTGATATGTGTTGTATGGCTTGGTTATGTGCTGCTAGTTTAGTCTCTAATCTTGGAAGTGTTCGGAGAGTGGCAAGTGTCACTCGAGGACGAATGTTGTCCAAGTGGGGGAGATTGTAAGACCTCGAAAACGACATTGGTTAACTAGAGCCTAACATGTTGGTATTGGTGTTATAAGGTCCTAAATATGTTTAATATGTGGTATAGAGGCAGTAGCTAAAGTATTAGAGGTGTTGGAATTCAAACGTCAAGGGACGACTAAGTCACCTAAAGATCTCTTATGTGGTTTTATGTGTTTATGTGTATTTCATGGTGTTTTAAGGTTATTGATAGAGTTAATATAGCATGTATCGGCAGTGGTTAAAGTTTCGTGAAGTTTGGAGGTCAAACGACCAAGAACGTCCAAGGCATTCGAAAGATATGCCTGGAGTCGACCTTGTACGTCTAGATGAGTTTCGTCGAGTTTTATGTGTTCGTTTTGGATGAAATTCATGTGAGAGGTGTTAAACTCATAGATGGTATTATTTAGGTTGGAAACATCCGGTAAATTATCCCCAAGGACCATCGAAGGGTCCTTGAGGAAGGACCCAAAACCTGGTATGCAAGCTATCCCAGGCAGCCTTGGCGACGGAGCAGTCGACGGCCTATCATGGCTGTGACGCCCCGTCACAAGGTTCCGTCGTGGGGGCCTTGTGCAAGGGTGTAGAGGGGACCCTTGGCAAGACACTGGAGCTTGCAACGGATGGCCATGACAGGCCGTTGCACCCGTGATGCCCCGTCACAAGCAGGTCGTCGCAAGCCTTGTCTCCTGCGCAGATTTTTCTGCCAAGTCAGGGGTGAATTGGTAAATTCACCCCACTTCCAAATAAGAGTTTAGGCGGTGTCTTAAGGGTCTTATGGGTATTTTAATTAACTATATAAGTAGTTAACACCCTAAAGACTTCATTCTGCCAAATTGAAAACCCAAAACTCTTAGAATATTCCCAAAACCTCCATTGAAGAGGCATCTTGGTGAGGGGTTCTTGTGTGGAAATTCTTCATCAAAGTGAAGAATTATCATCCTTGAGGTATGGCTTTTGATCCTTGAAACTTATTTCATCAAGGAGCCCAATCCTCAAAGTGTTTTACAAAGTTTTCTAAAGTGAATTATCCAATTTCGGGATTCTACCATGGGTTCTTGCATAAATGATTTCTAAACATTGAATTATGATCTAATTGATATTGTATTGATGATTTTAACATAAATTACCTATGAACCCATGTGAATTGATGAACCCTAGTTTTGACTACTTATGGGGTTACTTGATATTAAGCTAATGTTGATGAATTGTTGTGTAGTTTCTTATGGGCTTTCTATTGATGTAAGAATTGTATTCAATTGATATATAATTGATCTTATATTGATAAACCTATATTGAATTGATGTAGATTCATTGAGTATTATGGTTATTGCTTTGAATTGTTGTTCATGGCCATGGGTAAGGCCTTGTGATGTTGAATTTGTTGATTTGGCATTGAATTGAAGTGTGGATATGGGGATGAAGGTATGCTGCCCGTTTTCCTTAATTTGATATTAATTATACTTTTATTCTATTGTAATTGGTATGGTCCACTTATGGTGGCGGTGTTATGTGTTTTACTTGCAATTGATGTGGCCTTGTCGGCGTTACTTTATGTAATATTATGAGCATGGCCTTATTGGTAATTATTTGAAGTTATGTGGCTATTTGTGTAGTTGATGATGTGAAGTATGGCATTACCTATCTACATGTGAGGTTATATAGTCATGTATGTATTTTTCTAGTTATGTTGCCTTAAGTGATCATGTTAGACTTTGACTTGATATTATGAATGTAGTGTTATGTTAAGTCTTTGTTATTCCTACTTGACTTTATGAGTCTATGTGGAGTATATTAATGATGTTATGATGATGTATAGGGTGACTTGAAGATGTTAGGTTGTTTTAGAGGTGTTTCTAGAATGACTTGTATTATGTGTTAAAGGTGAAGTATGTAATGTCTTGTCTTGGTTGACTTGTATCTCTTGCTTCATGTATTTATGATTATGGATATGTGATGTCTTGATTTAGGGTGTTATAACTCTTAGTCTTGAATAAATAAATATAGGTGAGACCTTAATGATAAGAGGGTCATTTATGTGGAACCTTGAACTTAGTGGCGAGGTTATAAATTGTGAAGTAGTTAGCCGTAATGGTATCCTTCATGTGATGAGTGATGGACTTAAGGTTGATTGGCTGGAACGGCATCATATCATACCTTAGGGAAGTCGCTATGAGCTTCTTGTCGCCAAAGTGAGTTATGCCCTAGTGGATGTTGCTTTGGTAGGGTGAATGTAAAGGGGGTCATGAACTAGATATGGGACCTATTTATATGAACCTTAATGTGAATTAGTCTATGAGAACTAAGGCTAGCACCGAGTTAGTATGAGTAAGGGGGAAGTGCATTCAGTTAAAGAAGAGATTGAATGCTTCGCCCTTCATATTCCTTAATCATGTGCCTACATGGGATGTGTCCAAGTTCTACCATTGGCAAGTAGAACAACCTCATCGGAGTAGGATAGAACTTCGGATTCCATGTATTGCTACCATGGTGTATGTCGGTTATTGCCTATTCTCATTATGTGGAATACCTATTAGCATTAGATAAGTTTATGAGGTTTAGGTGGTGGTGTGGGACGCTATCTAGACATTGCACAATAGACTTTGAAGGTGTTATGTGGAGTTCCTAGGTCTTGTCCAAGACCATGATGCTTTACGTGAGTCTCTTATGTGATGCTTTATGTGAGTGTCTTATGTGATCTATGAGTCTTAATGAACTAATGAACTAATGACCTATGTTAGTAACTATTTAAATGAAGGAATACCTAATCTAAAGTGACTTAAGCATTCCTTAGCTAAAGTGTGAGGAGGGCATGAAAGGATGGTCTCTTCATGTCATATCTTTGGAAGTCTTGAGGATGACTCTAGTTAGGGAAGTTGGTTAATCTTGTTGACATGATCTAAACCTTAGGAAGTCTTAAGGACTATTTAGGTAATCATGAAGAGGTCACTGCACTATGGACATTATCTTCTCGATTTACTTAAGTAGGTCTTTTGATAGTCTTTGGAAGGAGAATGTCTTCTAATCTAAGTGTTGGTGTGTTTAGTGAGAATGATTCTATTTGACGTAGTCTATAGGATCTCGTGTGTGTGTGTGTGATAGAGATAGTATGGGCGGTCGCTCCACACACACTCAAGTGAACCTTGGAAATCACCTTTGGCAGATGAATCTTACATAGATGTTTATGATTGTTTTCTAAGTATGTATGTGACTCATTGTAGGTAATCTTAATGGTCGTTTAGGCACATCTAGAGTGGGTGTATGGGTGGTCTCTCTTTGTGTGACTTAAGTGAATCTTAGGATGACTTTATGTGAGGGAATTACATGCTAGGAAGACTTAAAGTGAGGGATGAAGTGCTTCACTGTAACAGTGAATTAATTCGCTGTACAGTGAATATAGCTCACTGTAAAGTGAGTTCTTTAAATGGTATTTTTGGTTAATTGTTATCTTATGTGTTTCCTAACTGCTAAATGATGTTCTTATATTTAAACTATGATTTCCAAATGAAAAGATGAATATTTCCAATAAAGTCCGTTTTCATGATTTTATGCATATAGCCATACTTAGTACATGTGGTTGTACTAATTCCATGCTTTATTTTCTATCTATAGTTCTTGGTAGGTGAAGAGCTTGTGAAGTGAAGACTTGGACTTAGAAGATTGTTCAAGAAGAAGTTGAAGTATGTCCTCAATTGACTCGAGGGCATATGTCTTTTATTGTTTTCTTTGAAGTATTGTAATAGAATATGTCTTTGTATTTTCGTATTGAAGTATTGGCCGTGTCCCAAAGTACTCTTGTGTCTTAAGATGATGAGATTGAGACTTAGCATTTCTATTACTTTTATATGAAAGAGATTTTTTTAAAGACTATATTGTGTTTTGGTGAAAAGTTTTAATTCCGCACTACTTTTCACTATGTATATGCAATGAATGATATGAATGAGGCTTGTCTTAGAACTCTGAGAGTTCGACGACGCCGGTCGCAATCCGAGATTGCACACTATCTTCTAGGGTATGGTTTTGGGTTGTGACAATGCATGTCCCTGGTGTGTGCTTGCATACACCCATACTTAGTACAAGTGTGTACTAATCCCATACAATACTCTACTTTTAGGTGCAGGTGCAGGTGGACGCTAGAGCTTACGAGACTACGTTGGAGCTATCCGGACGTGGAGCATTCATCCGGACATGGTAGGACCTCATGCTTTCGAGGATGCTTATCTTTTATATTCTATCTTAGATGTAGGCATGAGCTAGTGGAGAGTGTTCCACTAGCGTTTCATTCTTATTTATTTGAGACGTTGTATTGGTGCCATTTTGGCAACTTTATATTTATGTAGTTATGAACTATTTCCTTCATTTGAATATCTCATTATTAGATGGTTGTGTGAACTGATGTGATAGATTGCATTTCTTACTATAAAGTCTATGTATACATCAAAGTAAACAAAAGTTTTAAATTTTCTGCCAAAACTAACCTATACGATGTAATGATGATGTATATAGGCTTGGCTGCGACCTCTGAGATGTCAAAGACGCCGGTTTCGACTATGGTCTTGACCCCGGTCATGAAAAACGTGGTATTAGAGCATTAAGTTTAATTCCAAGGAAAATATGTTCACATCACCACATCAAGTAATTTCTATGTTATGGTAGTGAAGTGCACCACTATCATGAATTAGAGACTATATGATGCGTACAAACATTTTCCTTCTTCTGATATTATCGTGCTTTCCTTAATGTCTGATTTGTTGGTGTTATGATCGTATCTAACATCAATTCTTACTTTTTTCAGAAAATTAACACAAGGAGGAACGCTTGTCGGGGAAGAGTAGGAGCAGCTGCTGGGGACAACCAAGTTCCACCCCATGCTCCAGCTGTAGGAGTGTCCATGCCAGTTAACCTAGTTGAGTTGACTGATGCTGAGGTTCGGACAACTTTGCAACAGATGGATCAAGACATCACTGTGCAGGCTCAGGCTATGAAGGCCAAGGCCAACAGACAAGTGGTTCAGCGGGAGAACCCACCAGCCCACAACATGACGAACAGGTTGTGAGATTTTACGAGGATGAATCCTCCAATATTTACAAGATCTAAGACTGCAGGGGACCCTCAGAAGTTCGTGGAGGAGGTCTAGAAGATTCTAGTGGCGATGGGGGCCACGGAGATTGAGAAAGCTGAGCTAGCCTCATACAAGTTGAAGGATGTTGCACAGGCTTGGTGCAAGATATGGCAGGATAGCAGGGCATTGGGCAGAGGTCCGATCACATGGGAGCTGTTTAAGACAGATTTTCTGGAGAGGTTCTTCCCAGAGAGATGAGAGAGGCTAAGGTTGAGGATTTCAGTAACCTTAAGCAGGGCTCAATGACTGTCAGGGAGTATTCCCTGAAATTCGTTAAATTGTCCAGGTATGTCACTTATCTTGTGTCGAACAGTACCGATGAGATGAGCAGGTTACTTACAGGGATCTCAGAGGAATTGGAGGAGGAGTGTCGGGCTGCGATGCTGCATTATACCATGGAATTTTCCAGGCTTATGGTACATGTCCAGCAAGTTGAGGACAACCAGAAGAAGAGGATAGTCTGTGAGATCAAGAGGCCTAAATCTTCTGACTAGACAAGTTCCAGAAGAGGTGGTGGTAGGAGCACTTTTGGAGTTCGTGATCAGCCCAGATTTAAGAAGGGGCATCAGAGTTCAGGGAACTCTAACTCTCAGAGGAGTGCAGCACCTACAGAAGGAAGACCTGAGTCAAAGAAGGGCAATGGAGGTGATGTGCAGTGTCCCAGAAAGAAATGTGGCAAGTGTGGCAGTATTCACAGTGGAGAGTGCAGACTAGGCACAAATGCCTGCTTCGGTTGCGGAAAAAGCGGACACATGGTCAGGGACTACCCACAGAATAGGGGTCAGGATGGAGGTAATGCTTAGCCTAGGCCTAATCCCCAGAATGCTACTACAGCCGAGCCTCCTATGAGGAATAAATTCTACGCCTTGAAGGGCAGGGAGGAGCAGGAGAAGTCTGCTGATGTGGTCACAGGTATGCTTCAAGTTTTCTCAACCTCTGTTTATGCTTTACTTGATCCAGGGTCTACGCTTTCTTTTGTGACTCCCTTGCTTGCTCTTACTTTTGAAACACTAACTGAGGTTTTGCATGATCCTATTGTAGTTAGTACTCCCTTAGGAGAAAATGTGAGAGCTGATAGGGTTCATAAAGACTGCCCAATAGTATATGTGGTAAGACTATGTGTGCAGACCTTGTTGAGTTACCCATGAATGACTTAGATATTATACTTGCTATGGACATGCTCCATAAATATTATGCCTTCATGGATTGTCATAGTAGGGTTGTGAGATTCTATTTCCCTAATGAATTAGAGCTGGTCTGGGAGGGGTACAATTCGAGTCGTCCAAGTCCCTTGATTTCGAACCTAAAAGCTAATAAAATGATGTCCAAGGGATTGTTATGTCATCTTGTAAGTGTCAATGATCTAGATCATGACATTCCTTCCTTAGACTCTGTGCCTGTAGTGAATGAGTTCCAAGATGTTTTCCCCGATGATTTTCCTGGAGTCCCTCCCCCTCGAGAGATTGATTTTGGTATCGACCTAGATCCCGATACCAAACTGATTTCAATTCCTCCCTACAGAATTGCTCCAGCTAAACTCAAAGAGTTGAAGTTGCAGTTAAAAGATCTCACTGACAAGGGCTTCATCCAACCGAGCATATCCCCTTGGGGCGCTCCAGTGCTGTTTGTGAAAAAGAAGGATGGAACCCTTAGGATGTGTATCGATTATCAGCAGCTCAACAAAGTCACTATAAAGAACAGGTATCCACTTCCCAGAATAGGTGAAATATTCTATCAGCTCCAAGGGTCTAGTTTCTTCTCGAAGATTGATCTTTGTTCCGGGTATCATCAGTTTAGGGTTAGGGATGAAGATATCCCAAAGATAGCCTTTCGTACCCGTTATGGTCATTATGAGTTCCTAGTCATGTCATTTGGTCTCACTAATGCACCAGCTGCATTTATGGACCTCATGAACCGAGTTTTCCATGAATACCTTCATTATTTCGTCATAGTAGTCATCGATGACATCCTCATCTACTCTAAGACCAAGTAAGAGCATGAACAGCATTTGAGACTAACCTTGTAGGTACTTATACAACATCAGTTGTATGCTAAATTCAGCAAGTGTGAATTCTGGCTTAGATTAGTGACCTTCCTGGGTCATGTTGTGTCCGATCAGGGTGTGAAGGTGGACCCCACGAAGACTGAAGCTGTTAAGAACTGGCCAAGACCTCTTACTCCCACCGATATCCGTAGCTTTCTGGGATTGGCTAGTTACTAACACAGGTTCATGGAGGGTTTTTCTTCCATTGCTGCCCCACTGATAACTTTGACTAAGAATAAAGCCAAGTTCAAACGGGCGGAGACATGTGAAAAGAGTTTCCAGGAGCTCAAGGAGAGACTCACTTCAGCACCAGTGCTTACGTTACCTAAATGTGGTGAGAATTACACTGTTTATTGTGACACATATAGGGTTGGTATGGGTTGTGTTCTTATGTAGGGTGGTAAGGTGATAGCCTATGCTTCCAGACAACTCAAGGTTCATGAAAAGAATTATCCCACTCATGACCTGGAGTTGGCAGGTGTGGTGTTTGCATTGAAGATGTGGAGGCATTACTTGTACGGAGTGCACGTGGATGTGTTCACAGACCACAAGAGTCTCCAGTACGTGTTCACACAGAGGGATTTGAATCTACATTAGCGGAGATGGTTGGAGCTGTTGAAGGACTATGATATGAGTGTCCACTACCATCCAGGGAAAGCAAATGTTATAGCTGATGCTTTGAGCAGGTTGAGTATGGGGAGTACAACCCACGTTATTGATAGGAAGAAGGAGTTGGTAAAGGATGTACGCCAGACTGGGTGTGCGGTTGATGGCTTCTACTAGCGGGGGTGTTTCAGTTCATCCTAGTTCTGAATCATCCTTGGTAGTTGAAGTCAAGAAGGGTCAGCATCTTGATCTTGTTTTGATGGAGTTGAAGGACTCAGTGCTGATGAAGATATATGAGTCCGCGTTGGGAGGTGACGACATACTTAGGTACTAGGACAGACTATGTGTAGCAGACGTGGATGACTTGTTAACCAAGATTGTTGCAGAGGCCCATGGTTCCAGGTATTCGATACATCCAGGTTCCACCAAGATGTATCATGACCTCAAATAGATCTATTGGTGGGATGGCATGAAGAAGGACATTGATGAGTATGTGGCCAAGTTTCCTAATTGTCAGCAGGTTAAGGGGGAGTACTTTAAGCCTGGTGGTCTCACGTAGATGATTGACGTTCCGAGTTTGAAGTGGGAGGCCATTAACATTGACTTCGTGGTAGGTCTTCCGAGGACTAGGAGACATCATGACTCCATATGAGTTATTGTGGACAGGATGACTAAGTGTGCCCACTTTATCCCTGTGAAGTCTACTTACAGGGCCGAGGATTATGCGAGACTCTACATTGATGAGATTGTGAGGTGGCATGGGATTCCTTTGTCTATCATTTCAGGTAGAGGACCTCAATTCACTTCGCATTTCTGAGATCCTTCCATAAGAGCTTAGGCACGCAGGTAAAGCTCAGTACTGCCTTCCATCCTTAGATAGATGGGCAGGCAGAGCGCACCATTCAGATATTGAAGGACATGTTGAGGGCGTGTGTGATCAACTTCAGAGGTAGTTAGGACGACCATCTGCCATTGATAGAGTTCTCATATAATAACAACTATCACTCTAGTATTGGGCTGGCACCGTTTGAGGTACTATATGGTAGGAGGTGTAGGTCTCCAGTTGGGTGGTTCGAGGTTGGAGAGTCATCAATTTTGGGTCCAGAGATCATTCATGAGGCCTTAGAGAAGGTCAGGGTGATTAGGGACAGGTTGGCTACTGCTTACAGTCGGCAGAACTGTTATGCAGATAACATGAAGCGGCCTTTAGAGTTTGATGTTGGTGACAAAGTATACTTAAATATATCACCCATGAAGGGGGTGGTGAGGTTTGGAAGGAAGGGGAAGTTGAGTCCGAGGTACTTCGGGCCATACGAGATTCTACAGCGTGTGGGTGAGGTGGCCTATGAGTTGGCATTGCCTGCAGAGCTAGCTTATGTTCATCCAGTGTTTGATGTGTCTATGTTAAAGAAGTGCCTTGGTGATCCAGCATCGATTCTGCCTGTTGAAGGTTTTGGGGTTGATGAAGACTTGTCCTATGAGGAGGTTCGTGTTGAGATTTTAGACCGGAAGGTAAAGCGACTGAGAAACAAGGAGGTTGCCACAGTGAAGGCATTGTGGAGGAACCATCTTGTTGAGGATTCTACGTGGGAGGCCGAGGCCAATATGACATCACGCTATCCTCATCTTTTCAGCTCTTGAGGTTAGACTCCTTACTCTCAAGTCTAAGTTTCCTTGTCTCCTCTATTCTTTGTTGATATTGCTTGACCGTGTAAAGTATTTATGTTATGATATGACTGGCATTGTACGAGATAATTAGAAGTGTCGTTCGGGGATGAATGTTCCAAAGGGGGGGATAATGTAACAACCTGAAAATGACTACGCTAAGTAATGCTTAAACGTACCTAGAATGCCTGGATTAGACCGGGTTCACACGACTTGTTGCGCGTAGAACCAGACCTCAGACCCTATGCACTAGACAAGCCAAACAACTTGGTGAGTTAGTTGAGCTAGGCAAGGTGAGAACCAACCATGTAGGGCACCCGAATTGAAGAGATTCACTGGGATGAGTTTTACCGGACTTAAAAGGGGTAATCTTAGGTTTGGAGGGTCTAGGGGTAAAATTGTCTTTTCCAAGCTAGGGGTAATATTGTAATGCCCTAATTAATTAATTAATTAATTGAATTAGAGGACCGGTTTGGGTCCGGTCGACCCAGAATGACCCGTTTTGCGATGGAGGCTTCACCCGGGTTCGAGCCTTGGTGGAAGCAACGTTTAGGTTGATTAAATTGATGATTATTATCTGATTTTGTAGGGGCATGGTGGTCATTTCACTTACTCATTGAAAAATCAGATTTTAATAAGTTAAGAGAAGTCCTAGTTTGACTAAGTCTCCACCTAAATCTCCTAATCCTACCCTACCACTCATTCTCACGTCTCTCTCTACTTGTACCTCACTTGCATGATCACTCTTCACTAAAAGAAAGGAACAGAACAAAAAAAAAATATAAAGTTCATCAAGAACTTGAACGCTAAAACTCAAAAATAAAAGATAATCTGAAAACGTAAAGCAAAAAGGGGTTTCTCGACGGGATTATGCTGAGGTTTCGGTGGTGAGGCTTGGTTTTGTGAGTATTGGCAGCATTGAAACAAGTGTTAAAGGACATTAAGGTATGGGTTTTCTTCCCTCTTGGTCCCTCTCCCAAGAGACCCCTAAGGTTCAGTTTAATCTCTATCGAAAAGCTAAGGTTGTCCCCGTTGCATGCGCCCTGTCATTAGATCCTCTGAAAGAATCGATGCATGCGTTGGTATGACTTCTGGTAGATGATTTTAGGGCTGATTGTGATTATGTGTTTGTACGTGTGTTTGGAAATTATGTGAGAAATGACAAAGTGTTCCGAAAATGTGTAATATGTTAACTTGTGGGTGCATGTGTGTGCCGTGACTTTGGTCTCTGTTTGAAGCCTGAATTTGACATGTTAAATTATTGTATTTTACGTGTATGAATATGTTAAAATCGTGATGTTCATATGAGTGTAATGTTTCTGAATTGAGTGATTAATCTTGATTAAAAGTAACCAAGAAAACACACTTAATGATGCACTAGATGCTACACGAAAATTGTATAAATCTAACGTTTAAAGGTTGAGAAAATGGACTGCAAAAGGTGATCAAATTTCCAGCTTTTGGAAATTTGTTTTCGGCCACTTACAGGAAAAAATTTAGATTTATATTTTTTTTAAATGCATGAGGTCATTCGGGATTGAACCCAAGACCTCACCATATACAAGTTATAAAAAAAGATTTAAAAAAATAGAAGGAATGAGGTATATGGGATTCAAACCCGTGTGACTTGACAGAAAATAAGACATAAATAAAATGAGGCATGTGGGGTTCGAACCCAGAACATCTCGGTCAAACAAGAGAATAGGAAGAAACAATTAAAAGAAAATAAAATGAGGTATGTGGGGATCGAACCCACAACGTCTTGGCAAAATGAGAAAGTAAAGAGAAAATACAAATAAAATATGGTGAAGTTGTGGGGAATCAATCCCACATCCCCTCGGTTCAACGGAGTAAAATTAAGGAAATAAAGAAATTAAATGAAACGTGAGATTGGGGGTTCGATCTTGGATCCTAAGCTTAGACATTTGAGATTAAGTAAAGAAAAAGGAGAGAAAAGAAATGTAAGTGTAGGGACTCGAAATCGGGTCCCAAGCCAAAATGTTAAATCAAAAATTAAGTGGAAGCTAAGTGTTGTCCAAGAGATTCGAAATTGGGTTCCCTTGCCCAATTCCGTATTGACACATAAGTCTTACGTGATTAAATAATTAATGAATGCTGCCTATGGGAATCAAAATTCAGACCTTGGCATACTTACAAGATGCCTAAGTCTTGTACCACATAATCTTGGGTAATTATGAATCACTTAAATGAACTATGAATGAAGCCTCATGGCTTGTGTGAATGGACTCATAAATCCAGCATACCTTTATAAAGTAAGTGAACCTAAAACATTATGTGATGAATGATGTGACCCTAGAAGGGTTAAGTAAGAGTGTGAAACACACTAAGAGGCCAAGTGCATTGCCATATAATGAAATGAACATTCACGTAAAAAGGGGTGAGTAATTATTATGAGCTAATATGATAAGATTAATTAATGTGGTGACAACATGATAAGGGTCTAATGTTAAAGATGAGACAAATCTCAGATGAGCCTAAGTAAGGGTCACCAATAACGTACTCACCTATGAGAGTGTAAAGTTAATGAAGAGACCAGTCTCTAAGAAACACTCTAATGAAAGTATTGAAATTAATACACACTTAATACTAATGATGAGATGAGAATCATCTAATGAGCAATGATGCCCTCATGCTAGAATCCAGCTTCTCTTATCTGTGAGATGAATGTAATGGAACTTTATACGGAGCATCGATATGCTAGCTATGAGTCGCGATTCCTTCTTTAGGGAAGGTAGAGGTTCCTGTAAATCTCATGAGATGAGACTGTCCGTTTAGGCGGGTATGGGTCTCCTTATATCTCCAAGTCTTTGAACCTATGCAGCCAACATAGGAACTAGCAGGGTTCAACTCCCTATATACTCTAGCATGTTTTGGTTTCACTCTGGCCTGTGATTCCACCTCTTTTCGGTGTGGGGTAGACACAGGATTTCATGGAGCTCACATGATATATGTCGGTTAAAGTTAAAGTTCCCAAAGAAAGAATGAGGCCAGCCTCAGTAATGCATAATATGAAATGAATGATACCCAAGGTGTTTGGTTAGGATAATCAAGAGGTGAACTAGAATCAAGTAATGACACTAGTGTCACATCCGGGTTTACCCCCTAGACATAACCGGCGTCGTCGTCCTCTCGGAGGACTAGGACAAGCCTCTTAGCTTCGTCATAGCATTCATCGACTAAAAATCAGAAAGAATTAAAAACTTTTTATCTAAAACTACTCGGAGGTTTACATAGACCTCTACATACACATCATTATATATATCAAGTATACATAGACTTGTTCATATACGAAGATTAGTTAGTCTTCTACTTTTATTTCATACACTTATATATTTAGAAAATAATAGTCCTAAAACCGTCTCATCTCATAAACCATCTATCGATTACAATAAGTCTTGGGCATATCCCTACATCAAATGAAAGAAGCCGCATACAGGCTGTCTACTATATCGTCTCAAGAGAATAACAGAGTCAACATAGAATCATAGTAACTACACATCATAAAAGAGTGATATCGGCCACGTCCTCGAGAGAGTGAGGACCTACCACTTGGATGGCAAATTACCCAAGTCTTCCTTCCTAGCAATTTGGATCAAGCTCAACGACCCGAACCTAAAATGTTTGGGAAAAGGGAAAGAAAAGGGATTAGTACTCCAGATGTACTAAGTATGGAATCTCATATACAATTACCAATCAAATATATTTAAAAAGGGACATTTATGAAAACATAATAGACTACATATGCAATTAAACCATAGCAAAGCAAAGTATACTAATGATAACCTTCAATAAGTCACAAGTACAATGATCAAGTAAAATTACCATGTCTCCTACTCAATCAAGTAACCTACCAAGACTACATTAGAAATTTGCTTACCAACATACTCTTCATATCATAATACGTCCTTCTTCAAGCAAAGAAAACAACATTATATTCATAAGCATGTTATTCAACATACAAACCATTTATATCATACCATCTCTTTACATATATAATATTGACCTCTCAAAGTTCCTATCAAGGAAAACTAGTGCAAGGCGTAGGTAGAGTCCCATACCCCTACCTAAGCTATAGCCAACCCCTCAAGTTACTTTGATTAGACTATATGTTATTCATTCATTTTAGTTTAGGGAACATTTGCCTTAACCGACATAGACCACATAATCGAATGTGGAATCCGGTGTCATGAAACCTTACACCGATGGAAGGTGGTCTACCGGCCAAAGTAGAACCTAACATAAACATAGCTATCTAGGTGGATCCACTAGCTAGTATCCTATGGTGGCAACATAGTTCAAGAACTAAGAGATAGGTATTCCCTCTACATACCATTCGGTAATGGGGCCTCACCTCATGATAATTCATGAGTGAATATTTCTCAAGGAAAGTCAACACTTCATGTAGATCTATAGGTGAGTATTCCTCTAAGGGAAGTCAACACTTCATGTAGATCCATAGGTGAATATTCCTCTAAGGGAAGTCAACACTCTATAAAGAACAAATGGTGAATATTCCTCTAAGGGAAGTCAACACCTCTCAATGTCAAGTTCGCTCGGTGCTAAGCTAAGTCCCCATTTTTAGAGAAGCCTTTAATCTTTATTAATCTTCTCAATTTAATTAGATAGAAGGGTCAATCCCTTGTATATCATCACTATAGCTCAATATGAATTGTATGAGAATTAGTCCTTTCATTAACAATTCAAATAGGTGAAGTCAACCCTTGTACATCTCATCATAATAGGGCACATCGTACAACTTCCCTATATTACATTACACCTAGCAACCTCACAACCAACCTAAGCATATAAGTTCATGTATCATATCAACTTATCACATCAATCAAAGCATACTTCAACATAACATTATCACTTGATGACAATTAACCATAATTTGAAGTAAAGGCTAGGATCATCAAGACTTACCCATACTCCTCCATAATCCATCAATAAAGGACCATACCATTAACTCATAGATCAACCAATCTTAGATCATCACGTCAATGTAATCCAATAATAATTCACAAGAACTAATCAAGGAGAAGCTCTATACTATGAAACAATACTACATCAAAGCTTAGTAGCATGATCTCAAGGGTATCTTCTTGACTAAGATTCAATATTCAAGAACATAGGTGTGAAGAACTTCAATTCATCATAATAGACCCATAATCAATGCAATAACAATCATTAAAGACCATTTAACTAATTATGAGATCAATTCTATCAAACTCAACCTAATCCATATCAATTCAACATTTAGGGTTAAGGGTTAGGGGTCATCACCCACAATCTAGATCAAACTACATCAATTAACCATAATCAAGTTACAATTCATGATAATCTATTCATTCTAACCCAAAGAATACATAATTAACTCAATTCACATGATCAAATTCGGATTTGGATGAAACCCATAAGAAACTCAACTTTTTGGAAAAAGCTTTGAAGGAACCCTTTGAGGAAAGAATCTCAAAGGTGAATTAGATCCCATACCTTAAGGTTTGATGACGTTTTGATGGTGAATTTCGTGCTAATCCAGCCCCCAATGATCTCCCCAAGTTGATCTCCAATGGAGTCTTCCAATAGAGAGAGAAAGTAGAGAGAAGGAAGAGAGTTTTGTTTTTGAGAGAATGATTAGGCTAATGAGGGTTGGGTATTTATAGTGGGGTCTTAAGTCACTTAATTAGTCTCTCTTAAACCCCTAATTACCCCTAAGTCAATTAATTAATTAACTAACTAAAACTAACTTTTCCGAAACTGCCACAGACCTTCCACGATGGATCCCCGACGATGGTCCGTCGTGGACGTGACGGACTGACATCCCTCCGTCCTGCACATTCGTCACGTTGGTCATAGACTTGTGCGGGCGGAGGCTTTCTCCCCAAGCGCACGACGGTTCCACGACGACGGACCATCGTGGCCGTGACGGACTGGCTTCCCTCCGTCCTGCACATCCGTCACGCTTGTCAGAGACTTGTACAGGCGGAGGAAAAGTCCAAGCGCTAAGGCTTGCACGACGAAGGCCTCGACGCCCCGTCATGGGGTCGGTCATGCCCTGCTGCTTCAGGGGTCCTCTTCGAGGGTCCTTGTTTGGTCCTTGGGGAGTCATCCCCTGACTTTTCCAACATGATACTATCCCACACAATATTTTACACCTATAGTTACAACCGTTTACCAAATTCCGACTCTTTAACTAGGTTAACTCAAAAGGACACTCTAGCCTTCTTATGAACCAATTTGCCGGACGTTTAAGAGTTTCGGTTCCAACACCACTTCAAAGACTCTAAATATGCCTAATTGGCTAGGAACACTGGTTTAGATTCCTAAGGAGACCATTTAAGTCTTATCACATGACCTCGGTATTTCAAAATGTTACATTATCCCCCCCTTAGGAACATTCGTCCCCGAATGACACCAAACACTCTTAAAATGTGGGAGTAGACTCAAGACTAGCAGCTCAACCAATTCACAATATTTAGTTAGCATGAACTATATTATTTCATAAAAATACTTCAAAACATCAATTTACCATACGTGATCTCAACATTTTCTCATGAGGTTTTTCTACTTTTCATATAGGCATGAGCTCAATTATTTATCACTCAATTCAAATAATACAAAGTTCATTTTTTTCAATATGCTCAATACCATATCAGCAAGGATTTAACCATATCTAAATCACAAAACTTGACTCAAATATGCAAGAAACAAAACAACTTCCAAATTTATCTAAGGTCACCTTAAAGTGACTCCATTTTAGACGTCTCCAAACTAGGAGTTTTGCAAAGTTTCACAAAAACAACAGAGATTCACAATATCTAACATATTTATATCATTAGAGAGAGATACTAACCTTAAACATCAAAAAGATGAGGATAACGGGTTTTCATGTCGGCTTCCGCCTCCCATGTTGCACCCTCAACTAGGTGGTTCCTCCATAGCACCTTTACGGAAACCACCTCTTTGTTCCTCAACTTTTTCACTTGCCTATCAAGGATTTGAACCGGAACCTCCTTATAAGAGAGGTTATCCTTGACTCCGAGGCCTTCAAGAGGAAGAATAGACTCGGGATTCCCAACACACTTCTTCAACATGGAGACATGGAAAACCGGATGAACCAAAGCTAGCTCATCAGGTAATCTTAAACGATAGGCAACTTTACCAACCCTTTCTAAAATCTCATAAGGGCCTACATATCGAGGCTCAACTTCCCTTTCTTGCCAAATCTTACCACACCCTTCATAGGTGAAATTTTTAAATACACCTTATCACCCTCTTCAAACTCCAAGTCCTTTCTTCTATTATCGGCATAGGACTTTTGTCGACTATAGGCCATTTGCAACCTATTTCTTATGATATGTACATTCTCCAATGTCTTATAGATCAAGTCGGGACCAAAGATCGATGACTCACCTACTTCAAACCATCCTATAGGAGACCTACACCTTCTTCCATACAAGGCTTCATAGGGAGCCATGGAGATGGACGAATGGAAACTATTATTATATGCAAACTCCACCAACGGCAAATGCTTATCCCAACTCCCTTTAAAATAAATGATGCAAGCTCTAAGCATATCGGTTTGAATCGTACGTTCCGCTTGACCATCCGTTTGAGGATGGAAGGCGGTACTTAATTTTACTTTAGTACCCAAACCTTTTTGAAACGACTTCCAAAATCTAGATGTGAATTGTGCACCTCTATCCGAAATGATGGATAACGGAATACCATGACGACACACAATCTCATCTATAAAAAATCTTCGCATAATCTTCCGCCGAATATGTCCAAGTAGGAATTTGGATCTCCTGTAGTAAGCCACCCGGCTTTTGATGTTCCGCCTTCACTTGTTGACAATTCGGACATTTAGCAACAAATTCCGCTATATCCCTCTTCAAACCTTCCCACCAATATATTTCTCGAAGGTCATGATACATCTTTGTAGATCTGGGATGGATGGAATAGTGGGATACATGGGCTTCATCAAGGATCCGATCCCTCAATCCATCCACATCAGGAACACACAACCTCCCTTGATACCTCAATACACTATCTTCTCCTAAGGAGAATGACTCGTTCGCCTTGCCAAGAACCGATTCCTTTAACTCCATCAATAGTTGATCAAGGTGTTGTTTGGACTTCACCTCAACCACCAATGATGACTCGGAGCTATGATGAACCGTGGCACCTCCATTTAGCGAACTCACCAATCGCACTCCCAATCTAGTCAAACGATGAACATCTTTTACTAGATCTTTCTTGTCTTCATCTATATGAGTCACACCACCCATAGTCATACGGCTTAAAGCATCTGCCACCACATTTGCCTTGACGGGATGATATAGGACACTCATATCATAATCTTTCAACAACTCTAACCACCTTCTTTGTCGAAGATTCAAATCTTTTTGGGTAAACACATATTGAAGGCTCTTATGATCAGTGAAAACATCTACATGAACACCATACAAGTAGTGTCTCCATATTTTTAAAGCAAACACCACGGCCGCTAACTCAAGGTCATGAGTCGGATAATTTCTCTCATGCACCTTAAGTTGCCGCGAAGCATAGGCAATAACCTTCCCATTTTGCATAAGCACATACCCCAAACCTACGCGGGATGCATCACAATACACAATGAACCCTTTAGATCCTTCCGGTAAAGTTAACACCGGAGCGGAAGTAAGCCTATCCTTCAATAATTGAAAACTCTTCTCGCATGCCTCTGACCATTCAAACTTTTTACCTTTCTGAGTCAATGAAGTCAAAGGAGATGCAATGGATGAAAAGCCTTCTACGAACCTTCGATAATAACCCGCTAGACCCAAGAAACTCCTAATGTCAGTTGGGGTCAAGGGTCTAGGCCAGTTTCTTACCGCATCTGTCTACCTTGGGTCTACCTCAACTCCCTCACTAGAGATGATGTGCCCAAGAAATGCCACCGACCTCAGCCAAAACTCGCACTTGCTATACTTGGCGAACAATTTATGTTCCCTAAGGGTTTGCAATACTACCCTTAGATGATCCATGTGGTCAACCTCATTTTTCGAATACACCAAGATATCATCGATAAATAAAATAACGAATGAATCAAGGTAATTTTGAAACACCCTGTTCATCAGATCCATAAACGCCGCCGGAGCATTTGTGAGACCAAAGGACATAACCACGAACTCATAATGTCCATATCGAGTCCGAAAAGCTGTCTTTGGAATATCTTCATTTCTCACTCTAAGCTGGTGGTATCCGGACCTCAAATCAATCTTTGAGAAGTAACTCGCTCCTTGAAGTTGATCAAATAAATCATCAATCCGAGGAAGAGGATACTTGTTCTTGATGGTAACCTTGTTGAGTTGCCGGTAATCAATACACATCCTCAAGGACCCATCTTTCTTTTTCACGAACAAGACCGGAGCACCCCATGGAGAAATGCTAGGCCTTATAAAGCCCTTGTCTAGCAAATCTTTAAGTTGTGCCTTCAATTCCTTTAACTCGGCCGGAGCCATTCTATAAGGAGGAATAGATATAGGATTTGTTTTCGGTAGCAAATCGATACCGAAATCGATTTCCCGTTCGGGAGTAATGCCAGGAAGGTCATCAGGAAAGACCTCCGTAAATTCGCTCACCACGGGGACTGACTCTATAGGAGGAACTTCGGAATCCACTTCTTGGACTCTAACAATATGGTAGAGACACCCCTTTGAGATCATTTTACACGCCTTTAGGCATGTTATGAAACGACCTCTAGGAAGAGAATTTCCACCCTTCCATTCTATAACGGGTTCATTTGGGAAACAAAACCTCACAATTTTGGTCCTACAATCGATGGAAGCGAAACTAGCATGCAACCAGTCCATACCTAATATGACATCAAAATCAAACATGTCTAGCTCAACTAGATCAATATGAGAAACTCTATGAGGCATTGAAATAGGACAATTTCGATAGACCCTTTTTGCTACCACTGATTTACCAACCGGAGTAGACACCAAAATAGGTTCATGCAAAACATCGGGTAATGTACTAAACTTCTTAGCTACTAATGGAGTAACGAAAGACAACGTAGTACCCGGATCAATTAAGGCATACACATCAATGGAAAAGATTTGTAACATACCAGTCACCACATCGGGAGAGGCCTCTTGGTCATCTCTCGAACGAAGAGCATAAAAATGGTTCTTTTTGGGAGCATTATTAGAACCACTTGGCTGACCACCTTTTTCTTGTCCCTTAGCATTAGGACAATCTCGAACTCGATGACCACTCTTCCCGCAACCAAAACAAATCCCCGTTCCTATCAAACATTCTCCATAGTGACCCTTCCCACACTTAGAACATGTAGGCTTCTCATTGGATGATCTTCCACCCTTTCCCTTTGTAACTTTTGGTCTAGGGGCTTTAGGATCCCTAGTCTTGGGAAATTTGGATGGTACTTGGTTTGAGAACCTCTTCTTGAATCTAGGTCTGTCTTGAATTCCCAACCTATCTTTAGCAGTTTCACTCTCATAAGACCTTGTCCTTTTTAAGTCCTTATCCTTATACTTCCTTTTTGCTCTAGCCTCCTCAACCCTTCTTGCATACACCATGAGACGACCAATGTTCATGTTATCATGTAGCATAGCCGATTGACACTCCTCTTGCAAGTCGTCCGATATACCTGTCATATATCGACTCATTTCGTCTCTAGGGTCGGAGACCAAAGACGGAGCATATTTGGCCAATTGAATAAATTTCAGAGAATACTCATGAACACTCATCGTTCCTTGGCGGAGATTGATGAATTCCACCACCTTCGTTTCCCTCATCTCTCTAGGGAAGAACCGATCAATGAAGGCTCCTTTGAATAACTCCCACGTCACTAACCCACTTCCAAGTGGCCTGTTGTCCTTCCATTGCGCATACCATACCTGAGCAACATCCTTCAGTTGGTATGAGGCCAACTCAGCATTCTCGCTAGATGACAGCCCCATAGCACACAAAACCTTGTGAACCTCATCAATAAATTCCTGAGGGTTTTCATCAACCTTCGACCCATAAAAGACAGGAGGATTCATTCGTGTGAAATCCCTAAGTCTGGAGGCCATAGTCTGTTCATGGACTCTAGGTGCCAAATCCCTATTGGCTTGAGCAGTCATAGCTTGGGCTTGCACTGTTGCGGCTTGAGCTTGAGTAGTCATGGCTTGAGCCATTTGAGCAATAATAGCTCTCATCTGAGCTTCTGTCATCGGTGTAGGATCAGCAGGAACCTGGTCATCAATAGCAACCTCTTCAAGAGGAGGGGCAGGTTCATCACGAGGAATTCCCGCAGCAGCCATCTCTTTCTCAAGTCTTCGAGCCGCGTTTCTTCCAGTATTCATCTCCTATAACCAAAACACAAGGTTCAGGCTAAAGCATATCCGACGTACATTCTAGGGGCACGATATGGATTTCCAACAATGAGAATGATTCCTAATCGCCAAATAAGTTCCTATTCATAAGTGTGGCGCGCTTCACAATTATGAATACAAACTTAAATAACGTGGTTGAGAGAGAGAGACGTTAACATCAAGGATATTCAACCTCATGCTCTGATACCAAGTTTGTCACATCCGGGTTTACCCACTAGACGTAACCGGCGTCGTCGTCCTCTCGGAGGACTAGGAGAAGCCTCTTAGCTTTGTCATAGCATTCATCGACTAAAAATCAGAAAGAATTAAAAACTTTTTATCTAAAACTACTCGGAGGTTTACATAGACCTCTACATACACATCATTATATATATCAAGTATACATAGACTTGTTCATATACGAAGATTACTTAGTCTTCTACTTTTATTTCATACACTTATATATTTAGAAAATAATAGTCCTAAAACCGTCTCATCTCATAAACCATCTATCGATTACAATAAGTCTTGGGCATAGCCCTACATCAAATGAAAGAAGCCGCATATAGGCTGTCTACTACATCGTCTCAAGAGAATAACAGAGTCAACATAGAATCATAGTAACTACACATCATAAAAGAGAGATATCGGCCACGTCCTCGAGAGAGTGAGGACCTACCACTTGGATGGAAAATTACCCAAGTCTTCCTTCCTAGCAATTTGGATCAAGCTCAACGACCCGAACCTAAAATGTTTGGGAAAAGGGAAAGAAAAGGGATTAGTACTCCAGATGTACTAAGTATGGAATCTCATATACAATTACCAATCAAATATATTTAAAAAGGGACATTTATGAAAACATAATAGACTACATATGTAATTAAACCATAGCAAAGCAAAGTATACTAATGATAACCTTCAATAAGTCACAAGTACAATGATCAAGTAAAATTACCATGTCTCCTACTCAATCAAGTAACCTACCAAGACTACAATTAGAAATTTGCTTACCAACATACTCTTCATATCATAATACGTCCTTCTTCAAGCAAAGACAACAACATTATATTCATAAGCATGTTATTCAACATACAAACCATTTATATCATACCATCTCTTTACATATATAATATTGACCTCTCAAAGTTCCTATCAAGGAAAACTATGCAAGGCGTAGGTAGAGTCCCATACCCCTACCTAAGCTATAGCCAACCCCTCAAGTTACTTTGATTAGCCTATATCTTATTCATTCATTTTAGTTTAAGGAACATTTGCCTTAACCGACATAGACCACATAATCGAATGTGGAATCCGGTGTCATGAAACCTTACACCGATGGAAGGTGGTCTACCGACCAAAGTAGAACCTAACGTAAACATAGCTATCTAGGTGGATCCACTAGCTAGTATCCTATGGTGGAAACATAGTTCAAGAACTAAGAGATAGGTATTCCCTCTACATACCATTCGGTAATGGGGCCTCACCTCATGATAATTCATGAGTGAATATTTCTCAAGGAAAGTCAACACTTCATGTAGATCTATAGGTGAGTATTCCTCTAAGGGAAGTCAACACTTCATGTAGATCCATAGGTGAATATTCCTCTAAGGGAAGTCAACACTCTATAAAGAACAAATGGTGAATATTCCTCTAAGGGAAGTCAACACCTCTCAATGTCAAGTTCGCTCGGTGCTAAGCTAAGTCCCCATTTTTAGAGAAGCCTTTAATCTTTATTAATCTTCTCAATTTAATTAGATAGAAGGGTCAATCCCTTGTATATCATCACTATAGCTCAATATGAATTGTATGAGAATTAGTCCTTTCATTAACAATTCAAATAGGTGAAGTCAACCCTTGTACATCTCATCATAATAGGGCACATCGTACAACTTCCCTATATTACATTACACCTAGCAACCTCACAACCAACCTAAGCATATAAGTTCATGTATCATATCAACTTATCACATCAATCAAAGCATACTTCAACATAACATTATCACTTGATGACAATTAACCATAATTTGAAGTAAAGGCTAGGATCATCAAGACTTACCCATACTCCTCCATAATCCATCAATAAAGGACCATACCATTAACTCATAGATCAACCAATCTTAGATCATCACGTCAATGTAATCCAATAATAATTCACAAGAACTAATCAAGGAGAAGTTCTATACTATGAAACAATACTACATCAAAGCTTAGTAGCATGATCTCAAGGGTATCTTCTTGACTAAGATTCAATATTCAAGAACATAGGTGTGAAGAACTTCAATTCATCATAATAGACCCATAATCAATGCAATAACAATCATTAAAGACCATTTAACTAATTATGAGATCAATTCTATCAAACTCAACCTAATCCATATCAATTCAACATTTAGGGTTAAGGGTTAGGGGTCATCACCCACAATCTAGATCAAACTACATCAATTAACCATAATCAAGTTACAATTCATGATAATCTATTCATTCTAACCCAGAGAATACATCATTAACTCAATTCACATGATCAAATTCGGATTTGGATGAAACCCATAAGAAACTCAACTTTTTGGAAAAAGCTTTGAAGGAACCCTTTGAGGAAAGAATCTCAAAGGTGAATTAGATCCCATACCTTAAGGTTTGATGACGTTTTGATGGTGAATTTCGTGCTAATCCAGCCCCCAATGATCTCCCCAAGTTGATCTCCAATGGAGTCTTCCAATAGAGAGAGAAAGTAGAGAGAGGGAAGAGAGTTTTGTTTTTGAGAGAATGATTAGGCTAATGAGGGTTGGGTATTTATAGTGGGGTCTTAAGTCACTTAATTAGTCTCTCTTAAACCCCTAATTACCCCTAAGTCAATTAATTAATTAACTAACTAAAACTAACTTTTCCGAAACTGCCACAGACCTTCCACGACGGATCCCCGATGACGGTCCGTCGTGGACGTGACGGACTGACATCCCTCCGTCCTGCACATTCATCACGTTGGTCAGAGACTTGTGCGGGCGGAGGCTTTCTCCCCAAGCGCACGATGGTTCCACGACGACGGACCGTCGTGGCCGTGACGGACTGGCTTCCCTCCGTCTTGCACATCCGTCACGCTTGTCAGAGACTTGTGCAGGCGGAGGAAAAGTCCAAGCGCTAAGGCTGGCACGACAGAGGCCTCGATGCCCCGTCGCTCCTGTGATGCCCCGTCATGGGGTCCGTCATGCCCTGCTGCTTCAGGGGTCCTCTTCGAGGGTCCTTGTTTGGTCCTTGGGGAGTCATCCCCTGACTTTTCCAACATGATACTATCCCACATAATATTTTACACCTATAATTACAACCGTTTACCAAATTCCGACTCTTTAACTAGGTTAACTCAAAAGGACACTCTAGCCTTCTTATGAACCAATTTACCGGACGTTTAAGAGTTTCAGTTCCAACACCACTTTAAAGACTCTAAATATGCCTAATTGGCTAGGAACACTGGTTTAGATTCCTAAGGAGACCATTTAAGTCTTATCACATGACCTCAGTATTTCAAAATGTTACAACTAGGTAGTTCTTGGTCATTGTACAGTGAGCCCGATGAGAGTCTTAAACCACATCCTAGGTATAGCTGGTATTGCACCAGTCTATGAATGAATGAAACGAATGAAAATGAAGTATGTATGAATGAATGAAGCAGACTCTGTGTTTGCTAAAGAAGGCTCCCTAGTTGAGGTCCCGTATGTTGATCCCTCATTTTGGGAAGTCCTAATGTTAAGTTCATGATTCCGAGGTCTCATGGCATATGAACGAATGATATGTGGTATATGTACGTGCTATATGAAATATGTTATGTGCTGTGTGCAATATGAAAAGAATGATGATGCATGTTACTCTCTTAGCATGACTTTCCTAATCCGATTTGGCAAGTCCACTGACTTGACTTTCCATAACTCATGTCGTTAGGAGAGAGCTCTTCTTAATCATGCATGTCCTTGGTGTGTGCTTGCATACACCCATACTTAGTACAAGTGTGTACTAATACCATACAATACTCTACTTTTAGGTGTAGGTACAGCTGGACGCTAGAGCTTATGAGACTACGTTTGAGCTATCCGGACGTGGAGCATTCATCCAAACTTGGTAGTCCCTCATGCTTTCGAGGATGCTTATCTTTTATATTCTAGCTTAGACGTAGGCATGAGCTAGTGGAGAGTGTTACACTAGCGTTTCTTTCTTATTTATTTCAAACGTTGTATTGGTACCATTTTGGCAACTTTACATTTATGCAGTTATGAACTATTTCCTTCATTTGAATATCTCATTATTAGATGGTTGTGGTGAATTGATGTGATAGATTGCATTTCTTACTATGAAGTCTATGTATACTTCAAAGCAAACAAAAGTTTTAAATTTTCCACCAAAACTAACCTATACGATGTACTGATGACGTATGTAAGCTTGTCTGCGACCTCTGAGAGGTCAACGACGCCGGTTTCGACTAGGGTCTAGACTCCGGTCGTGACACATTTGATCAAGAATTTTCACTCAATTCAGCAACATAACACTACTATGAACATCACAATTTACTTCAAGTAATTGCATACAAAACACAAGAATTTAACATGCATATTACACACTTTAACCCATGACAAAAGTCACGTCATACACAATGCACACACATACGCTTAACACATAGTTTTGGAAAGCATGCTTATTACTCACATAAATCCGAACATACATAATTGAACATAATCATCATGAAAACACATCACATCCCTAAATTCTATGAGGAAAACATACCCAACCTACAATTTCGATGGGAGCTAGTGACAGGGACATTCAACGGGGAACATTTCTAGTTTTCGGAATAGAATTCGACTGAATCCTAGGGCTATCTTGGGAAAATGACCAATAGGAAGAAAACCATACCTTCTATCGTCGTTTAAAACCTTTCAAATCTGATCTCAAGTCCTGTCAACTCCCACGAAAAACAAATGCTTCTCCAACAAAACTCACGCGCAAACTGTTTGAAAGATGCTTTCGCTTTTCGTTTTTAGTTTAGTTTTTCTTTTGAGTTTTTGTGTGCAAGTTCTTCAAGTGATGAACTTTGATTTTTTTGTTCTTTTTGCTGATAGATAACGTGAGACGAGAGTGGAGAAAGTCGTGAGAATGAGAGTGGAGAGAGATGAGAGTAAGTGTAGAAGTTTTAGTTGAAGACTTAGTCAAACTAGGACTCCTTATTATTTATTAATTAAAAATCTGATTTTTTTAAGGTTTAGGTGAAATGACTCATCATGACCTTACCTAAATCAGATAATTAATATTAATTAACTCAATTTAACATTGCTTCCACCAAGGATTGAACCCCGGTGAAGCTTAACTTGCGAAAAGGGTCAAATTCGACCAACCCTACCCGAATTTCCCACCTTTTAATTAATTAATTAAATATTTAGAGTAATTACAATACTACCCCTAGCCTGGAAAAAACCATTTTACCCCTATACCCTCCAAACCTTAGATTAAACCTTTCAAGTCCGATAAAATCTCATCCGGGTGAATCTCTTCAATTCGGGTGCCCTACATGGTTAGTCCCAACCTTGCCTATCTCAACTAACTCACCAAGTTGGTTGGCTTGGCTAGTGTATATGTTCTGAGGTCTGGTTCCACGCGCATCAAGCCGTGTGAACACGGTCTAATCTAGGCATTCTATGTACGTTTAGGCATTACTTTGCATAGTTGTTTTCGGGTTGTTACACTCTAGGAATAGAATTTCTCCCATTCAACTCTACAACGGGTTCATTTGGAAAGTTAAACTTCACCACCCTCGTTCTACAATCAATAGAGGCAAAGAAAGCATGCAACCAATCCATACCCAAAATGATATCAAAATCAAGCATATCAAGTTCTACTAGTAAAACATAAGAAACTCTATTGGGAAACATTATAGGAAATTTCTATACACCCTTTTTGCAACCACCGACTGACCCACCGGGGTAGACACTATGAAAGGTTCATGCAAGATACCGGGTAAAATGTCAAACTTTTTATCTACAAAAGGTGTAACAATTGATAAAGTAGCACTGGGATCAAGTAAAGCATACACATCAATAGAAAAGACTTTCAACATACCGGTCACCACATCAGGAGAGGTCTCTTGCTAACCCTTAGTGCAGAGAGCATAAAGGGGTTCTTCTTAGGAGAATCACTAGAACCACTTGCTTGAGCTTGAGCACCTTTTTCTTGACCCTTCATATTAGGGAAATCCCTAACCTTTTGGATACTCTTGCACCACCAAAACAATTGTCGTCCCAGCCAAGCATTCACCAAAATGACCCTTTCCACACTTGGCACATATAGGCTTGTCATTTGGTGAGTTTTCACTCCTTCCCTTTTGGGATCTAGGATTAGACACATTATCATCATGAGCCTTAGGGAACTTGGATGGAAATTGACTATAAAACATCTTATTGAACTTAGGTTTGTCTTGGATATCAAGCCTTCCTTAGAAGAGCCACCATCAGAAGATCTTGCCCTCTTAGCATCTTTACTCTTTCTCCTTGCCCTTGTATCCTCCACTTGTCGAGCATGAAATATGAGACGATAAATGTTCGTATTGTCATGTAGCATAGCCGAATGACACTCCTCTTGCAAGTATTCCGACACCCCGTCACAAAGTGACTCATTTCATCCCTATGATCAGAAACCAAAGAAGGAGCATACTTGGGCAATTTAGTGAATTTCAAAGAGTATTCAAGTACACTCATACCTCCTTGACGAAGTTTGATGAACTCCACCTCTTTGGCTCTCCTCATATCCCTAGGAAAGAACTGATCAAGAAAAGTCTTCTTGAAGATCTCCCAAGTCACCGGTCACCCCTTAGAGGCCTATTATCCCTCCATTTGACTTACAAAGTTTGAGCCACATCATTGAGTTGGTAAGTGGCTAACTCGACCTTCTCACTAGTAGTCAACCCCATAGAAAAAAGTATCTTGTAGACTTCATCAATGAACTGCTGGGGGTCTTCTTCAACCTTGGACCAATAGAAAGTAGGAGGATTCATCCTAGTGAAATACCTTAGACGGGAGGCCATGGTAGTAGCTTGTTGATTTGCTCGGAGAAAAACCTCCCGGTTAGCTTGGGCCGTCATAGCTTGGGCTTGAGTAGTGGTGGCTTGGTCTTGAGTAGTAATGCCTTGGGACATTTGGAAGAAGGCAGCCCTTATATCACCATCCGTCAAAGGTGGAGGATTGACCGGAGCTTGTTCAATATTAGCATCTTCTTCAAGAGAAGGGACTTGATCACCATAGGGAGGAACTCCCGCATTGGCAATCTATTCCTCAAGTCTTCGAGCCACATTCCTTCGAGTATTCATTACCTATAACTGAAATACAAGGTTTAGGTGAAAGCACACAATAAGTATACTCTAGAGGCACGATATTGCATTTCCAAGAAAGAGAGAGTTTCCTAAGCATCACATAGATTCCTATCCATAAGTGTGGCGCGCTTCACAATCATGAGTACGAATATACATAGACGTGGTTGAGAGAGACATCGACATCAAGGGTATTCAACCTCATGCTCTTATACCAAGTTTTTCACATCTGGGGAGCACCCCTAGACGTAACCGGCGTCGGCGTCCTCTTTGAGGACTAATACTAGCCTCTTAGCATTCATCATTACATTCATAGGTCAAAACTGCAGAAAATTTTAAACTTTTTATTACTTCTAAAATGAGGCTTACATTGACCTCTACATACACGTAATATAATCGTATAGATTATACATAGACCCTTCATATAGGAAGATTACATAGTTTTCTACTTTATTGCACGTAAGTATATATATATGATAGAACATAGTATTTAAAGATTGTCTCATCTCATAACCATCTAACAAGATTAGCAATTTGGGCATAGCCCATACCTCAATGTAAAAGAGCCACATATAGGCTATACAATCCGTACTCAAATGAAAAGAGAAAGAACATAAGATTCATACAACTAAAACAACTTCATAAGCTCGATATTGGCATCGCCCTCGAAAAGTGAGGACCTACCCACTTTGATGATTGAGAAATTCCTAGTCTTCTTCAAAGTTGTCTCAAAGAGCCTTCAACGACCTGAACCTAAAATGTTTCGGAAAAGGGAGAAAATGAGGTTAGTACACCACTTGTACTAAGTATGATATCATATGCAAAAATAAGATCAAATCATGCTGAAAAGGGTCATTTCATTAAAACATGCTATTTTACCTTTTGAAAGTCTTATGCATAATCAAGCAAACCATACCAATCAACAAGACATATTCATTATGTCAAAGCAAGTAACATACATATCAACATACTTGAACCCATAATCTAATACAACCCTAGGGTTGGCTACCATGGTTGAGGCATACGTAGAGAGTTGGGTAAATTTGAGTGAGTACGCTTGCACACTCATTCCCCCTTGACGAAGATTCATTATCTCAACCATTTTCTTCTCCCTCCACTGTAGGGGAACGAACCTATCTAATAAAGCCTGTTTGAATTACTACCAATCAACCAAACCACTTTCTAAGGGTCTCTCACCTCTCCATTGCTCATACCACACTTGAGAAACATCCTTAATTTGGTAAGCGGCCAATTCCGCTTTCTCTCTAGGGGTCTCACCTATAGAATCTACCACTTTAAAAACTTCATCTATGAAGCCTTGTGGATCTTCATCCACCATAGTGCCATGAAAAGTTGGAGGGTTCATCCTCATGAAATCCCAAATTCTAGAAGCGGGAATACTAGCATTAGGTTGGGGCCTATCTCCTTGATTAGCTTGAGCAACAAAGTGATTATTGACGACATGAGTTTGATCCGTCATGAGTTGAGTCAAGTTCATTAGGGCAGCCCTCAACTCCGCATTAGTTATATACCCCTCAACAAAAGGAGCTTGAGGCATAGGGGTCACTTGAGGCCCTTGGGGTTCCGGAGGCACTTGAGGTTCTTGAAGGGGAACCTCCACATTCTCTTCATCTAGGCCCTCAATAGGAACTTTGTCAACACGGGGAGGGATTCTCTGATTAGCTACACCTCCCTCCTCCCTTCTAACGGTCGATCTCCTCGTATTCATGTCCTATAGCAACAAAGAGAAGAGGTTGAGAAAAGACACCTTATACAACTCAACTCTAAGGCACGACATTAGAATAAAAAAGAAAGTTAAACTTCTAGCATCCTATAGCCTCTTGTCCATGGATGTGTCGCGACTCACATCAATGACCAAGATACTACTAGATGTGGCTTGTGAGACTTTTACAACCTAAACTATTTCCCAAAACCATATGCTCTGATACCAAGTCTGTCATGATCCGAAAGAACCCCCTAAAAGCTATGGTTAACTCTCGGATCATGGCCGGGTGAACTTGACCCTTTGGGGTCTCATACAAGCCCTTCAACTATCGTTAATTACATAAGACGTGAAAAGTAGTGCGTAATTTAAAACTTTTCATGATAATTAAATAAAAGAAGTCTTTTCATAAATACTAGGAAATCTTATCGTCACAAGCCAACTTAAATACACAACTTAGAATCTTAGGGACACGGACCTTTACAAATAAAAGGAAATCAAATTAAGTCTTAATGATGAAAATAAGAAACATAAACTATGTCCTCGAATATATGAGGACATACCAATTCTTGAGAGATAGAATTCCCAAGCTTCACTTCGATCCTCCGAAAGCTTCAAACCTATACTTATAAGGTATATAAAAGTATGGGGTTAGTACAACAATGTACTAAGTATGACATATGCAAAAACATGTAAAAAGGAACATTTTAGCAAAAATAAGCTTTCATGTCAATTTAATAAAACATTCATGAACTTAGGAACAAAACAACATAAGAAGATTCATTTACCACTTAAAGAATAATTTTCATAATTTTGTCTTAAAGGCACACTCAATAGTAACACACTCAACTTTACAGTGAACCGACTCAAGTATACAATTTCACATAAGTACTCTCCTCCAATAGGACTCTTAGGTCACACTAAGTACAATAAGAGAGTAGCATCCCATACTACCACTGCCAATAGCGCTCCTAATGGATTCCTAAGGATTTGAGCATGTTACAACAAGATAACCAAAAAGATGCACTTACAGTGAGCTATATTCATAACATTACATTGAACCCTTTTAAGACGTTATAGTAAGTTTAAAAGATTTACAATAAACTAAAGACTCCAACAATGGTGAACTTCCAAAGTATTGCAAATGAGGAAGTAAACCCATTTCCGTAGGAGTTTCCCTACCTAAGGATAATCCTATGATTCCCTAAGGTAAGACATGAAGAAAACGTCTAAACACTTCCTTCAATGCACACCCAAGCGATCCTCAAGACTACCCCGTTCGACTTACTCACCTAGGGAGAATAAATCACCACTCAAAGACAAGACATTAGAAGGACACCCAACAAAACACAAAAGACTTCTATTTCGGAATGCCTACTTAGTGCAATGAGTAGGATATTTTCCCATACCACCACCTACCTTAAGTAGTACACTCTTTTAGAAGGTTTGACACCAAGTCTTCCCTTTTGGAAGGTCCTACTTAGTGCAATGGATAGGTAGCGTCCCATACCACCACCTACCCTAAGTAGCACGTTCTTTTAGAAGACTTAGTTCAATCAAATCACATAGGTATTACATTAATTAGAAAACTTATCATTTTTATTACTTTTGTGGGGGTTAGCTTAACCAACAAAGACCATGAGAGCTAGGCATGGAATCCTGATATTAACCCCTATCGGATGAGGGATCCTCACTTGCCTAGAGTAAGGTCATACTTCTTATCTTTTACATGGCTTTCCAAATAGCTACACCTATGCGGGCACATAGTTAAGGGATACGGAGATTGCTACTATGTAACTCATTCTCTACTAACGAGGAGTACTCATCTCAAGAGGTACAATGGAATACAACATCTCAACTCACAAAGTGTATTCCATCTCTTCTTCCTATCCTCTCGGTGCTAGGCATAACTCCCCACAGATTCTCACATTATAGACTATAGGTTAAGGATAAATAGCGAATGCCACATCTTAACTCACGAAGTGCATTCATCCTATGACCTATCTTGGAAATATCATTAGGAATAGTGAGGTTGCTACTAGACACTTCATCTCAACTCACGAAGAGTGTCCACCCCACGACACCCCTTCTTACTAAACGTAGCTTCATGCATTCACTTAAAGTGTGTGTGTACATGTGAGCACACCTTGCATATAAGCATCATTTCATATACATTACTTCTAATCATGATTTAGACTTTCATTTATCAACTTACACACTTTACATGCTTTACTTAGTCATATCTTCAATTAGACCAAAATCTAGGTCAAACATACAATTCAAGCTTCACAATAACAAAACAATACCCATTTACAATTTCTATTCATTCTATAATTTAGACCTTCAAGATCCCATTCTAAATACATAGTAAACATAACCAATTCATCAAATAAGCTCCGCCACCAAGAAGGTTGACCATACCACTCAAGATCAATTTATCATAAGAACAATACAATATAAGCAACTCTTCAATTTAACAAGACATAAAAACCTATAAGAATTTTACCAATTATTCATCATAATAAAGCCCTTAGGGCAGTATCTAAACCAACATTACAACACAATACAACCAAAGTTCAATCCATACATAAAGATGCTCATTTGACCCATTTCTTAAACCACCATTTGAAATGAAACTTAACATGATTTCATCAAGGTTTTAGCATTAGAATCACCAACTAACAGTAATAACATCATTAATTTGTTAAAAGAAACATTTTCATGCAAGACCTATATTGGGTTGAAGATAATAGAAGTTAGGGTTGAAAACCCCTTTCTGAAATTCATTGGAAATGGCTTCTTGAATGAAAGGGTATTCAAGAATGGATACCATACCTTAGCTAAGAGAAATCCCAAAGATTTGTGATGAAGTAACGACCACCAACATCCCTCCTATTCCTCTTTGAAGTTTTAGCTCCAATGGTGACTTTGAGAGAGGTTGTGTTTAGAGAGAGAGTTTGAATTTTGAAGTGAGGGGTCTTGTCTAGGTCTAGGGGTTAAAACTAACTTAATATAACTTAAAAACACTAAAAATACTGACATAGGGTTATAAAATACTTGGTGTGAATTTACACAAAACACCCCAAGTAGGCAGCAAGCTCCAACAGCTTTTTGAAGGAGCCAATCGATGACCCAAGCTACTGGCGTTCGATGGGTCGACGGCCTATCCTATTGGGCATCGATGGCTTCAGAGACTGCACCATGGGGTATAGACTTCCCACTATGTATGGGACTACGCCCCCCAGTCGACGGGGTGTTGATGGTCCTACGCCCAGTAGACTGCCTCGTCGATGGTGCAGTGTTCTTGGAAGTTTGGTGCTAAGTCTTGGGCCCTTCATCTAGGGCCCCTTGTGGTTCCTAGGTGGGGTCGTTCCCAAACTTTAGACCCCTAAACATGGTTATGTAGGTCTTTGGAACATCTCACAGAAGTTTCAAGCAAAACAAACATGTTAAACTAACTCAAACACATCAAGACACACGAGTACATTCTAGGGCACACCTTTCGAACATCATGGATGTTTTTGGTCGAATCACCTCCAAACTCAACCAAACTTCACACACAGATTAAGGACACTAAATTAAATTACTTAAACAGAAAATTCACTCAAGAAACACTTATGAAGCTCTAGTTCACCTTAGTTTGTTTTAGGGCGTTACATTCTCCCCCACTTGGGATAACATTCGTCCTCGAATGACACTAAAACTCTACGACCATAAAGGACTCACTTAGCATCACAAAACACATTACACTTATTATCAAAACATCAAAAATCAGAACATCAACTAGCCAGGAGCATCAATTCACACTTTCAAACACTAGCAACATAAGCAACTCTTGCCAACTTCAAAATTTTCCAAAACTCACCCCAAACATTCTTTTATGGAGGAACTACCTTCTCCAACATTAAAAATACTCATATACAATACTTTTGCACACATTTAAACTTCAATTCAAGATAAAACAATTTTTTTCAAAAATCACAAAATCTATAGTGAACATCACTGTACCACTGCCCAAAATTTCATTTTTTTTCCCAAAAATTCATCCTTTGAGAAATTCATCAAGATGACATGATCATATGAACTATGAAACCACATAAACTCGTTTTATAAAATACAAACAACAATAAAAAGGGTAAGACTTACCAAAATCATCAAATTTGGATTAGTTATCCTTCCTAGCTCCCATCCCATAGGAAGGGTTCTTCTTGGGAGCATTAGGATCTTGGGAAGCTTGGTTGACATCTTTTCCCTTTGCTTTGAGGTTAGGGCAGTCCCTCATCATGTTGCCTTTATTACCACATGCAAAACAACCATTCGTCCCGGCAAGACACTTACCCGAATGTTGCTATCCACAAGTAGGACACCTAGCCCTTTCAAAAGTATGACCACCACCTTGAGAATGTTGGTTTGGAGCCCTATCCTTGTTTCCCATGGAACAATCTTGGTGATAAAACCTCTTCTCAGGCTTTTTGTGACTAGAATCATCCGACCTAGGCCTTTTACCCTCTTGCCTTATCTCCCTAATTTTGGACTCCTCAATTTGTTGTGCATAAACCATGATCCTAGAAATATCCATGTCATTAAGAAGCATTGCCGTACGACACTCTTTCTCCACCAAACTAGACACTCCCATCAAAAATTTGTTCATCCTAGCCCTAGGGTTGGCTACCATGGTTGAGGCATACGTAGAGAGTTGGGTAAATTTGAGTGAGTACGCTTGCACACTCATTCCCCCTTGACGAAGATTCATTATCTCAACCATTTTCTTCTCCCTCCACTGTAGGGGAACGAACCTATCTAATAAAGCCTGTTTGAATTACTACCAATCAACCAAACCACTTTCTAAGGGTCTCTCACCTCTCCATTGCTCATACCACACTTGAGAAACATCCTTAATTTGGTAAGCGGCCAATTCCGCTTTCTCTCTAGGGGTCTCACCTATAGAATCTACCACTTTAAAAACTTCATCTATGAAGCCTTGTGGATCTTCATCCACCTTAGTGCCATGAAAAGTTAGAGGGTTCATCCTCATGAAATCCCAAATTCTAGAAGCGGGAATACTAGCATTAGGTTGGGGCCTATCTCCTTGATTAGCTTGAGCAACAAAGTGATTATTGACGACATGAGTTTGATCCGTCATGAGTTGAGTCAAGTTCATTAGGGCAGCCCTCAACTCCGCATTAGTTATATACCCCTCAACAAAAGGAGCTTGAGGCATAGGGGTCACTTGAGGCCCTTGGGGTTCCGGAGGCACTTGAGGTTCTTGAAGGGGAACCTCCACATTCTCTTCATCTAGGCCCTCAATAGGAACTTTGTCAACACGGGGAGGGATTCTCTGATTAGATACACCTCCCTCCTCCCTTCTAACGGTCGATCTCCTCGTATTCATGTCCTATAGCAACAAAGAGAAGAGGTTGAGAAAAGACACCTTATACAACTCAACTCTAAGGCACGACATTAGAATAAAAAAGAAAGTTAAACTTCTAGCATCCTATAGCCTCTTGTCCATGGATGTGTCGCGACTCACATCAATGACCAAGATACTACTAGATGTGGCTTGTGAGACTTTTACAACCTAAACTATTTCCCAAAACCATATGCTCTGATACCAAGTCTGTCATGATCCGAAAGAACCCCCTAAAAGCTATGGTTAACTCTCGGATCATGGCCGGGTGAACTTGACCCTTTGGGGTCTCATACAAGCCCTTCAACTATCGTTAATTACATAAGACGTGAAAAGTAGTGCGTAATTTAAAACTTTTCATGATAATTAAATAAAAGAAGTCTTTTCATAAATACTAGGAAATCTTATCGTCACAAGCCAACTTAAATACACAACTTAGAATCTTAGGGACACGGACCTTTACAAATAAAAGGAAATCAAATTAAGTCTTAATGATGAAAATAAGAAACATAAACTATGTCCTCGAATATATGAGGACATACCAATTCTTGAGAGATAGAATTCCCAAGCTTCACTTCGATCCTCCGAAAGCTTCAAACCTATACTTATAAGGTATATAAAAGTATGGGGTTAGTACAACAATGTACTAAGTATGACATATGCAAAAACATGTAAAAAGGAACATTTTAGCAAAAATAAGCTTTCATGTCAATTTAATAAAACATTCATGAACTTAGGAACAAAACAACATAAGAAGATTCATTTACCACTTAAAGAATAATTTTCATAATTTTGTCTTAAAGGCAAACTCAATAGTAACACACTCAACTTTACAGTGAACCGACTCAAGTATACAATTTCACATAAGTACTCTCCTCCAATAGGACTCTTAGGTCACACTAAGTACAATAAGAGAGTAGCATCCCATACTACCACTGCCAATAGCGCTCCTAATGGATTCCTAAGGATTTGAGCATGTTACAACAAGATAACCAAAAAGATGCACTTACAGTGAGCTATATTCATAACATTACATTGAACCCTTTTAAGACGTTATAGTAAGTTTAAAAGATTTACAATAAACTAAAGACTCCAACAATGGTGAACTTCCAAAGTATTGCAAATGAGGAAGTAAACCCATTTCCGTAGGAGTTTCCCTACCTAAGGATAATCCTATGATTCCCTAAGGTAAGACATGAAGAAAACGTCTAAACACTTCCTTCAATGCACACCCAAGCGATCCTCAAGACTACCCCGTTCGACTTACTCACCTAGGGAGAATAAATCACCACTCAAAGACAAGACATTAGAAGGACACCCAACAAAACACAAAAGACTTCTATTTCGGAATGCCTACTTAGTGCAATGAGTAGGATATTTTCCCATACCACCACCTACCTTAAGTAGTACACTCTTTTAGAAGGTTTGACACCAAGTCTTCCCTTTTGGAAGGTCCTACTTAGTGCAATGGATAGGTAGCGTCCCATACCACCACCTACCCTAAGTAGCACGTTCTTTTAGAAGACTTAGTTCAATCAAATCACATAGGTATTACATTAATTAGAAAACTTATCATTTTTATTACTTTTGTGGGGGTTAGCTTAACCAACAAAGACCATGAGAGCTAGGCATGGAATCCTGATATTAACCCCTATCGGATGAGGGATCCTCACTTGCCTAGAGTAAGGTCATACTTCTTATCTTTTACATGGCTTTCCAAATAGCTACACCTATGCGGGCACATAGTTAAGGGATACGGAGATTGCTACTATGTAACTCATTCTCTACTAACGAGGAGTACTCATCTCAAGAGGTACAATGGAATACAACATCTCAACTCACAAAGTGTATTCCATCTCTTCTTCCTATCCTCTCGGTGCTAGACATAACTCCCCACATATTCTCAAATTATAGACTATAGGTTAAGGATAACTAGCGAATAACACATCTAAACTCACGAAGTGCATTCATCCTCCGACCTATCTTGGAAAGCTCATTAGGTATAGTGAGGTTGCTACTAGACACTTTATCTCAACTCACAAAGAGTGTCCACCCCACGAATCCCTTTCTTACTAAACTTAGCTTCATTCATTCAATTAAAGTGTGTGTGTGTACATGTGAGCACACCTTGCATATAAGCATCATTTCATATACATTACTTCTAATCATGCTTTAGACTTTCATTTATCAACTTACACACTTTACATGCTTCACTTAGTCATATTCTTCAATTAGACCAAAATCTACGTCAAACATACAATTCAAGCTTCCCAATCACAAAACAAGACCTATTTAAAAGTTCTATTCATTCTACAATTTAGACCTTCAAGATCCCATTCTCAATAAATAATAAACATCACCAATTCATCAAATAAGCACCGCCACCAAGAAGGTGGACCATACCACTCAAGATCAATTTATAATAAGAACAATACAATCTAAGCAACTCTTCAATTTAACAAGCCATAACAACCTATAAGCATTTCACCAATAATTCATCATAATAAAGCCCTTAGGCCAGTAGCTAAACCAACATTACAACACAATACAACCAAAGTTCATTCCATACATAAACATGCTCATTTGACCCATTTCTTAAACCAGCATTTGAAAGGAAACTTTAACATGATTTCATCAAGGTTTTAGCATTAGAATCACCAACTAACATTAATAACATCATTAATTTTTCAAAAGAAACATTTTCCTGCAAGACCCATATTGGGTTGAAGATAATAGAATTTAGGGTTGAAAACCCCTTTTTCAGAAATCTCATACCTTAGCTATGAGAAATCCCAAAGATTTTTTTGAAGAAATGACCATTAACAACCCTCCTATTCCTCCTTCAGGTTTTAGCTCTAATGGTGACTTTGAGACAGTTTGTCTTTAGAGAGAGAGTTTGAATTTTGAAGTGAGGGGTCTTGTCTAGGTATAGGGCTTAAAACTAACTTAATATAACTTAAAAACACTAAATATATTGACCTAGGGTTACAAAAGACTTGGGGTGAATTTACACAAAACACCCAAAGTAGGCAGCAAGCTCCAACAGCTTTTTGAAGGAGCCAATCGATGACCCAAGCTACTGGGCGTCGATGGGTCGACGACCCTTCCTGCTGGGCGTCGATGGCTTCAGAGACTGCACCATGGGGTATAGACTTCCCACTAAGTATAGGACTACTCCCCCCAGTCGATAGGGCGTCGATGGGCCAACGCCCAGTAGACTGCCTCGTCGATGGAGTAGTGTTCTTGGCAGTTTAGTGCTAAGTATTGGGTCCTTCATCTAGGGACCGTTGTGGGTCCTAGGTAGGGTTTTTCCCAAATATTATACCCCTAAACATATTCATATAGGTCTTAGGAATATCTCACACAAGTTTCAAGCAAAACAAACACGTAAAACTCACTCAAACACATCAAGACACACGAGTACATTCTAGGGCACACTTTCGGAACATCATGGATGTTTTTGGTCGATTGACCTCCAAACTCAACCAAACTTCACACCCAGCTTAAGGCACTAAAGTTACTTACTTTAACACAAAATTCACTCAAGAAACACTTACGAAGCTCTAGTTCACCTTAGTTCATTTTAGGGCGTTACACATACATAATATCTGTAACAACCCGAAAATGATTATGCTAAGTAATGCCTAAACGTACCTAGAATTCCTAGATTAGACCGGGTCCACACGTCTTGATGCTCGTGGAACCGGACCTCAGAACCTATGCACCAGCCAAGCAAACTAACTTGGTGAGTTAGTTGAGCTAGGCAAGGTTGGGTCCAGTCATGTAGGGCACCCGAATATTAAGATTCACCCGGATGAGTCTTAACCGGACTTGAAAAGGGTAATCTTAAGTTTGGAGCGTCTAGGGGTAAAATGGTCTTTTACAGGCTAGGGGTACTATTGTAATTACCCTAAGTATTTATTTAATTAATTAATTAACATAAAAAGGTGGACAATTCGGGTAGGGTTGACCGAATTTGACCCTTTTCGCAAGTAAAGCTTGACCCGGGTTCGATCCTTGATGGAAGCAATGTTAAATATAATCAGTTTACATTAATTATATGATTTAAGTAAGGTCATGATTAGTCATTTCACCTAAGCCTTTAAAATATCTGATTTTTAATAGTAAATGGTAAGGAGTCCTAGTTTGACTAAGTCTTCAACTAAAACTCCTACTCCTACACTTACTCCCATCTCTCTCCACTCTCTTTCTCACACCTATTTACTCTCATTCTCACATTCATTATAAGAAAAAGAACAAAATCAAAAGTTCATCACTCTTGAAGAACTTGAACGCAAAAACTCAAAAGAAAAACTAAACTAAAAACGAAAAGTAAAAACATTGTTCTTGACGGGTTGTGCTTGAAGTTTGGTGGTGAGGCTTTGGTGTCATGGGAGTTGGCTACCATTGAAGCAGATTTGGAGGGTGTTGATCGACACAAGGTATGGTTTTTATTACTCTTGGTCCCTTTCCCAAGAGACCCCTAGGATTCAGTCGAATTTTAATCTGAAAACTAGGAATGTGATGTGTTTTCGTGATGATTTTGTTCATTTATGTATGTTTGGATTTATGTGAGTAATAAGCATGCTTTGCGAAACTATGTGTTAAACGTGTGTGTGCATTGTGTATGCCGTGACTTTGGTCACGGGTTGAAGTGTGTAAAATGCATGATTAAATCCTTGTGTTTTATATGCAATTACTTGATGTAAATCATGATGTTCATAAGTGGTGTAATGTTGTTGAATTGAGTGAAAACTCTTGATCAAATATAACCACGAAAATGCACAAAATAAACGTATGAAATGTCCAATGAATTATCCAAAAATCTAACGTATAAAAGGTGGAGAAAATGGACTGCAAAACGTAATCAAATTTCCAAATTTGCTAGAAATTTGGTTCGGCTATATAACTTGAGGAATTGGAGATTTAAAAATCATTTTAAAATATGTGAGGTCACCAAGGATTGAACCCGAGACCTCACTATGTGAAGGCTGCTGAAAAATTTATTATTTAAAGTGAGGTGAGGGGGATTCAAAATGGGGTAAGGCTTGTGAAGAAACAAAGGAAAAAGGGAAGATAAGTAAAATGATGTGTGTGGGGATCGAACCCACAACCTCTAGGATAGATAAGGAAGTTAGGAGAAAAATTAAATAAAAGAAAATGAGGTTGTGGGGGATCGGTCCCACATCCTCTCTGTCTAAACGGAAGAATTAAGGAAAGAAAGAAAATAAAAGGGATGTGGGCGTGGTGATCCGATATTGGGTCTCCAAGCCGAGATGTTTAAGACAAAGTGAAGAAAAGAAAGAAAGGAAGTGTAGGTGTGGGGATTCGATCTAGGGTCCCCAAACTGAGAATTCTAAATAAAAAATTTATAAAAAAAGACTAAGTGAAACAAGGGATTGTAAATCGTGTTCCCTTGCCCAATTCCGTATTTATACATAAGTCTTACGTATTAAATATTTAATGAATGCTGCCTATAGGAATCGAAATCGAGACCTTGCCATACTTACAAGATGCATAAGTCTTGTTCCATCTAATCTTGGGTAAGTATAAGTCGCTTAGACAAATTATGAATGAAGCCTCATGGCTTGTACGTATGGGTTCATAAGTCCAGCGTACGTTAAAAGTAAGTGAACCTAAGATGTATGTGATTAATTGATGTGACCCCAGGAGGGTTAAGTAAGGGTGTGAAACACACTAAAAGGCCAAGTGCATTGGCATATAATGAAATGAACATTCATGTAAAAGGGGTGAGTAATTATGATGAGCTAATATGCTAAAGTTAATGAATGTGGTGACAATATGATAAGAGGCTAATGTGAAAGATGAGATCAATCTCATATGAGCCTAAGTACATATTACCAATAACGTACTCATCTATGAGAGTGTAAAGTTAATGAAGATACTGTAATGAAAGTATTGGGATCAATACACACTTAATACTAATGATGAGATGAGAAATCATCTAATGATCAATGATTCCCTCATGCTAGAAGCCAAATTCTATGATGTTAGAGATGAATGTAATGGAACTTTATACGGAGCACCGATAGGCTAGCTATGAGTCGCGATTCCTTCTTTCGGGAAGGCAGATATTCGTGCAAATCTCATGAGATGAGACTGTCTGTTTAGGCGGGTATGGGTCTTATTATATCTCCTAGTCTTTGAACTTATGCAGCCAACATAGGGATCTAGCAGGGTTCAATCCCCTATATACGCTAGCATGTTTTGGTTTCACTTTGGCCGGTGATTCCACCTCTTTTTGGTATGGGGTAGAAACTAGATTTCATGGAGCTCACAAGATTTATGCGGTTAAAGTTAAAGATCCCAAAGAAAGTATGAGGCCAGCCTCAGTAATGCACAAAATGAAATGAATGATACCAAAGGTGTTTGGTTAGGATAATCAAGAGGTGAACTAGACTCAAGTAATAACACTAGGTCGTTCTTGATCATTGCATAGTGAACCTGATGAGAGTCTTAAACTATATCCTAGGTATAGCTGGTGGTTGCACCAACCTATGAATGAATGAAACAAATGAAAATGAAGTATGTATGAATGAATGAAGCAGACTCTGTGTTTGCTAAAGAAGGCTCCCTAGTTGAGGTCCCATATGTTGAGCACTGATTTTGGGAAGTCCTAATGTTAAGTCCATGATTCCAAGGTCTCATGGCATATGAACGAATGATATGTGGTATATGTATGTGCTATATGAAATATGTTATGTACTGTGTGCAATATGAAAAGAATGATGATGCATTTTACTCTCATAGCATGATTTTCCTAATCTGATTCGGCAAGTCCAACTAACTTTGCTTTCCATAACTCATATCATTAGGAGAGAGCTTTCCTTAATCGTGTATTTTCTTGGTGTGTGATTGCATACACCCATACTTCGTACAAGTGTGTATTAATACCATACAATACTCTAATTTTAGGTGCACGTGCAGGTGGACGCTAGAGCTTACGAGACAACGTTGAAGCTATCCGGACGTGGAGCATTCATCAGGACTTGGTAGGCCCTATTGCTTTCGAGGATGCTTATCTCTTATATTCTAGCTTAGATGTAGGTATGAGCCAGTGTAGGATGTTCCACTACCATTTCTTTCTTAGTTATTTCAGACGTTGTATTGGTGCCATTTTGGCAACTTTATATTTATGCAGTTATGAACTATTTCCTTCATTTGATTTTCTCATTATTAGATGGTTGTGGTGAACTGATGTGACATAATGAAATTCTTACTATGAAGTCTATGTATACTTCAAAGCAAACAAAAGTTTTAAATTTTCCGCTAAAATTAACATATAAGATGTAATGATGACGTATGTAGGCTTGTCTGCGACCTCTAAGAGGTCAACGATGCTGGTTTCGGCTAGGGTATAGACCCCGGTCGTGAAAAACGTGGTATCATAATATTAGGTTAAGTTCCAAGGATAATAAGTTCACATCAACAACATCGAGTAGTTTCTAACTTATGGTAGTGAAGTGCACCACTATCATGAATTAGAGACTGCATGATGCGTAGGAAAATTTCCCTTCTTCTGATCTTATCGTGCTTTCCTTAATGTGTGATTTCTTGTTGTTATGAGCGTATCTAACATCAATCCTTAATTTGTTTCTTCAGAAAATGAACACAAGGGGAGCGCTGGTCGGGGAAGAGTAGGAGCAGCTGCTGGGGGCAACCAAGTTCCACCCCAGGCTCCAGCTATAGGAGTGGCCATGCCAGTTAACCCAGCTTGATTGACTGATGCGGAGATGCGGACAACTTTGGCAAAGATGGCTCAAGCCATCACTGTGCAGGCTCAGGCTATGACAGCCCAGGCCAATAGACAGGAGGTTCAGCGGGAGAACCCACCAGCCCACAACATGGCGAACAGGTTGCGAGATTTTACGAGGATAAATCCTCCAATCTTTATAGGATCTAAGACTGCAGAGGATCCTCAGGATTTCGTGGAGGAGGTCCAGAAGATTCTGGTGGCAATGGGGGCCACGGAGATTGAGAAAGTTAAGCTGGCCTCATACTAGCTGAAGGATGTTGCACAGGCTTGGTGCAAGATGTGGCAGGATAGCAGGGCGTTGTGCGGAGGTCCGATCACATGGGGGTTGTTTAAGACAGCCTTTTTGGATAAGTTCTTCCCTAGACATATGAGAGATGCTAGGGTTAAGGAGTTCATCAACCTTAAGCAGGGCTCAATGACTGTAATAGAGTATTCCCTGAAATTCGTTAAATTGTCCAGGTATGCCAGTTCTCTTGTGTCGAACAGTAGGGACGAGATGAGCAGGTTCCTTATAGGAATCTCAGAGGAATTGGAGGAGGAGTGTCGGGCTGCGATGCTCCATGACAGCATAGACTTGTCCTGGCTGATGGTGCATTTTTAGCAGGTTGAGGACAGCAGGAAGAAGAGGAGAGTCCGTGAGGTCAGGAGGACTAACCCTTCTGACCAGACAGGTTCCAGCAGAGGTGGTGGCAGGAGAACTTTTGGAGTTCGTGATCAGCCGAGATTTATGAAGGGGCATTAGAGTTTAGGGAACTCTAACTATCAGAGGAGTGCAACACCCAGATGAGGCAGACCCAAGCCCAAGAAGGGCAATGTAGGTGATGTGCAGCAACCCAGAAAGGAATGTGGAAGTGTGGCCGTATTCACAGTGGAGAGTGCATACTAAGCACAAATGCCTGCTTCAGTTGCGGAAAGAGCGGACACATGGTCAGGGAATGTCCACAGAATAGGGGTCAGGCTGGAGGTAATGCTCAGCCTAGGCCTAATCCCCAGAATGCTACTGCAGCCGAGCTTCCTAGGAGGAACATATTCTACGCCTTAAAGGGTAGGGAGGAGCAGCAGAAGCCTGCTGATGTGGTCACAGGTATGCTGAAAGTTTTCTCAACCTCTGTTTATGCTTTACTTGATCCAGGGTCTATACTTTCTTTTGTGACTCCCTTGCTTTCTCTTACTTTTGAAACACTACATGAGGTTTTGCATGATCCTATTGTAGTTAGTACTCCCTTAGGAGAAAATCTGAGAGCTGATAGGGTTCGTAAAGACTGCCCAATAGTAGTATGTGGTAAGACTATATGTGCAGACCTTGTTGAGTTACCTATGAATGACTTTGATATTATACTTGGTATGGACTGGCTCCATAAATGTTATGCCTTCATGGATTGCCATAGTAGGGTTGTGATATTCCGTTTCCCTAATGAAGTAGAGCTGGTCTGGGAGTGGTACAATTCGAGTCGCTCAAGTCCCTTGATTTCAAACCTAAAGGCTAATAAAATGATGTCCAAGGGATTGTTATGCCATCTTGTGAGTGTGAATGATCTAGATCATGACATTCCTTCCATAGACTTTGTGCCTATAATGAATGAGTTCCAAGATGTTTTCCCCGATGATTTTCCTAGAGTCCCTCCCCCTCGAGAGATTGATTTTGGTATCGACCTAGATCTCGATACCAAACCGATTTCAATTCCTCCCTACAGAATGGCTCTAGCTGAACTCAAAGAGTTAAGCTGCAGTTAAAAGATCTCACTAATAAGGACTTCATTCAGCCGAGCATATCCCCTTGGGGCGCTCCAGTGATGTTTGTGAAAAAGAAGGATGGAACCCTTAGGATGTGTATCGATTATCGGCAACTCAACAAAGTCACTATAAAGAACAAGTATCCACTTCCCAGAATAGATGACTTATTTCATCATCTCCAAGGGTCTAGTTTCTTCTCGAAGATTGATCTTCATTCCGGGTATCATCAACTTAGGGTTAGGAATGAAGATATCCCAAAGACAGCCTGTCGTACCCGTTATGGTCATAATGAGTTCCTAGTCATGCTATTTTGTCTCACTAATGAACCAGCTGCATTTATGGACCTCATGAACCGAGTCTTCCGTGAATACCTTAATTCTTTCGTCATAGTATTCATTGATGACATCCTTATCTACTCTAAGACCAAGGAAGAGCATGAACAACATTTGAGACTAACCTTGCAGGTACTTAGACACCATCAGCTGTATGCCAAATTCAGCAAGTGTGAATTCTGGCTTAGATCAGTGACCTTCCTAGGTCATGTTGTGTCTGATCAGGGTGTGGAGGTGGACCCCAGGAAGACTGAGGCGGTTAAGAACTGTCCAAGACCTCTTACTCCTATCGATATCCATAGATTTGTGGGATTGGCTGGTTAGTACCGCAGGTTCGTTGAGGGTTTTTCTTCCATTGCTGCCCCACTGACTACTTTGACTAAGTAGAAAGCCAAGTTCGAATGGGCGGAGACTTGTGAGAAGAGTTTCCAGGAGCTCAAGTACAGACTCACTTCAGCCCCAGTGCTTACATTGCATAAATGTGGTGAGAATTACACTGTTTCTTGTGACGCATCTAGGGTTGGTTTGGGTTGTGTTCTTATGCATGGTGGTAAGGTGATAGCCTATGCGTCCAGACAGCTCAAGGTTAATGAGAAGAATTATCCCACTTATGACCTGTAGTTGGCAGCTGTCGTGTTTAAATTCAAACTGTGGAGGCACTACTTGTACGTGGTGCATGTGGATGTGTTCACAGACCACAAGATTCTCCAGTACGTGTTCATGCTGAGGGAGTTGAATCTACGTCAGAGGAGATGGTTGGTGATATTGAAGGACTATGACATGAGTGTCCACTACCATCGAGGGAAGGCAAATGTTGTAGCTGATGCTTTGAGCAGGTTGACCATGGGAAGTACAACCCACATTGATGATGGGAAAAAGGAGTTAGTGAAGGATGTACACAGACTGGTTAGACTGGGTGTGCGGTTGATGGCTTCTAATAGTGGGGGTGTCTGAGCTCATCCTAGTTCTGAATAATCCCTGGTAGTTGAAGTCAAGAAGGGTCAGCATCTTGATCCTGTGTTGATGGAGTTGAAAGACTCAGTGCCGATAAAGATGAATAAGTCATTTGCTTTGGGAGGTGACGGCATACTTAGGTACCAGGACATGCTATGTGTACCAGATGTGGATGATTTGCGGACCAATATTGTTGCAGAGGCCCATGGTTCCAGGTATTTGATACATCCAGGTTCCACCAAGATGTATCATGACCTCAAGCAGATCTACTAGTGGGATGGCATTAAGAAGGACATTGCTGAGTATGTGGCCAGGTGTCCTAATTGTCAGCAGGTTAAGGCAGAGCACCTTAAGACTGGTGGTCTCACTCAGATGATTGAGGTTCTGACTTGGAAGTGGGAGGCCATTAACATGGATTTCGTAGTTGGTCTTCCAAGGACTAGGAGACAACATGACTCCATATGGGTTATTGTGGACAGGATGACTAAGTCTGCCCACTTTATCCCTGTGAAGTCTACTTACAGGGCCGAGGATTATTTGAGACTCTATATTGATGAGATTGTGAGGTGGAATGGGATAACTTTGTCTATCATTTCAGATAGAGGAGCTCAATTCACTTCGCATTTCTTGAGATCCTTCCAGAAGAGCTTAGGCACACAGGTAAAGCTCAGTACTGCCTTCCATCCTCAGATATATGGGCAGGCAGAGCGCACCATCTAGACATTGGAGGACATTTTGAGGGCGTGTGTGATTGACTTCAGAGGTAGTTGGGATGACCATCTGCCACTGATAGAGTTCTCGTACAATAACAACTATCACTCCAGCATTGGGATGGCACCGTTTGAGGCACTGTATAGTAGGAGGTGTGGGTTTCTAGTTTGGTGGTTCGAGGTTCGAGAGTCATCAAATTTGGGTTCAGAGATCATACATGAGGACTAAGAGAAGGTCAGGGTGATTAGGGACAGGTTGGCTACTGCTTACAGTCGGCAGAAGTCTTATGCAGATAACAGAAAGCGACCCTTAGAGTTTGATGTTGGTGACCAGGTATACTTGAAAATATCACCCATGAAGGGGGTGATGAGGTTTGGCAGGAAGGGGAAGTTGAGTCCAAGGTACGTTGGGCCATACGAGATTCTACAACGTGTGGGTGAGGTGGCCTTTGAGTTGGTGTTATCTACAGAGCTAGCTTTTGTTCATCCAGTCTTTCATGCCTCTATGTTAAAGAAATGTCTTGGTGATTGAACATCGATTCTGCCTGTTGAAGGTTTGGAGGTTGATGAAGACTTGTCCTATGAGGAGGTTCCTGTTGAGATTTTAGACAGGCAGGTAAAGCGGCTGAAAAACAAGGAGGTTGCCACAGTGAAGGTATTGTGGAGGAACCATCTTGTTGAGAGAGCTACGGGGGAGGTCGAGGCTAATATGAAATCCCGCTATACTCATCTTTTCTGCTCTTGAGGTTAGACTTCCTAATCTTAAGTCTAAGTTTCCTTATCTCCTCTATTCTTGGTTGTTGTTGCTTGACTGTGTATAGTACTTATGTTATGATATGCCTGGCATTGTGCTAGATAGTTAGAAGTGCCATTCGGGGACGAATGTTCCTAAGGGGGGGATAGTGTAACAACCCGAAAATGATTATGCTAAGTAATTCCAAAACGTACCTAGAATGCCTAGATTAGACCGGGTCCACACGGCTTGATGCGCATGGAAGCAGACCTCAGAACCTATGCACCAGCCAAGCCAACTAACTTGGTGAGTTAGTTGAGTTAGGCAAGGTTGGGTCCAGCCATGTAGGGCACCCAAATATTAAGATTCACCCGGATGAGTCTTAACCGGACTTGAAAGGGGTAATCTTAAGTTTGGAGGGTCTAGGGGTAAAATGGTCTTTTACAGGCTAGGGGTAGTATTGTAATTACCCTAAGTATTTATTTAATTTATTAATTAATATAAAAAGGTGAACAATTCGGGTAAGGTTGACCGAATTTGAACCTTTTCGCAAGTTAAGCTTCACCCGGATTCGATCCTTGGTGGAAGAAATGTTAAATCTAATTAATTTATATTAATTATCTGATTTAAGTAAGGGCATGATTAGTCATGTGACCTAAGCCTTTAAAAAATCAGATTTTTAATAGTAAATGGCAAGGAGTCCTAGTTTGACTAAGTCTTCAACTAAAACTCCTACTCCTACACTTACTCCCATCTCTCTCCACTCTCTTTCTCACGCCTATTTACTCTCATTCTCACGTTCATTATAAAAAAAGGAAAAAAATCAAAAGTTCATCACTCTTGAAGAACTTGAACGCTAAAACTCAAAAGAAAAACTAAACTAAAAACGAAAAGTAAAAATATTGTTCTTGACGGGTTGTGCTTGAAATTTGGTGGTAAGGCTTTGGTGTCGTGGGAGTTGGCTGCCATTGGAGCAGATTTGGAGGGTGTTGATCGACCAAAGGTATGGGTTTTCTTACTCTTGGTCCCTTTCCTAAGAGACCCCTATGATTCAGTCGAATTCTAATCCGAAAACTAGAAATGTTCCCCGTTGCATGTCCCTGTCACTAGCTCTAATCAACTTTGTAGGTTGGGTATGTTTTGCTGGTAGAATTTAGGGATGGGATGTGTTTTAATGATGATTTTTTTCATTTTTGTATGTTCGGATTTATGTGAGTAATAAGCATGCTTTCCAAAACTGTGTTAAACGTGTGTGTGCATTGTGTATGCCGTGACTTTGGTCACGGGTTGAAGTGTGTAAAATGCATGATTAAATCCTTATGTTTTATGTGCAAATACTTGAAGTAAATCGTGATGTTCATAAGTGGTGTAATGTTGCTGAATTGAGTGAAAACTCTTGATCAAATGTAACCATGAAAATGCACAAAATAAACGTACAAAATGTCCAATGAATTGTCCAAAAATCTAACGTATAAAAGGTGGATAAAATGGATTGGAAAACGTAATCAAATTTCCAGATTTTCAGGAAATTTGGTTCGACTATGTAACTTGAGGAATTGGAGATTTAAAAATCATTTTAAAATATGTGAGGTCACCAAGGATTGAACCCGAGACGTCACTATGTGAAGGCTGCTAAAAAATTTATTATTTAAAGTGAGGTGAGGGGGATTCGAAATGGGGTAAGGCTGGTGAAGAAACAAAGGAAAAAGGGAAGATAAATAAAAAGAGGTGTGTGGGGATCGAACCCACAACCTCTCTGATAGATAAGTAAGTTTAAAGAAAAATTAAAAAAAAAAGAAAAATGAGGTTGTGGGGGATCGATCCCACATCCTCTCGGTCTAAATGGAAGAATTAAGGAAAGAAAGAAAATAAAAGGGATGTGGGCGTGGGGATCCGTTCTTGGGTCTCCAAGCCGAGATGTTTAAGAAAAAGTGAAGAAAAGAAAGAAAGGAAGTGTAGGTGTGGGGATCGATAGGCTATCTTTGAGTCGCGATTCCTTCGTTCGGGAAGGCAGATGTTCGTGTAAATCCCATGAGATGAGACTGTCCGTTTAGGCGGGTATGGGTCTCCTTATATCTCCTAGTGTTTTAACCTATGCAGCCAACATAGGGATCTAGCAGGGTTCAATCCCCTATATACGCTAGCATGTTTTGGTTTCACTTTGGCCGGTAATTCCACCTCTTTTAGGTGTGGGTTAGACACTGGATTTCATGGAGCTCACATGATCTATGTCGGTTAAAGTTAAAGTTCCCAAAGAATGTATGAGGCCAGCCTCAGTAATGCACAAAATGAAATGAATGATACCAAAGGTGTTGGGTTAGGATAATCAAGAGGTGAACTAGACTCAAGTAATGACACTAGGTCGTTCTTGTTCATTGCACAGTGAACCCGAAGAGAGTCTTAAACTATATCCTAAGTATAGCTGGTGGTTGCACCAGCCTATGAATGAATGAAACGAATGAAAATGAAGTATGTATGAATGAATGAAGCAGACTCTGTGTTTGCTAAAGAAGGCTCCCTAGTTGAGGTCCCATATGTTGAGCCCTCATTTTGGGAAGTCCTAATGTTAAGTCCATGATTCCAAGGTCTCATGGCATATGAACGAATGATATGTGGTATATGTATGTGCTATATGAAATATGTTATGTAGTATGTGCAATATCAAAAGAATGATGATGCATGTTACTCTCATAGCATGACTTTCCTAATTTGATTTGGCAAGTCCAACTGACTTGGCTTTCCATAACTCATATCGTTAGGAGAGAGCTTTCCTTAATCATGCATTTACTTGGTGTGTGCTTGCATAAACCCATACTTATTACAAGTGTGTACTAATCCCATACAATACTCTACTTTTAGGTGCTGGTGCAGGTGGACGCTAGAGCTTACGAGACTACATTGAAGCTATCCGGACGTGAACCATTCATCCAGATTTGGTAGGCCCTCATGCTTTCGAGGATGCTTATCTCTTATATTTTAGCTTAGATGTAGGCATGAGCTAGTTGAGGATGTTCCACTAGCGTTTCTTTCTTACTTATTTCAGACGTTGTATTGGTGCCATTTTGGCAACGTTATATTTATACAGTTATAAACTATTTCCTTCATTTGATTTTCTCATTATTAGATGGTTTTGCGGAACTGATGTGACATAATGAAATTCTTACTATGAAGTCTATGTATACTTCAAAGCAAACAAAAGTTTTAAATTTTCCACTAAAATTAACCTATACGATGTAATGCTGACGTATGTAGGCTTGTCTGCGACCTCTGAGAGGTCAACGACGCCGGTTTCGGCTAGGGTATAGACCCCGGTCGTGACAATATCAACCATATAAGGCTTCCCTCAAGGAAAACTAGTGCAAGACATAGGTAGAGTCCCATACCCCTCCTAGGCTAAGTCAAACCTTTTAAGTCACCCTAGTTTGTTTGTACTTCATTACTTCATTTTAGTTTAGGGTACACTTGCCTTAATCGACATATAGCAGAAAATTAAGTGTGCAATCCGGTGTTGTAAAACCTTACACATATGGAAGGTGGTATAATCCCTCTACATACCACTTGGAAATTGGGTCCTCCTCTCATGGGAATCAATTGGATGAGTATCCCTCATTGGGGAGTCAACATCACATGTAGAACTATAGGGTGAATCTTACTCTATGGGAAGTCATCACCTCCCATTGTCAAGTTCACTCGGTGCTAAGCTAAGTACCTTTTTGAAATGTCTTTAATGTCTTTATTAATAATGATAACTTGTTGTAGGTCATAGGGTCTAGCCCTTGTATAATCATCATCATCATAACTTTATAGTAATTGCATGATTATAATCATTTCATTAGAATTCATATAAGTGAGGTTAGCACATTTACACATTCATTCATGATAAGGCACATCGATAGTTATCACCATCCTTATAACATTTACATCTTAATCAACCTCACAACAATATTCAAAACATTTAAATTCAACATCATACCACCCTATAAATCCCAATAAAAGGTATACTCCTACACAACATCATGACTTAATCCCAATTAACCATAAATTGAAGTAAAGAATAGGGATTATTAGACTTACCAAGTCTCCTTCATAATCCATCATCAAGGTATTACCATCAACCCTCAACTTAACCCAATTAGGGTATATTTTCATCATAAAACCATAATCAACACAATAACAAGGCTAATTGAATCACTACATCATAATTCATCACTAGTTCATAGCTTAAGACAAGATACTTAGGTCAATTTACAACATACTTCAAAACCTAGATAAACTTCTCAAGAAATAGAATAATAGGACTATAATTCATCCTATTATATTCATGATTGATACAATAACATCATATGTAGTAAACCAATCAATAACCAAGTCAATTGAACCAACATTAATCAATTTATATCAAGATCATAACCTAGGGTGAAAGTCATCTTCTACAAACTAGACCAAGACATCAAGATATATCATAATTAAGTTAGAAAAATGTTAATATATTCATATTATCCAAAATAAATCATAAACAAATCAATTCGTAACATTAATTTCAAGATTGGGAAAGACCCACATGAAAACTAAACTTTTGAAAATACTTTGAAGGAACCCTTTGGAGAAAGGAGTTCCAAAGGAGAATTAGATCCCATACCTTAATGTTTGATGAAGAATTTATGGTGAATTTAGTCCCTTTACAGATTTTAAACACTCCCCTAGCTTGGTATTCAATGGAGTTCTTCAACTAGAGAGATAAAGAAAAGAGAAGGAAGGGAATTTGGGTTGGGAGTTATGAGAGCTTAGATTAATATAATGGGGTTTGGGTCTTTATATGGGGAGTTAATAAATTTAATTAGACTTCCCTTAACCCCTAAATAACCCCCTAACCCCTTAATTAATTATTTGGAACTAATTAAAAACGTGCAGAAATTTACATTGACCACATACGACACCACGATCGACGGATCGTGGGTTAATCGACGACCATTGTCCCCTTCCGTGCTGCACATCAGTCGTCTTGGTCAGAGACTATGAAAATGAGGCCCTCAAATTATTTGGCTAAGTGTTGGTTTACATATGGCATCGATTCTCCGTCAATCAACGCACGCCTCTTCAATTCCCTTTCGTGGGTGCACACTGCCTTGGGTAGTTTCTTGAACCCAAACACAAGGGTCCTTATCAAGGGCCCTTTGTTGGTCCTTGGGGAATCATACCTGCACATTTAGACCATGATTCAACTTAAACATATGTTAAACACCATTCCACAAATTTTCAACATTTTCCGACTTCTAAAAGATAATCAAATAGGCTAAGGTACACTAGTACCTCCTTGAACTAGTTTCCGGACGTCATGGACGTTCTTGGAATTTTTGGTTTCTACACTTCCTAAATGACTTATATTCATTAAAATGAACCTTAAAACAGTGTCTAGACCTTATGACACTTATGTTAGTCTCTACAACACATCTTGGATTTTCAAAGTGTTACAAGAAGTCAGTTCGTAAAGTTTTGGAGCGTTTGGAAGTCAAACGCCCAAGACGTCCGAAAACTAGTCGATAGTTGAACTAGTGTGTCGTAGTGTTTTGTAATGAAGTTTTTGGGGATGGTTTGAGAGTGAAATTAAGTGTCAATGGTTCCTATGCGTAGAGGGATGTACCAAGTTTCAAAACATCCGTGTACGACTCCTTGGGGACCACCCGAAGGGCCCCCAAGGAGGACCCAAACATGGGTCAAGATGCTGCCCAAGGCAGCGTGCAGGGGCAGGATCTGAAGGCCCACCTCGCGATGCGCCTGTAGCACGAGGTCTACTGCCTCAAATATTTTGAGAGGCAAACATCTGGAGCTTGCCTCGCGACGCGCAGCCAAGTCCTATATTTGGCCGTGACGTTTTAAAGTCAAATTTCAAGTTGGAAAAGGGTCCAAATTATGTGGGGGTCTTTTGGGAACTTTTGGGATCATTTGTTGACTGATTTAGGTCATTTTAAGCCTCATTTCACCCATCATTTCCAACCCTAAAGATCAAATCAAATTTCCCCATAAACCTTCTCTCCAAAAGCCTCCATTGAAGAAGCTTGAAGATCCAAGGAAGAGGACCAAGTTCGTCACGTTTTTTTCACCAAATTTTTGTGGGTTTCTTCATATTAAGGTATGGTAGTCATCCTTTAATATTCTTTCATTCAAAGATCCCTTTCAAAAAAATTTCAAAAAGGATTTAAAACTTCAAACTTCTTTATTCCTTGATCTAAGTATGGATCTTTGCATGAAAATGTTTTATTGATTAAAATAAGTTGTTATTAGCTTCAAATGATGATTTTAATGTCAAACCTCAATGGAATCATGTCTATTCCTTTTATCAACTTTTGTCTTATGAAATGGGTTCTATGAGCATGACTACATAATGTTAAAGTTATTGTTTCTTGGTGGTTTTATTTAGTTTTAGCTACTTCCCTAAGGGATATTTTATTATGGATTATTTTATAAATTGTGAATAGGTGGTAAAGGCTTGGATGAAGGGTAAGTTTTTCTACCTTGGTTAAGTTGAATTGAAGTAACTCTTGAGTGGTATGGTCAACCTTTGGTGGCGGTGTTTACTTGAAATATATGAAGTTAGATGTTTATTGTGAGAATGGCCTTGAAGGCATGATATGTGAAGTGAAGTGATAATTTTGATATGTATATGTGTGGTTTGTGTTGGAATGTTGATATGAGTATCTTTAAGGGTTTATGTCTAAATGAAGTATGCATTTGATATGTGAAGTATGATAATGTGTGAATTGTGATAAATGTGAGTTGAGCATGTCTAGAATTCAATGTTATGAATAGTGGTCATTATTTGAAAGGTGTTCTCACATGTGCTCACACACACACTTGAATTTATTAATAAAGTCAATGAATGAAAATGGTGGATTGTAGGGTGGACACTCTTTGTGAGTAGAGATGAAGTGTCTAGACCATCCCTACTATTCCTATGTATGAAAAAGGGGGATTTTGGTGTTAACACTCTTCGTGAGTAGAGATGAAGTGTTTAGTAGCAGCCTCACTATTCCCAATGATCTTTCCAAGATAGGTTTGAGGTTTGATACCCTTCGTGAGTTGAGATGGGGTGTTCAATAGTTATCTCCTAACCTATAGTCAATGAATGTTTAAGACTCCATGGGGGAGTTATGATTAGCACCGAGAGGATTTGAAGAAGGACTGGGTACACTTTGTGAGTAGAGATGTTGTATCCTATGTACCTCTTGTGATGGGTGGTCCTCGTTAGTAGAGAGTGAGTTGCTTAGAGCAATCCCCTTATTCCTTAACTATTCGCCCGCGTAGGTGTAGTTATTGGAGAACCTATGTAAAGGCTAAAGAATATGACCCTACCTTAAGCAAGTAGGGATCCCTCATCCGGTAAGGGTAGTACCGAGATTCCATGTCAAGCTCCATGGTCTATGTCGGTTAAAGCTAGCCCCCACAAATGTATGCAAATGAACTAAGTCTTCTTAGGGGTGTACTACTTAGGGTAGGTGGTGGAATGGGACATTACCTATCCATTGCACAAGTTGACATTTGTAGAGAGTCTTGGTATGTCCTTATATGAAATGTATGAATAGGTCATGATATGATGTAAAAGAAAGTAATGTGACTTTATGTCTATTGTTAAGAAAGCATGTTAAAGTTATGTCTTGTATGATGAAGCTTATGAATGATGAATGTAGTGTATCTAATCTCATGGTATCCTCAAGGAGCACATGGTGGGGGTAGTAGTATGGGATGCTACTCTCACATTGCACTTTGTGTGACTTGTAAGTCTACTTGAGAGGGGTACTTATGTGAAGTTCTTAAATGCAAGTATGTTTCTCCAGTGTCTTTAGTATGGAGTGTTTATTTGTAAATGAATGAAGTAAGCCTATCCCAAGTAGTCTTAAGGATCTCTTGAGTAGGTATTGAGGAGGTTGTATGTGCGATCTCCTTATGTCTTACTTAGGGGAGCCTTTGGAGAACTTAGGATAGGAGTAGTTCATGTGTAATTTTGGGTTCACTGTAAGTATGCTCTTATGTTAAGAAAAATGGAAGTTTCAACTTATGTGTTAAATGATGACTTTATGATGTTTTGTAACTTAATTGATGAAGGATTTTATCAAAATAGCATGACTTGTATGTTTCAATTAAATTGCCCTTTTGGCATGATTTTGCATAATGCCATACTTAGTACAATGTTTATACTAACCCCATACTTCTTTATACTTTATAAGTATAGGTTGGAGTCGAGTTGAAGGTTTAGAAGGCAAGCTTGAGAATCGACTCTCTCAAGACTAAGTATGTCCTCACATATTCGAGGGCATAGTCAATGTTTCTTTAGCTTCCTTTTTAAGACTTATTATGTATTTATTTCAATGTAAAGGGCGCGTCTAAGTTATTTATGTCGTGTGTATAAGTTATCATGTGACGATGAGACTATCTTTAGTATTTATAAAAGAAGTTTCTTTATTATTGTGTATCATGAAAAGTTTTAAATTTCCTCACTACTTTTTATGTCTTATGTAATGAATGATAGCAAAGAGGCTTGTGCAAGACCTTTGAAAGGTCGAGCACGCCTTGTTCCGACTCAAGAGTACTCCTTTCTTCTAGGGTGTACTTGCGGGTCGTAATAACCTTTAACCCTCACAACCTTACTATGATCCCACATTCAATACATTTATACCATGCTATCATAACAATCACATCATATATTCCTAAATTTAACCACATGTGATACTTCAATTTCACAACATCATCACCAAACCCAATCCATCATAATCGAAGTAAAGAGTTCAAGATCACAAAGTCTTACCAATTAGCCTCCATGGAATTCATCAGGAATCTCACCCTCAATTCATCACAATTGTCCAAAAATCCCACTCATAATCATCATAATATAGTGAATTAATAAATAACATAACAAATTGTCACAACCCTAGTCATCTACATGTCCAATTCATAACTAGGGTTAGGGTAAGGGATTCAATTCATGGAGTGTAGCATGGAATTAGGTCAAATACTTAAGAAGTACAATTATTTACCCATAAACCATAATAATATATCATTAATAATCAAAGGAAATCAACATTATAACCAACTGAAAGACAAATCATGAAATTGGAAAGGAACCTATGTTTTTGACATCTTTTGAAATCAATATGAAGGAGTCTCTTGGGGAAAACGATCCCAAGAGTGAAGAGATTCCATAACTTAACAATACTTGAATATGTTGGAGACAAAGTCTAAATCTTGGAGCCCTAATGATCTTGAATCTTGGTCTTCAATGGTGTTCTTTGAATAGAGAGAGAAAGTACAAAGAAGTTTGAGAGAATTTGAATTTGGGAATTGAGGAGTGTTAGGTTAGTTTAATGAGGGTAAGTGTTATATAGTCCCCTAACTAATTAAATTTAAAACCACTTAACCCTTAATTAACCACCTATGTAACTAACTAATTAAATGACTCACTTAAAATTCGGACAGTAAAAAAAGACCCTGACCTACGAGATCTCGACCAACGGTCCATAGGTCCATCAACGTCCCTGTACTGGCAAGGCGTCGATTGGATCAGAGACTGGTCTTTTAGACCAGTCTGGTGAATTTTCTAAGTGTCAACCTACGAAGCCATCAACGGTTCGTCGATCAAATGATGGCTCATTGTTTGGCTCGTAGTTGTGCACTGTCAAGTTTGACAGTTTTGGGTCAAATTCAAGGGTCCTCTCCATGGAACCCTAGGGTGGTCCTTGGGGAGTCGTACCTGGATGTTTCGACCCTAAACACACTCTAGCACATGTTTAACACATTTCTACCAATATTCATGAAAATACGACTCTTAAAACCCCATAAAACATGCCAAGGCATCCTAACCTCAATTTCACTAGTCTCTAGAGGTCATGGACGTTTCTTCACGTTTTGACTTTAACACTTTATAATTGGTTTAAATACCTTAATTTAGGACTATAAACAGTTTTTTAAGTCTTAGTTCTTCATGTGAGGCTCAAGATTAGGGCTGGCAGGGGGATCGGGATATCCCGCCCCGGCTCGCGTCCCGCCCCAGCCCGCATCCCGCCCGTCCCATCCCATATTGTTTAGGGGTTTTAAGGGGTGGGGGATGAGGGGACCGGTCAGGGTCCGGTTCACCCCTGAGTCCCGGTTGACCCAGCCCGGTTGAACAGGCCGGTTCGCGGGATCCCTCCATTTTATTTTTAAATTCAAAAAAAGTTACCGTTTTCAGCCGTTGGGGAAACGGCTAGTGGTCCCCCCCAATGGATTTTTGCCACTTTTTGAGTTCCCAAACACCCCCTACCACCCCCCTACTTTTAAAACTTTAATTTAAACCCTCAAGTTATAATAATTACATTTTAACCCATTTTTAATATTATAAATACCCCTCTATCCCTTACAATTTCTTACAAAATCAGCTATTCTCATTTCTCTCATCTATTTTTCTATATCCTCTCAACTCTCAAGTGTCAATCTTAATTTCTGTTCCATTTTAATTCTCATATTATTAAATCCATATATTTCAATTTTCAATTATAAATTTTCATATTATATCAATATATATATATATATATATATATATATATATATATATATATATATATATATTATCTTATATTTGTTATCACGTATTGGTTGGTGTTTCAAATTACAAGTTACAACAAACCACAAGCTTCAACAATTGGTTTAACGTCTGCTATTAACGCAGACGTTTGGTATATTCGTTTCATAATATTTATATTTTATTTTTCGTCTTTATTTTTGTGTTATTATTATTTTTATATTAAACTTTATATATAATTAGGTATGAGTTCTAGCAAAAAAAATAGCGGTAAAGGAAAAGAGAAAGCACAAGATAACGAAGAAAGTAGACTTTTTAAATTATTTAATTTTGGTAAAAAAAATAGTAAAGAAAAAAAGAGTAGTAAATGCGGTGGTACTTTATCTAAATCAACGTGTAGAGTTAGATTTAACACAAATTATTCTACTTATGTTGATGATACTCCTTATGATATTAATTCAAATGTTCAACTCGATCACGAAAGTTAGAACGACATTATGGTAATATTAATCCTAATGTTGATGAAAATTCAGGTGAAGAAGTAGAAGCTGATTTGGGAAAAGAGGAGTTAGAAGAAACACCTACTAGTCCGGTGACAGAAGTTCCAAATGACACTATCAATTTAACAGAGCAAAATTGTGGACATCCACCCCTTATACCTCCCACAAGGGAGAAGGTGAAGTATCAATGCCCTAAAACTTCTTTTTGTGGCAATTTATGACTCTCGATAAAGAAAATAGTGTTGCTATTTGTAATAAGTGTAAGCAACCTTTTAAACATAAACAAGGTGGGGTTCAAGGTGGGACGGTGGGATTAAATAGACATTTTTTATCTTGTGTGCCGATTCAATATAAAGAAGCTAAAGCATTAGCCAATAGAAAAAAAAGAATTCCAATTAATCAATTTGATATTACCGGTAATGCATCGGTAGGGGCTTCTAACATGGTTCAAGTAACATTAGATCCTTCTAACCCCGCTGGTCCAATAACACAACGTAAATATAATAAGGAATTTGATCGCGAAAATTTAGCTAAAATGGTTTATGTTTGTGGTTCGCCTTATCGTTTTCCTTCAAATCCTTGTTTTATTGAATATATTCAACAAACTTATAATCCGGATTATAGAGGTTTTTCAAGAAATACTGTTAAATCTGATGTTGTTGAATTTCAAGGTAAACATTGTCAATTTCTTCGTTGTATATTTAGCATATTAGATAGTAGAGTGTCTATAACTTCGGATATGGGTCGTAGTGTTAATGGAAATGATTATTTAACTATTACTGCACATTGAATTGATCATAATTGGAATTTGCAAAACAGAATTATAAGTTATAAACTATGCATAGAGAAACAAACTGGTGCATATTTAGCTTCAAATATTTGAAGTGTTTTAAATTATTACATGATTATAGATAAAATAATGTCTGTCGCATTAGATAATGCATCTAATAGTACAAACGATGCTAAAATGTTAAAAGTTAGATTATGTCCAATTGACAATAATGCTTTTCATGTTGGATGTGTTGCACATATATTAAATTTAGTTGTACAAGATGGTATTTCATTATTTGATTGTGGTTGCGCAAAAATTGAATATGTCGTTGCCTAGATTTTCATACTAACATTGCTACTAGAATTAGGGAATTTAATGAGAGTGTCTACTATGTGAATTGTCACCAAGAAAAATTCCAAACCATATTAAAACAAGGTGGAATTCTTTTTACGAAATGCTTTCGGTTGCTTACAAATATAGAAGACCCATATAAATGGTGTTTAATGCTCATAATGCCGACCCATTATATAGAATTTGTGATGAAGATTGGGAAGAAACTAAAGAACTATTACAATTTTAAAGACTTTTTTATGATGCTACTACCATATTTTCTGGATTTATTATCCTACTATTTCATCCGTATTAATAAATATTTGTGCTCTTACAATTCAATTTTGTAAATATAAAAAAATAGATAAATTTAGAGTTGCAATTGAAGGTATGATTGAAAAATTTTAATTTTTTTTTTCCTATTCCTCAAGTTTTTTAACGGCTACTTTACTTCATCCTGCTTATAAATTACAAGGTGTGCAAGACCTTGTTGACACTTTTTATAATACTTTAGAAATTTTACCGGAAAAAATTCCAAATTGTCAAACGTGTAAGTCTAGCATAAAAGTAGAAGCAAAACTGTTGTATGAAAAATATAGAACTACGGAAAATTTTCAAAGAGAAGTTGGTCATACTTCTAATCCTGAGATTGATTTGTCACTTCCCTTTTCAACTTATATGCGAGGTTTTGGTGTTAATTCTATTAATTGTGATGATTTTGAAGAATATCTTAATCAATCTTTAGAAGCATTGGAAATCAAAGATAGCAATGAAGATTTATTAGGATGGTGGAGTAGACGAAGCGATGCATTTCCAACTTTGAGCAAAATGGTTCGTGATGTTCTAGCTATTCAAGCTTCATCAGTTGCATCGGAGGCTGCTTTCAGTGTGGCAAGGTTTCAAATTGGTGATCATAGACATTCATTGGCAGAAGACAGTTTGGAAACACAGGTTTATTTAGAGACTGGGTCAATGCCGATAGGAGGAATAATAATTTGCCAAAGTTAAGTAAAAAACAAGCAAGTTGGATCAAAACACAATTTAAATGCAGTGATGATGAATTAGAGGATCAAGAGTTTCTAGCAAGTTTGCCAACAACGGAGGATATCACCATCGATATGATGCGACAATTAGAATTAAATTTTAAAGGAGAAAACAAATATTTTTAGATTACATTTGAGAACTAATTGAAACAGAACCCTTCCTAGAAGGTGGCTGCGTAAAATTAGTTACTCATCTAATATCTGTAACAAATATTAGTTTTACGTATGAGAACTTATTGAAACAGAACCCTTCCTAGAAGGTGGGTGGGTAGATTAGTTACTCCACTAATATTTGTTAATTGTAACTTGTAAGTTCTATTGAATAAATTTGAAGGTTTTAACTTTTATTCAAGTTTTTTTTACAATTATTGTCTTGCATTTTAATTTTAATATATACAATTAAATGTATACTAAACTAACTAAAGTACTAAAGTAACTTTAAAATACTTAATTTAAAACTTGTAAATTGACATTTGAAATTTCAAGTTTACATTACTTTAAAATATTTAAAATACAAATTTAAACTTCTCAAATTTGAAATTTAAAACTTTAAAGTTGAAACTTGAAATTTGAAACATGAATCTTGAAATTTGAAAATTGAAACTTTAAATTTGAAAATTTATTTTGAAATTTGAAAATTAAAAGTTAAATTTAAAATTTATTAGCTAAAGACGTATAATTTCAATACAAATATATAAGTATTTAAAAACAAAAAAAATCCCCCGTCCTGTCCCGTCCCCCAAAATCCCATCCCATCCCCCATATATAGTGGGACGGGATGGGACCTATTTCTGTCCCCCCAATCCCGGTCCCGGTCCAAATCCCCCCTCCCCGTCCCCCATCCTATTTCGTCCCCCTTTCGTCCCGTTCCCCAGTCCCCGTCCCCGTCCCCTTGCCAGCCCTACTCTAGATTAGACCATAAACTTTCGGAGCGTTACAAATTTTCATCTATTTTAAGGCACAATTTTTAGGAATCAGACATCTTACTCATAACAGTAAAAGTTAACAAACCCAAAACCGGTAAACAACAAGTCTAAACCTGATAGAGAGATCCAGCACATACGAACAAGATGATGCTATTACATTTGAGAACAAACAACAAACCAAAGGGATTTAGGATGTGGAAATTAACCTTTCGTGCTAATTTAAGGTGTACTCGAGGAGTTAGACGGCAATGCAATCCAAATCCCAGCATAAGCCAATCAACCAAAATACAAAGAGGGTGCAGAATTTTCAAAGGTAAAGGTGCAAGTGTGAGCTTGAAGAATGTAAATTTAGGCAACCTTAAGTAGTTTTAGAAATTTAAACCTTTGCATTAAAAGATTGTCTAGTTTTTTCCCATTGGTCGACGTTAGTTGTTGCTAGGGGTGTCAAATGAACGAGTTGGGTTGAAATTGGAAATATTAAAATGGGTTGAACGGAAATAGGGTTGGGTCTTGACCCGCCCAAGTTTACTTTGGGCTCAAATGGGTGGGCTCAAATGGTCTAAAAATGGGTTAAGTCTTGTCCCGCCCAATTTGACCGGATTAATCTCAGTAATTTAAGACATTGAAATTTAACTTTTATAATAACAATTTAAATTTCCGCTTAAGAATTTTTTGTTAAAAAAGTAACTAATGGATAGATAAATTCTAAAAGATGTTACATAGATAATAATTCATACTTTCCATATGGAAACATATCGTAATAAAAAGTTGAAAAACGGGTTGAAATTGGAGATTCAATTGGGCTCAATTGAGAATTCTCTTCTAATGGGTTAAGTTCGAACGGGTTGAGAGTGAACCCAATTCAAATTATCTTGAGCCAAACCCTTAAAATTCTGGGCGGGTTGGTCGGGTTACATATATTTGGGTTCATTTTTGACACCCTTAGTTGTGACTGCCCAACCATTCGATGACTCGTTTAATTATTGCTTACCCCACCGAGTTTTACATAATTCCTAATCAATGTTTGAAATCCAAACGACAGTGAATATTAATGTCACGGAAAAGGTTGGAGACTCACCGAGTCTACAGACATCAACTTAGCATTGCCTAGAGTCTAATGGCAGACTGGATCGGGGTCACCGATATATTCGGTGATCCGCCGACTAGTACTATTGTATGTAAAAAAAATCATTCTTAGAAACGCGCCATACTTCATCATGCACAAAACACACACTATTATTTTACCAAAACAAAAATAAAAGATAATAATAGGGTTTTGTGTTGCCACCCAAACAACACCTTAGTTAACGTCGTGGCACAATGCAAGTCCACATTCAAACCTCATTCTTATGGTTAGCCATAGAATCACTAGGCAAACCCCATTTCTACCTTAGATTTATCTCATACAAGATATAACCCATTTTGGGTTTCCAACTACTTGATCGAAATGGAATGGGAGGTGACGGTCTAACTAAGGGTGGACACATCCTCTTTCATGCCTTTTAACATTTTGTCCTACCCTTCAACTTTGTTTAGGATACTAGAGAGTATATCCTGAGACCTTCCACCTTCCGGATCCTTGGGCTTTTGATGCCCATGGGGAGGCACATATCTATCCTTCTCCCCGTCTTTCCAATTTGGATTATGGTCTCTCCATTCACGATCTCAATCCTTCCAGCCTTTGTCTCTAGCCCAACCTTGGTTACCACCCTGCCTTAGGTAGGTTGAATGATAACAACCACCTTGGTAAGCTAAAAACATTACCTTCTCGTTATACAAGGCTTCAAACTTCATATCCTGAAAACTTGCAAACCCAACCCCCACGGCATTGACATTTTGTGCACCAACCCCAATGAAATTTTTGGATGAAATGTCAAGTTGTGTCATAATATTGTCCTTTTCTATCTTACCCTTAGATATCATGCAGGTGATAAGGGTTATTTGGTCCTCGTGAGTGTACCATGCTCTGTTGATGGTGGTCATGTGACACACCTCAAAACTTTTGTGACCTAGGATAGAGCCTTGCATAATGAATAATAAATTAAAAAGAGTTGAAGTAATGTTTCTAGACATAAATTGATGTAATGAAGTTTGTTTGGGAGTATTAGAGCCTAGACATCAAGAAACGATCACGACGCCCGGAGACTAGAAAAAAATGATCTAATGTTCCTTTAGGTCTTGCAAGGGGTTCGAGAGTCATATGAAGGCTAAATCTTGTAAAAATGCTTAGAATACATATTAGTACGTATTTTGGGTCTAAACATCTGGGTAGGACTCCTCAACGGCCTCCCCGAGGGTCTTCGAGGAGGACCAAAAAATTTGACCCAAAAAGTTATCGAAAAGCAGCAAGCAAACCACGAGAGCAATTGAAGCCCTATTTGTAACACTCCAAATGTTCATGACCTAATATAGAGACTCACATGTTGAAATAAGGTTGGTAACACTGATTTAGTGCCTAAAATAATGTATATAAATCATTTAGCATGTTTTATAGTCAAAATGTCAAGGAATGTCCATGACGTCCGAAGATTAGTGAAATAGGTGCTAGCCTGCCTTGGCAGGTTTCATGAGGTTTTAGAAGTTGGAATTTGATGAAATTTTGTAGAAAGGTGTTAAAACATGTATTAGAGTGTGTTTAGGGTCGAAACGTCAGTGAAAGATTCCCCGAGGACCATATTAGGGGTCCTTGAGGAGGATCCTTCTAAAATGCTCAAAAGCTATCTAATGACAGTGGTCACCTACGAGACGAAGCGACAATCCATCGTATGATTGACGAGGCATCGATGGACTCCGTAGGTGATGTCTTATCCATTTTCAAAAAGTTTCCAAAAACATGGTCTATGTCACCAATGACGTTGTGCAATACGGGGGGCATGGGCTGGCGTCGACTCACCTACAGACTGTAGGTCAGGGTCTCGTAGGTCTGGTCTGGTGTGGATTATTTTGTTTTGAGTTGGGTTATTTATTTAGTGAGTTGATTAGGTAGTTAATTAAGGGTTAAGGAGTGTCTAATTAAGTTAATTAAGGAACTATGTAAAGACCTAACCCTCATTAAACTAACCCAACTCACTTCAATTCCCAAACTCAAATCCTCTTCCTTCACTGTACTTCCTCACTCCCCAAAGAAGACTCCATTGAAGACCAAGGTAAAAGGTCTTAGGGCTGAAAGATTTCTAATTTTTCTTCATAAATCTTCAAGGATTAACAAGGTATGGGAACTCTTCACCTTCGAGACTCCTTTCCCCAAAGGGTTCTTTCAAATTGATTTCCAAAAGTTGAGAAAAATATTGGCTTCATTCGTAATTCGAAATTGATATTTCAAATTGTATTGTTCTTGATTTATTTTTATTAAAATGGATGAATTATGATATATTATTGGTAAATTAGGGTAGTTCTGGATGTTAGACCTAGTTCTATGGAAGAGATCATGAATTGACCCTATTTCCATAACCCTAGGTTATGAATTGATGTTGAATTGGTTAGTGATGATGCATTTGACTTAGTTCTTGTTTTAATTACTGTTGTATGTTGTTATTAAGTCTATTAATGGATGAATATGGTTGGTTTATGTTAATACCATGGAAGAAGTCTTGTTAAGGTGAATTGGTAAGACCTATGATCTTGAATTCGTACTTCAATTGATACTTGATAATGGTATTCAATTGATTTGTTGATTGCGATTAAATTATATTGGTAATGGTATGATGAATGTAATTGAAATGTCTTGATTATATGTATTGTGAGATTATGATTAAGGTATGATGATATAAGGTTTATTGTGAATCACTTATGTGCCTTACTATGACATGATGATGATAATGTGCTAATCTCACATATGAGGGTTGTATTGAAAGAAAGTTCTCATGCATTCCTAATGAGCTAATGATTATGATATACAAGGGGGTTGGTCTCATATGACCTATACTAGGTTATGATGATTAATAAAGTCTTAAAGACATTTTAAAAAGGGACTCTAGCTTAGTACCGAGTGAACTGGTAGTGAGGAGTGTCCCTTCCCAAGTAGGGAAGGTTGGTTCACTACGCTCTTATGAGATAGAGATGACAATGCTAATGGCATAAAGAAGGTATCTACTATGTCTCCTAGTTCTTGAACTATTGCCCCCATAGGAATACTAGCTAGTGGATCTACCTAATGTTCATGTTTTGGTACTACCTTGTCAAGTAGTCCACCTTCTTTCGGTGTAGGCTTTCATGACACCGGATTCCACATTTAACTAATGTGGTCTATGTCGGTTAAGTCTAGTGTTCCCGAAAGTAAAATGAAGTAATAAAGTGAACTCTAACTAGGGTGAATCAAGGGGTTTGACTTAGTCGAGGTAGGAGTATAGGACTACCTATACATTGCACTAGTTGGCCTTGAGGGAAGTCCTAGGAGGATGTTCTTATGTTCTTATAAAGTAAATGATATGCATATGTTCCTTTGCATGTTGATGATCCTATATGATGTTAGTTTCACTTAATATGATGATGACTACTCATGATGATATGTTACATAAAGTTAGACATTATTTGTGATCCTTTGTTTGGTTTACTTGGTTGAGTGAGGTTATGGGACTTCACTTAGTCATTGCACTTGTATGCTTTGTAAGGGGTTATGAGTAAGCGTCTTGCATATGGTGTAATGTTATGAACTCTTGTACATGCGTTGTTGTTATAACATGATGTTGGAGTTTCTTTTGTTATGTGTTCTAATATGCTACTACACATGTTGACTTGATATATTTGATGATGTTGGTCTTGTGTTGTATATGGTCTTATTATAAGGAATATATGAATGTTGACTCAAATGTGTTCTTAGTTGTTCATAAGGCTTTCCAAAAAGGTAACTTAGCATGGTTTTGAACACATGTCCCTTTTAGCATGATTTTAATGTTTTATGTGCATATGTTTTGGTACTTAGTACAAGTGGTGTACTAACCAATATTTCTATGCTTCTACAATTATGTAGGTTCCTGTCATTGAGTTGTTAGAAGGCCACTTGAAGAAGACTTGGATTCTATTGCTCAAGTATAGGTAGGTCCTTATGTTCAGGGATGTTACATTTTTCCACATTCTTGTGTTAAAGTTCTATTGTGCTAACGACATTGTTGATTCCTTTATATTTTAGATATTATTGTAATCCTATATTGGCATGTTGACTTTGTATTGTCTATGTCAAAGATTTGTACTCGTTTAGATGGTTCTATATAAGACAAAGTATTAGGCTATTTCATATGTATTGATTATGTTGTCTAATCGAGAAGCCTATGTAAGATTCCTATGTGAGGATTCTATGTAAACTCCATATGTAGTATGTGAGAGGTTTATGTAAACCTCTCTATATAGATATATGTATGGAAAGTTTTAATTTTTCCTCATTTTTAGCCTATGATATGTAATGATGAATGTTAAGAGGCTAGTATTAGTCCTCTACGAGGACGAGGACGCCGGTTACGGCTAGGGGGTTCTCCCTATTCGTGACAAACTTGGAATTAGAGCAGGAGGTTAAAGAAATCTTAGGATTGATATCTCATTGAACCAAGTCTACCTAGAGTCTTGTTCATGTGTGTGAAGCGCGCCACACTAATGAATGAGAGGCTATGTGATGCTTAGGAATTCTCACTTATTAGTAATCTTGAAAGTCGTGCCTTATGAGTGGTAACACTATGTTTCCCTCTTTCTTCTAATCCTTTTCTTGTGGATATAGGATATGACTACAAGACTTGCAGCGACAACGATAGTGGAGGAAGGTTTTGCTAATGCAGGAGTTCCTCTCCAAGATAACCAAGTCCCTCGCCAAGACAACCAAGTGCTTCCACAAGTCTAAGCTCCGGTATTCCACAACCTCTGATGGATGGAGAGATAAGGTCGGCATTTTTGACTTTGCCTCAAGACATTACTACCCAAGCTCAACCGGTATCTTCTCAATCCCAAGCCATGATGGCTTAACCCAATCGGGAGATTGGACCTCGTGTTCAACCGAATGCTAGTACTATGACTTCCCGCTTGAAGGACTTCAGAGGATGAACCCTCCTATGTTTTGTGGGTCAAAAGTGAATGAACATACCCAAGACTTTACTGATGAGGTCTAACAGATTCATTATGCCATAGGATTGACTTTAACTGAAAAGGCCGAGCTAGCTTCCTACCAATTCATGGACGTAGCTCAAACATTGTACACCCAATGGAGAGATAATAGGGCCTTGAGGGTGGGTCCTATTACTTGGGAGGTGTTTAGAAGGGCTTTCCTTGATCATTTCATTTATCGGCATAAAGTTGAAGAATTCATCAACCTTCGTCAAGGAGGTATGATTATACAAGAATACTCCTTGAAGTTTACTACGTTGTCCAAATATGCTCCTTCCTTGGTATCGAACCTAGGGGATGAGATGAGTCATTTTATCACATGAGTGTCCAATGATTTGGTTGAAGATTGTCCTTTGGCGATGCTCCATAAAAATATGGATATTTTTAGGTTGATGGTCCATGCACAACAAGTTGAATATACTAGACTCAACAGGAAGAATAAGGAGTTTATGAGGGCCAAGTCTTATGAGGGAGGTACTTCCAAGGGTAGGCTTGAGATTCAAGAAAAGACTATGATCAAGAAGAGGGTTTCCAATCATGTTCCTTAAAACTTTTCCAAGGATAACAGGGATAGGGTATCTAACCCTATGTTCCAAAAGGCAAGAAGCGGAAATTAACCTAGCAAGAAACCAACTTGTTCCAAGTGTGGTAAGAAGCATTGGGGTGAGTGTCTAGTTCGGACTGAGAATTGCTTTGGGTGTGCAAAGAGTGGACACAGGGTAAGGGATTTCCCTAATATAAAGAGTCAAGAGAAGGGGAGTGGTAAATCTCAAGCAAGTGCTACTAGTTCCGAAGCTGTAAAGAGGAACCACTTTTATGTCCTCCGCTCTAGGGGTGAACAAGAGGAGTGTCCCGATGTGGTCACTAGAACGTTACAAGTCTTCTCTATTGATGTTTATGCTTTACTTTATCCCTGTGCTACCTTGTCATTTGTAAATCTTATAGAAGCTAAAAACTTTGATTTTCTACCCGATATTTTAACTTAACCATTTTCGGTTACAACTTCGGTGGGTTACTCCGTTGTGGCTAGAAGAGTGTTTAGGAGTAGTCCTATATCCTTGCCCAATAGAGTTACATTGGTGGATTTGGTAAAGCTTGATATAATTTATTTTGATATTATTTTGGGAATGGATTGGTTGCATGCTTGTTTTGCTTCCATTGATTGTCGGACTAGGGTAGTCAAGTTCAACCTTCCAATGAACCCGTCTTAGAGTGGAAAGGGTGTAACTCAATTCCTAGAGGTCGTATCATCTCTTGTCTGAAAGCTTGTAAAATGATCTCTAAAGGGTGTCTTTACAATATTGTAAGAGTCAAAGATCTTGAATCTGACATTCCTCCAATTCAGTAGGTCCCCGTAGTGAAGGACTTTTCGAATGTCTTTCCGATGACTTGACCGGAATTCCTTCCAAACGGGAAATTAATTTTGGTATTGACTTATTACTAGATACGAATCCTATTTCAGTTCCTACTTATCGCATGGCTCCAGCCGAATTGAAAGAATTGAAGGCTCAACTCAAGGATCTACTAGATAAAGGTTTCATTCAACCTAGTATTTCTCCATGGGGTGCTTTGTTATTATTTGTGAAGAAGGATGGGTCCCTTCGGATGTGCATTGACTCTCATCAACTCAATCAGGTCACCATTAAGAAAAAGTATCCTCTCTCTCAGATTGAGGACTTGTTTGATCAACTCCAAGGGGTTAGCTACTTTTCTAAGATTGATATGAGATCGGGGTTTCACGAACTTAGGGTGAGAGGTGAGGATGTACCTAAAAGGGAATTTCAAACTAGGTATGGTCACTATGAGTTTCTATTAATATCCTTTGGTCTGATTAATGCCTCGGAGGCTTTCATGGACCTCTTGAATAGGGGGCTTCTAAATTACCTAGATTTCTTTTTCATTGTCTTTATTGACGATATCTTGGTATATTTGAAGAATGAGGGTGAACACATGGACCATTTGAGAGTGGTATTACAAGTCCTTAAGGAACACCAACTATTTGCCATGTATAGAAAGTGGGAGTTCTTGTTGATATCGATAGAGTTTCTTGATATATTATCTCAAATGAGGGTATAAAGGTCGATTCAAATAAAACAAGGCAGTTAAGAATTTGTCTAGACCATTGACTTCAACCGACATTATAAGTTTCTTTGGTTCGGCTATGTATTATAGGAGGTTCGTGGATAGGTTTGCGTCCATTGCTTCTCCCTTAACTACCTTGACCCAAAAGAGTGTGAAATTTGAGTGGTCGGAGGTATGTGAAAGAAGCTTCCAATTTTTTTAAAGATAAGCTTAGCTCCGCTTCGGTGTTGACTTTACCAGAGGGTACCAAGGACTTTGTGGTATATTGTGATGCATTCCAGTGGGTTGGGGGTGTGTTTTTATGAAACATGGGAAGGTATTAGACTATTCCTCTAGACAAATCAAGGTGCATGGGAAGAATTACCCAACTTATGACCTTGAATTAGCGGCCGTAGTGTTTTCTTTAAAAATATGGAGGCATTACTTGTATGTTGTTCATGTGGATATGTATACCGACCAGAAGAGTCTTCAATATGTGTTAACTCAAAAGGAGTTGAACCTCCGTCAATAAATATGGTTGGAATTGATGAAGGATTATGAAATGAGTGTTCTCTACCACCCTGGCAAGGCCAATATTCTTGTGGATGCTTTGAGTCGTATGAACATCGGTAGTGTGTCTCATGTAGAAGAAGGGAAGAAAGACCTAGTGAAAGATGTTCATAAGTTGGCTAGATTGGGTGTTCGGTTGGAAGATTCCCCAAATTGTAGTTTTTGCAGTTTATAATAACTCCGATTTATCTTTAGTGGTTGAGGGGAAGTCTAAGCAACGTCTTGTTCCACTATTGATGGAATTAAAAAAATTGGTATTTAGCAAATTAAATGAGTCATTCTCCCAAGGAGGGATGCTGTGCTAAGGTACAAAAATATATTGTGTGTGCCAGATGTGGATGCTTTGAGCAAAAAAGTTTTAGAAGAAGCCCATGGTTCCCGATATTCTATCCATCCGGGTTCAACCAAGATGTATCGTGATCTTAGAGAGGTATATTGGTAGGATGGTTTGAAGAGGGACATAGCGCAGTTTGTATCCAAGTGTCCAAATTTCTAACAAGTGAAAGTCGATCATCTAAATCCTTGTGGTCTAATCCAAGAAATGGGTGGTCGTACTTGGAATTGGGAATATATTAATATGGACTTTGTTGTTGGGTTGCCTCGAACCTGAAGGCAACATGAATCAATTTGGGGTATCGTGGATAGATTGAATAATCTGCTTACTTTATCCCCGTTAAGTCTACTTATTCAGCGAAGGATTATGAATAATTTATATTAATGAGATTGTGAGTCTTCATGGTATTCCTTTGTCCATCATATCAGATAGATATGCTCAATTTACGTCTCGCTTTTGGAAGTTGTTCCAAAAAATGTTGTGTACACAAGTGAAGCTTAGCACCACTTTTCATCCCCAAACGGATGGTCAAGCGGAGAGTACTATTCAAACCCTAGAAGACATGTTAAGGGCATGTGTGATTGATTTCAAAGTGAATTAGGACAATCACCTACGGTTGATTGAGTTCTCCTATAATAATAGCTATCATTTGAGTATTTCAATGGCTCTATTTGAAGCACTCCGTGGTAGGAGATGTTGGTCTCCGGTTGGGTGGTTTGAGGTTGGTGAGTCCTCACTCCTTGGTCCCGAAATAGTCCATAAAGCTTTGGAGAAATTTTGTGTCATAAGGGATAGGTTGAAAATAGCCTATAGTCGACAAAAATCCTATGCTGACAATAGAAAAAGGGATCTTGAATTTGAAGTAGGTGATAAGGCGTATTTGAAGATTTCACCTATAAAATGATTGATGAGGTTTGGCAAGAAAGGAAAGTTAAGTCGCCAGTATGTGGGTCCCTATGAGGTTTTGCAAAGGGTTGGAAAGGTTGTATACGAGTTGAGATTGCCTAGTGAACTAGCTTCGGTTCATCCGGTATTCCATGTTTTCATTCTTAAGAAGTGCATTGGTGATCCCGTGTCCGTACTTCCTATTGAAGGGCTTGGTGTGGATGAGGACCTTTCCTATTAAAAGGTTCTAACGGAAATTTTAGATCGCCAAGTTAAGAAATTGAGGAACAAAGAAGTGGCCTCTGTAAAATTTCTATGGAGAAACCACCTAGTTGAGGGAGTAACATGGGAGGCCGAGGCCAACATGAAGTCCCGTTATCCTCATATTCTTTGAAACTTTTGTTAGTTGTTCTTTTTAATAATTAAAATAATGAGTAAACTTGAATTTGACTTTTTTTGCTAAAATATGCATAATAATGATAAAAGGTTTATGCTAAAATGAGTTTTCATGGAAAATGCTCTTTAACTTGATTTGCACTTATTTGTGTAATCGGTGTATTGTTGGCTTAATGAATTGGTATGTAGCCTTTTAATATGTTTTGAAAGAAGTTTTTGGCATAAGTGACTTGATGATCATATTGAGCTCATGTTTATATTGAGAAGGAAATTCCTCATGTTCTGATGTTGAGCTCTTATATGTGGTAAATTGTTTTTGAGTTTCTATGTGTAAATGCCATATTGTTATGTTGATTTGAGTTGAAATTCATGTTGATTATATGTTGTTGGTTGGGATGCTAGCATTGAGGTTATCCTTTCCCTAAAAAGGATTTTAGTGTCTCATTCGGGGACGAATGTTCCTACGGGGGATAATGTAACACTCCAACCGTTCATGAACTAATATATAGCCTCACATGTTGAAATAACGTTGGTAACAGTGTTTTAAGGCCTAAAATAATGTATATAAATCATTAAGCAAGTTTAAGAGTCAAAACGTCAAGGAACGTCCATGACGTCCAGAAACTAGTGAAATAGGTTCTAGCGTTCCTTGGCATGTTTTATGGGGTTTTAGAAGTTGGAATTTAATGAATATTGGCAGAATGGTTTTAAACATGTATTAGAGTGTTTGTGGGTCGAAATGTCCGGGTAAAATTCCCCGAGGACCAACTTTGGGGTCTTTGAGGAGAACCCTTCCAAAATGCTCAAAAGCTGTCAAATGACAGTGGTCACCTATGAGACCAAGTGACGATCCATCCTCTGATCGACCAGGCGTCGATGGCCTCTTTAGGTGATGCCTTATCCATTTTCAAAATGTTTCCAAAAACATGGTCTCTGTCGCCAACGACAGTGTGCAGTTGGGGGGGCATGGGTTGGTGTCTACTGACCTACGGACCGTAGGTGAGAGTCTCGTAGGTCAGGTCTGGTGTGGACTATTTTTTTTTAAAGTTGGCTTATTTATTTATTTAGTTTCTTAGGTTTTTAATAAAGGATTAAGGGTGTCTAATTAAGTTAATTAAGAAACCATATAAATACCTAACCCTCATTAAACTATTCTAACCCACTTCAATTCCCAAACTCAGATCCTCTTCCTTCTCTCTACTTTCTCTCTCCCCAAAGAAGACTCCATTTAAGACCAAGGTCAAAGGGCTTAGGGATGAAATATTTTTACTTTTTATCCATCAATCATCAAGTATTAACAAGGTATGGGAAATCATCACGTTTGGGACTTTTTTGCTAGAAGGGTTCTTTCAAATTGATTTCCAAAAGTTGAGAAAACCATTTGTTTCATTCTTAATCCGAAATTAATATTTCAAATTGTATTGTTCTTGATTTCTTTTGATTATTGTTGATGAATTATGATGTATTATTTGTGAACTAGGGTAGTTCTTGATGTTACACCTAGTTCTATGTAAGAGATCATGAATTGACCCTATTTACCTATAACACTTCGGAAATCCAAGACGTGTCATAAACCTAGCATAGGTGTCATGAAGTCTAAACACTGTTTTAAGGTTATTTATATGAATATAGGTCATTTAGGAAGTTTAGAAAATAAAACGTCCAAGGACGTCCATGACATTCGGAAGTTTGTTCAAGGAGGTACTAGCGTGCCTTAACCTATTTGACTAGTTTTTAATAGTCGGAAATTAATGAAATTTGGTGAAAATGTGTCTGACATGAGTTATAAATGTTTCATGGTTGAAACGTCAGTGTACGACTCCCTAATGACCAACCAAGGTCACTTGAGGAGGACCCCTGCAGGTTGAGGCAACACTGCCTAGGCAGTGTGCATCGAAGGGGCAAACGACGGTCCATGTGTGGACTGACGGGGCGTCGATGCCACCGTCGTCCCACACTTAGCCAAAACAGGGAATCCCTCGATTGCACAAGTCTATGACTGAGCCGACGGATGTGCAGGACGGAGGGGGGCCAAATCGTCGACTCACACACGGCCCATCGACGGGGTTCCGTCTATGAGGGTCTTGATTTTCCTACACGTTTTCAATTAGATACATTTAATTAGTTAAGGGGTTAGGTGGTTAATTAGGGGATTAAGGGGGTCTCATTATGTTATTTAACCTCCCATATAAATTCCCCTACCCCATTAAACTAATTAGAACTCCTAAAACAATTCCTCTATCTTCTCTCTTCTTTCTCTCTCTATTGGAATACTCCATTGAATGCTAAGTCAAGGAAGGGAATTGGGGGATGGAAAGGGACGATTTCATCTCCAAATATTCACAAAAACATTAAGGTATGGGATCTCTTCACCTTTGAGACCTCTTTCCTCAAAGGGTTCATTCAAAGTGTTTTCAAAACTAGAGTTTACAAATGGGTTTCATCCGATTCCAAATTTGAAGTTATGAATTGAGTTGTTGATATTTTATTTAGGTTATATGAATATATTAACATGTATTTTATCTTGATTATGGTAATTGTTTATGGTCTTGCCTAAGTTGAAGAACATGATCCTAAGTCCCTAACCCTAGGTTGTGATCTAGACTTATATGGTATAATGTTCATTCAATTGACTTGGTTAAGGGTTGAATTACTACTAGTTGTAGTTGTTATGCTAATCATGAATGAATTAGGATGATGTATAGTATTTCATGCTAGTTATTGAGAAGTGATCTACTGTATGATGAATTGACTTAATCCTAAGCTTTGATCTATTATTGAATTGTGATGTAGTGATTCTTTTTAGCCTTGTGATCATATTGGTCATTGAATTATGGTGACTTGATGACCTAATTGAGGTTAACTAAGGGTTTATGGTAAGAAGTTGATGATGAATTGTGAACGAGACTTGGTAAGTCTTGTGATCCCTATACTTTGCTTCAATTATGAATAATTGTGATTAAGTCATTATGATTGTGTTGGAGTATTCCTTGTTTAGGTTTGATAGGGTGGTATGATGTTGAATTGAAGTGTATTGTATATCGTTGTAAGGTTGATTAAGGAGAAATGTTATGAGGGTGCAGATAACTACCAATGTGCCTTATTATGAATGAACATGTAAATGTGTTGACCTTACTTACATGGGTTGTAATGAGAGGACTATATTCATGCAATTCATATTGATCTATGATGACGTTGATTATACAAGGGCTAGACCAATGACCTAAACTAAGTTATGACTGATAAATAAAGACATTTCAAGAAGGGACTTAGCCTAGCACCGAGTGATCTTGTTTGTGAGGGGGTGACACTTTCCCACATAGGGAAGGTAGGGTTCACTACGGTCTTCACGGGGTGGATAGCCTCATGACCCAAATAGGCTGTCAAGTGATGTTTCCATGATGGCCCCAAGTTCCTTAACTATATTGCCACCATAGGAATACTAGCTAGTGGATCCACCTAGATGCTACGTTTCATGTTAGGTTTTATCTTGGCCGGTAGACCACCTTTCATCGGTGTAAGGTTTTACAACACCGGATTCCACACTTAGCTCAAGTGGTCTATGTCGGTTAAGGATAGTGTTCCCTAAAGTAAAATGACGTATTGATGTATAGACTAACTAAAGTGACTTGAGGGGTTTGACATAGCTTAGGTAGGGGTATGGGACTCTACCTATTCCTTGCACTAGCTTTCCTTGATAGAAGCTTTAGGAGGTTAACATTATCTATGTAAATGATGATAAATGTAAATGATCTTATATGATGATAATGATGCTTATGAATATGTAATTGGTCTTTATTGTTAAAGTATGAACTTATGTTTATTTGAAGGCTATGTTATATGAAGTGACTTACTATTTATGGTTCTTATTTGGGTTACTTAATTGAGTAAGGTTATGAGGCTTTGCTTGGTCATTGCACTTGTTGACTTTATGAGGAATTATGATTAGTTGTCTTGCTTTGTTATTTATATGATGAACTCTTATTCATACTTGTGATGATTATTACTTAGTGATAGAGTTATATGAGATTATGGGTTCAAGTATGTTCATATGTATATAGTTTGCTTTAACTTGTTGCACATGTCTAAATGATTGGTAAGGTTTGTTTGATTTTGCATAAATCTTTCAAGAGGTAAAATGACATGATTTAACTAAATGTCCCCTTTTAGCATGTTTTGTTGTTATATGTGCATATGGTCTCATACTACGTACATGTGGAGTACTAACCCCATTTTCTCCCTTTTTCCCAAATATTTTAGGTTCCTGTTGTTAAGGGTCGTTCGAGGCGACTTGTAGGAGGCTTGGATATTCTCTACCATCCAAGTGGGTAGGTCCTCATTTACCAAGGGCAATACCAATATCTAGCTACGGATTTGATTAGTTCTTAAGACACTTATGTTTACTCTATCTTTCATTTGAGTACAATTTGTAAGCCTATATGTGGCTTCTTTGTATTGATGTAGGGCTATGCCCAAATTGATATGATCGTTTTAGATGGTTATGAGATGGGACGATTTTGAGACTCTATTTTATTTTATATATATGTATGTTCAATAAAAGTAGAAGACTATGTAATCTTCATATACGAAGGGTATATATATACACGATATAACTATATGTATGTGTATGTAGAGGTCTATGTAAACCTCAATATAGAAACAGTAAAAGTTTTAAATTCTTCTGTATTTTTGGACTCATGAATGCAATGATGAAAACTAAGGGGCTAGTCTTAGTCCTCAAAAAGGACGATGACGCTGATTACGTCTAGGGGTAAACGTAGATGTGAAAACTTGGTATTAGAGCATGAGGTTAAATATCCTTAATAAGGATGTCTCTCTCAACCACGTCTATGCAGATTCGTACTCATAATTGTGAAGCGCGCCACACTTGTGAATAGGAATCTATATGATGCCTAGGAATCTTTCTCTTTCTTGGAAATCCAATGTCGTGCTTCTAGAGTAACTATTACGTGCTTTCACCTAAATCTTGTATTTTGGTTATAGGCAATGAATACTCGGAGCAATGCATCCGAAGGCTTGAGAAGGAGGTTGCTAATGCGGGAGCTCCTCCCCGTGGTGATGATGATCCTCCACTTGAAGAGGAATTTAATTTTGAACAAGTTTTGGCCAATCCTCCACCTTTGACGGATGAGAATATAAGGGCTGCCCTTCTCCAAATGGCTCAAGCCATTACTACTCAAGCCCAAGCCTCCACTAGTAAGTCCCAAGTTATGACAGCTCAAGCTAATCAGGAGGTTGTACCCCGAGCTCATCAACAAGTCACTACCATGGCATCCCGTCTAAGGGACTTCACTAGGATGAATCCTCCTACATTCTATAGGTCTAAGGTTGACGAAGACCCCCAAGAGTTCATCGATGAGTTTTATAAGATACTCTTTGCCATGGGGTTAAGCACTAGTGATAAGGCCGATTTAGCAACATATTAACTCAAATATATGTCTCAAACCTGGTATATCCAAAGAAGGGATAATAGGCCTCTTTGGGGTGGCCTGGTGAATTCGGAGATCTTCAAGAAGGCATTCCTTGATCGGTTCTTTCCTAGGGAGATGAGGGAAGCTAAAGTGGTGGATTTCATCAACCTTCGTCAAGGAGGAATGAGGGTTCTTGTGTACTCCATGAAATTTACTCAATTGTCAAAATATGCTCCTTCTTTGGTTTCCAATCCTAGAGATGAAATGAGCCGTTTTGTGACAAGGGTGTCAGAAGACTTGCAAAAGGACTGTCATTCGGCTATGATACCTGACAACATGAACATTTCTCATCTTATGGTGCATGCTAGGCAAGTGGAGGAAGCAAGGGCTAGGAGGAAAAACAGAGATGCAAAAAGGGCAAGATCTTATGATGGTAGTTCTTCAAAGAATAGGCTTTAGATCCAAGACAAGTCAAGGTTTAAAAAGAGGTTCTCAAGTCAAGTTTCAACCAAGTTCCCTAAGGCTCATAATGAAAAGGGTGCAAACCCTAAGACTAAGAAGGGAAGAGGTACTAGTTCACCTAATGAGAAGCCAACTTGTGGTGAGTGTGGAAAGAAACATTATGGTGCTTGCCTCATAAGGGACCGATAAGTGCTTTGGTTGTGGGAAAATTGGGCACAAGGTTTGCAATTGCCCTAATGTGAAGGGCCAAGACAAGAGTGGTCAAGCTCAAGCAAATGGTTCAAATGAGGCTCCAAAGAAGAACCTCTTCCATGCTCTCCGCTCTAGTGGTGAGCAAGATACTTCTCCCGACGTGGTAACCAGTATGTTAAAAGACTTCTCTATTGATGTATATGCCTTACTTGATCCCGGAGCTACTTTATCATTTTTTACCCCTCTAGTAGCTAAAAAGTTTTATACCTTACCCGATATCTTGCATGACCCCTTCTTAGTATCTACTTTGGTGGGTGAGTCGGTAGTTGCAAAGAAGGTATATAGAAATTCTCCTATCATGTTGCCCAATAGATTTTCTAATGTAGATCTAGTAGAACTAGATATGCTTGATTTTGATATCATTTTTGGTATGGTTTGGTTGCACTCTTGTGTTGCCACTATTAATTGTAGAACAAAGGTGGTGAGGTTTAATGTCCCAAATGAACTCGTCATGGAGTTGAAGGGGGAAGTTCAATTCCTAGAGATAGTATTATTTCTAGTCTAAAATCTTGCAAAATGATCTTTAAGAGTTGTCTATATCATATAGTGAGAGTCCAAGACCTTGACTCCGAAATTCCTCCCGTTGAGTCGGTCCCCGTAGTGAGTGAATTTCCGTAGGTATTCCCTAATGATCTTCCCGGTATTCCTCCCGAATGGGAAATTTATTTTGGTATCAATTTGCTACCGGAAACAAACCCCATTTTAATTACTCCTTATCGGATGGCTCCGGCCGAATTGAAGGAGTTGAAGACTCAACTCAAAGACTCGATAGACAAGGGTTTCATAACTCCTAGTATTTCTCCATGGGGTGCTCCAGTTTTGTTTGTCAAGAAGAAGGATGGGTCCTTTATAATGTGTATTGATTATCGCTAACTCAACAAAGTTACTATTAAGAATAAGTATCCTCTCCCTCGGATTGACGACTTGTTTGATCAACTCCAAGGGGCAAGCTACTTTTCAAAAATTGACTTGAGATCGGGTATCACATCCTGAGGTGAGAGGTGAGGATATACCAAAGACGGCATTTCAAACTAGATATGGGAACTATGAGCTCTTGGTAATGTCTTTTGGTCTCACTAATGCTCCGGCGACTTTTATGTACCTAATGAATAAGGTGTTTCAAAGTTACCTAGATTCATTTGACATTGTCTTCATTGACGAAATCTTGGTATATTCGAAAAATGAGAGTGATCACATGGGTCATTTGAGGGTGGTATTGCAAACCCTTAAAGAACATAAATTGTTTGCCAAGTATAGAAAATGTGAGTTTTGGTTAAGGTCGGTGGCATTTCTTGGTCATATCATCTGTACTGAAGGAGTTGAGATTGATCCAAGGAAAATGGAGGCGGTGATAAGTTGGCCTAGACCATTAACTCTAACTGACATTAGGAGTTTCTTGGGTCTACCGGGTTACTATCGGAGGTTTGTGGATGGTTTTGCGTCCATAGCATCTCCCTTGACAACGTTGACCCAAAAGAGTAAGAAGTTTGAGTGGTCGGAGGCATATGAAAAGATCTTTAAAATATTAAATGAAAGGATTACTTCCACTCCGGTGTTGACTTTACCGGAGGGTACAAAGGCCTTCATTGTGTATTGTGATCCATCCCGTGTGGGTTTGGGGTGTGTGCTTATGCAACATGGGAAGGTGATTGCCTATGCTTCTTGACAAGTTAAGGTGCATGAGAGAAATTATCCAACTCATGACCTTGAGTTAGCGGCTGTGGTGTTTGCCTTGAAAATATGGAGGTATTACTTGTACTGTGTCCATGTTGATGTCTTCACCGACCATAAGAGTCTCCAATATGTGTTTACCAAAGAGAGTTGAATCTATGACAAAGAAGGTGGTTAGAATTGTTGAAAGATTTAGACACGAGTGTCCTCTATCACCCCGTCAAGGCAAATGTGGTTGTAGATGGTCTAAGTCATACGACTATGGGTAGTGTGTCTCACATAGATGAAGCCCAGAAAGACCTAGTCAAAGATGTTCATAGGTTGGCTAGGTTGTGTGTGAGGTTAGAAGGTTCTACGAATGAGGGTGTGTCGGTTCGACATAACTCTGAGTCATCTTTGGTGGTTGAGGTAAAGTCCAAACAACACCTTGATCAACCATTGATGGAATTGAAAGAGTCTGTCCTTGGTAAACTAAATGAATCATTCTCCTTAGGGGGGGATGGTGTTTTGAGGTACCAAGGGACATTGTGTGTTCCCAAGGTAGATGGGTTGGGGAACTGGATTTTTGAAGAAGCCCATGGGTCCCACTACTCCATTCATTCAGGTGCCACAAAGATGTACCATGACCTTAAGGAAACTTATTGGTGGGAAGGTTTGAAGAAAGACATAGCAGAATTTGTTGCTAAGTGTCCAAATTTCCAACAAGTGAATGCGGAACATCTAAAGCCGGGTGGCTTACTACAAGAAATCCAAATTCCTACTTGGAAGTGGGAAGACATCAATATAGATTTTGTGGTAGGTTTTCCTAAGACCCAAAAGCAATATGATTCTGTATGGGTGGTGGTTGATAGGTTGACCTAGTCCGCTCACTTTATTCCTGTCAAGTTTACTTATTCGGCGGAATATTATGCAAAGATCTTTATAGATGAGATTGTGTGTCTCCATGGTATTACATTATCCATCATATTGGATATGGGTGCAAAATTCACATCTAGGTTTTGGAGGTCGTTTCAGAAGGGTTGGGTACTATGGTGAAGTTGAGTACCGCTTTTCATCCCCAAACGGATGGTAAAGCGGAATGTACTATTCAAACCCTTGAGGATATGCTTAGAGTTTGTGTGATCGTTTTCAAAGGAAGTTGAGATAAGCATTAGCCTTTGGTAGAGTTTGCTTACAACAATAGTTTCCATTCATCCATTTCCATGGCTCCCTATGAATCCTAGTATGGTAGGAGGTATAGGTCTCCTATTGGGTGGTTTGAAGTCGGTGAGTCTTCGATTCTTGGTCATAATTTGATTTATAAGACTTTGGAAAAAGTTCATATTATAAGGGATTGCTTGCAAATGGCCTATAGTCGGTAAAATTCTTATGCCGATCGATAGGAGGAGGGATCTTGAGTTTGAAGAAGGTGATAAAGTGTACTTGAAAATTTCACCTATGAAGGGGGTTGTTAGATTTTGTAATAAAGGGAAGTTGATTCCTCATTAGGTGGGTCACTATGAAATCTTTCAAAGGGTTGGTAGGGTTGCCTATGAGTTGAGGTTGCCTAGTGAATTTGCTTCAGTTCATCCGGTTTTCCATGTTTCTATGCTTAAGAAGTGTGTCGGAGATCCTGAATCCATTCTTCCTATTGAGGGTCTTGGTGTCAAAGATAACCTCTCTTATGAGGAGGTTACGGTTCAAATCCTTGTTAGGCAAGTAAAAAGGTTGAGGAACAAAGAGGTGTTAAACATAAAAGTGTTATGGAAAACTCACCTAGTTGAGGGTGTAACAGGGGAGACCGAGGACCACATGAAGTCCCGTTACCCTCATCTTTTTGATAATTAAGGTTAGTCCTTCTTACTAATAATATAAATTTGACTAGAAATTGAAGTTTCTTGATTTTTGGGTGAAGTTTTGCAAAATGTGTATTTTTGAAAACTTCACACTGAAGCTGCAATGTTTTGTGCCTATGAACTTGAAATTTTTGCTTTTGGCTTGTTTTGAGTTATGTTGTGCATTTTGACTTGGTGAGTCTTTATGAAATAATGTATGGTATGTTGATAAGTTGAACTTGATTCTAATTGACTCATGTATGTCATGTTGAGCACATATTGTTGTTGTGAAAAAGAAAAGCATCATGAAGTAATTTATGAGTCTCATAATTGGTAATTGAAGTTTTGAATTTCCTTGATTGAAATGATATATATTATGTTGTATTGTATTGATGTTGGTTGGGCTGCTAGTCTTGAGTCTAGTCCTTCATTCAAAAGAGTTTTAATGTCATTCGGGGACGAATGTTCCTAAGGGGGGAAAATGTAACACTTCAGAAATCCAACACGTGTCGTAAAGCCTAGCATAGGTGTCATGAAGTATGAACATTGTTTTAAGGTTATTCTTATGAATATAGGTCATTTAGGAAGTTTAGAAACCAAAACATTCAAGGACGTCCATGACGTTCAGAAGTTGGTTCAAGGAGGTACTAGCGTGCCTTAGCCTATTTGACTAGTTTTTAACAGTCGAAAATTAATGAAATTTGATGAAAATGTGTGTGAAAGTGTTAGATATGTTTTATGGTCGAAACATCCAGTTACGACTCCCCAAGGACCAACCAAGGGCCCTTGATGAGGACCCCTGCAGGTTGAGGTTACACTGCCTGGGCAGTGTGCGTCGACAGGGCAAACGACGGTCCGTGTGTGGACATACGGGGCGTGGATGCCACCATCGTCCCACACTTAGCCAAAATGTAAGACCCCGAAAATGACTTAGGTTATCTAGAGCCTAACATGGTTGTCATGATGGTCTATGGTCTTAAATTAGTCTATGAAGTGTTGTTGAGGCAGTAGCTAAAGTATTAGGTGCATTGGAAGTCAAACGTCAAGGGTCAACCAAGACGTTCGACGACTAAGTCACCTAAGTGTCTCATGTGAGGGACTATGTGTTTATGTGTACCTTATGAGTTTATAGCGTATTAAATGAGTCTACTATGATGTTTATAGGTAGTGTGTCAAGTTTCGTGAACTTTGGAGGTCAAACCCTTAAGAACGTCCATGACGTTCAAAAGTTGTGCCTAGGAGTGACCTTGTGTGTCTAAGAATGTTTCGTGGAGTTTTATGTGTTCGTTTTGAGTGAAATTGAAGTGATAGGTCCTAAACTTGTATACGTTCATGTTTGGATTGGAAACATCCAGGTAAACATCCCCAAGGACCAACTAAGGGTCCTTGACGAAGGACCCAAACTTATTGTAAAGACTGTCCCTGGCAGGCCGCAAACAACGGAGGCATCGACGGCTCGTGGGCCAATCGACGCCCCGTCGATCGGTGTTGTCAGTTTAGACTTTGTATTGGGTGAGTAGGGAACCTTGGCAAGTCTCTGACCCAACCACTGGAAGGACAGGATGGTCCGTGTGTGGATAAATGGTCCGTCGATTGCTTTCCGTCTGAGAAGCCATGACCCTGCGCAGGTCACTGTTAAATGAGGGGTGAAATGGGAATTTCACCCCACTTCCAAATTAAAGGTGTTTATAAGTCATTATCACTTAGAAGATTTCATTCTTCAAAATTAAAACCCCAAAATCCCTTAAGAATTCCCAAAGACTCCATTGAAGACCAAAGTCAAGGAAGAGCTTGGTGTGACGTTTTGAGTGGAGATTCTTCATCAAAGTGAAGAATTAGCTTCATTGAGGTATGAACATTGATCCTTGAAACTCGTTTCATCAAGGAGACCAACTTTCAAAGATGTTTTCAAAGTGTTCAAAAGGTGAATTGTCCAATTTCATGATTCTACCATGGGTTATTGCATTAAAGGTTTTCAAACGTCTATTATGGATTAGATTGATGTTGTATTGATGATTTTCACCTAAATTACAAATGAACCCATGAAATTGATGAACCTAAGATTTTGACTAAATTATGGGTTACTTGATATTGACTTAATGTTGATGAATTCATGCCTAATTTTTTATGGGCTTTCTATTGGTGTAAGAATTGTATTCAATTGTTATTAAATTGGTATTGGATTGTTGAATCTATGTTGAATTGATTTAGATTTCATTGATTTCTATAATTATGTATTGAATTGGTGTTCATAGCCATGGGTAAGGGCCCTGTGATGTTGAATTGGGTGATTTGGTATTGGCTTGAAGTGTTAATGATGAAGTGGTGGTACGCTGCCCTATTTATTCTTATTCAATGTTAATTATACTTCGATTATGATATGATTGGTTTGGTCCACCTTTGGTGGAGGTGCTATGTGAATTGATGTGGCCTTGTCAGCGTTACATTCTAGTATATTGATGATCATTGCCTTGTCGGCACTACTTGAACTTATATGTATATTTGAGTAGCTGATTTGATGATGTATGATCATAGCTACCTATATGTGAAAGTACGTGTTAGACTATTGATACTATCTAGGTAATCATGTTATGCTATGGCTATGTGTTAATTATGTAGTCTTAGAGTTGGATCATGGTTGTTCCTAATTTGGCTATATGAGTCTAAATGGTTAAGTTGATAATGTTCAGGTAATGAATAGTTTGACTAAATAAAGTTAAGGGTCATTCCTAAGAGTCTAAACAAAGATAGAATATATGTGATAAATGGAAGTATGTTAGGTCTTGTTTAGGTAGACTTGTGTTCCTTACTTGATGGTTATGTGAATATGTGATGTCTTGACTTAGGAACCTAAAGGGTCTTAGTCTTGAATAAATGAATATAGGTGAGACCTTGAATGATGATTAAAGGGTCATTTATGTGGAACCTTGAACCAAGTGGTAAGGTTATGAATCGTGAAGTAGTAAGCACTAATTCTATCCTTCATGTAATGAATGATGGACTGAAGGTTGATTGGCTAGAACAACATCATATCATACCTTAGAAAATTCATGATAAGCTTCTTGTCGCCATAGGGAGATAGCCCTAATATACATTACTTAGGTAGGGTAAATGTAATTGGGTCATGAACATGATATGGGACCCATTTGTATGAACCTTAATGTGAATAGATCTATGAGAACTAAGGCTAGCACCGAGTGAGTATGGTAAAGGTAAGTAGTTCTAGTTAAGTATGAGACTAGAATACAAAGAACACCCTTCATATTCCTTAACCATGTGCCTACACGGGATCTCTATGTTCTACCATTGGCAAGTAGAACACCTCATCGAAGTAGGATAGAACTTCGGATTCCATGCTTTGCTACCATGGTCTATGTCGGTTATTGCCTATTCTCATCATATGTGATACCTATTTGCATTAGATAAGTTCTATGAAGTTTAGGTGGTGGTATGGGACGCTACTTAGACATTGCACAATAGGATTTGAAGATGTTAATGAGAGTCCCTAGGTCTTGTCTAAGACCATTGTTTTAATGTCTGTTATGTGATGTATGTCTCTTAAATGAACTAATGAACTAATGACTTAATGATAATGAGTATGTAAATGGATAAGTACCTAATCTAAAGTGACTTAAGGATTCCTTAGTTAAAGTGTGAAGAGGGCATAAAGGATGATCTCTTCATGTCTTATCTTTGGAAGTCTTTAGAATGACTCTAGTTAGGGAAGTTGCTTGATATGTTGACATGATCTAAGCCTAGGAAGTCTTATGGATTATTTAGGTAGCCTTGAAGTGAATGTATGGGCGTTCTTTTCTAGGAGTACTTGAGTAAGTCTTTTGATAGCCTTGGTAGGGGAGATTGTCGTATCTTGTATGTCTTGTATGTTAACGTATTGTAGGTGTGGATGTGTCTCATTATGAGTAATCTTGAGGATCGTTTAGGCACATCTAGAGAGGGTGTATGGGCGGTTTCTCTTTGTGTGACTTAAGTGAATCTTAGGATGGCTTTATTGAGAAGACTACATGCTAGAGGGTGTTCAAAAGAGAGGATTCGGACTTCACTGTAACAGTGAAGTGAACTCACTGCAATGTGAGTCTTAAAATGTGATAATTCGTTTTAAGTATTTTCTTATGTGATATTAAGTTGTTAAATGTTATTCTTATGATGATATTATGATATTTTAAAGGAAAGATGCATATTTCCAATAAAGTCCGTTTTCATGATTTTATGCATACTGTCATACTTAGTACATGTGGTTGTACTAATTCCATGCTTTATTTTCTATCTATAGTTCTTGGTAGGTGAAGAGCTTTGGGAAGAAGACTTGGACAAGGAGATCGTTCAAGAATAGTTGACGTATGTCCTCACTTGACTCAAGGGCATATATGTCATTTTATGTTTCCTAAATGAAGTTTTGCTATAGACTATATAGTAGTATGTTTTTAGATTCGTATGGGCCTTGTCCCAAGTATTGTCGTGTCTTATGATGATGAATCGAGACTTAGTGTTTTCCTCTTTCTACATATATGTAAGATTTTAAGACTTCTATATTGTTTTATGAAAAGTTATAATTCCGCACTACTTTTCATTATGTATATGCGATGAACAATATAATAGACTTGTCTGAGACCTCCGAGAGGTCGAATACACCGGTTGCAATCCAAGATTGCACCCTAACCTCTAGGGTGTGGTTTTGGGATGTGACAAGCTTGGTATCAGATCATAGGTTAATAAAAGTAGTCTTAGGTATCAAAAATTCTTCAAAAGTCACGCCTAGTAGAGTCTCGACCAGTGCTGTGAGTCGCGACACATCTATGGGCGAGAGTCTATAGGACTATATTGTTTCCATTCATTTCTACTCCTATGTTTGTGCGGTAGAGTAATGTAATGAGTATCCTTCTAAATGTGTTTCCTTGTGTTTCTAGGAGATGAATACTAAAAGGATGACCGCTAGAAGGATGGAAGAGGGAAGGTTGAATGAGGAATCTCCTTCTCAAGTTGAGCAATATGAGCAAGTGCTTCAAGATGGGCAAGGTGTCCAAGGTGCTCAAAGTGCTCAAGTGCCTCCTCAAGGTGATCATGCTCCTAATGTGGGAGGAGGTGATGAGGTGCCGGAGTTGTCTAATAGGGTGATTTGAGAGGATTTGCTTGCTTTAGAACGAGCCGTAATGGCTCAAGCTAACTTGAACATGGTGCCTAGGGTTAATTCTATGCAGAACACTATGTCATCTAGGTTGATAGACTTTGTGAGGTTGAATCTTCCAATCTTTCTTGGCTTTAAGGTGAATGAGGATCCCCAAGAATTCCTTGATGGTGTGTACAAAGTTTTGAGTGCTATGGGGGTTACATCTAGGGAGAAGGCGGAGTTGTCTTCTTATCAATTGAGAGATGTGTCTCAAATTTGGTACACTCAATGGAAGGACAATAGGCCGGTGGAGTCGGGTCCTATTGAGTTGGAAGAATTCAAGGAGACTTTTCTTGGTAAGTACATTCCCTGTGAGAGGAGGGAAGTGAAGGTAGAGGAGTTTATCAATGTCAAGAAGGCAATAGAGAGTTGATGAATACTTTTTGAAGTTCTCAACTTTGTCTAGGTATGAACCTTCCCGAGTGTCTAATCCAAGGGATGAAATGAGTCGTTTTGTGACGGGTGTAGTCGATTTAGTGAGGTAGGAATGTCGTACGGCTATGTTGCATGATGATATGTCTTTGGCTAGACTCATGGTGTATGCACAATCAATTTAAGAGTCTAAACTTAGGAGGATGTCAAGGAACTTGAAAAGGAGTGTGCTAGTGACCAAGTGCAACCTAGGTTCAAAAAGAGGGTTCAAACTCAAGATGGACCTAGTGTTCCTAAGAAGAAGTTTGAGAAAGGAGGTGGTTCTAGCAATGGTAAACCTAAATGTGCCATTTTTGGTAAGAAACATATTGATAAGTGTCTATTGGGTACCAGTAGTTGCTTTGGATGTGGAAAAGATGGGCACAAAGTGAGAGATTGTCCAAACATTGCTTCTAGGAAGGAGGGTAAGAAGGTTGATCCTAGTGTTCCAAAGGAAGATGCTCCAACTAGGAGGTGTTTCTATGCACTCCGGACTAGAGGTAAGAATCTGGATGAGAGTGATGATGATATTGGTAACTCCTTGTTTCTTTTATTATGGTATGAATTCCTTCTAAGTGGGGGAGTATCGTTAGAATTGTGCTAGAAGTTGTTACATGTGCATGATATTTAGGAGTTTGGTTGAAATTGAATTTCATTAACTTCTTATATTGTGTGTTTTATTGAGTTATGAGCATGTTCTAAAAGGTGTTTATATGATGTTACCTTGCATATTAGCATGTCTATATCATGAATTGCTTAAGATTGCATTTTTTGAAAAAATTGCCTAATTTCAATGTAGCAATAGCACTGTTCACTATGTAATTTTTAAAAAAGTGACTAATTGATTCTTTGGTATAAAATTGTTGTTATGTGGTTAGAACTGATGTGTATGAGTATGTTAATGAATATAAAATGAGTTTTTGCTATTTGGAATGAAGCATGTGAGTTTTGTAGCATAATGAGTTATAGAATTGTATTCTACTTTCTTGTTGTGTTGTGAATGTCTTGAACTTGTGAAATTGATGTTTCTCCTTTATTGTGAGTTATATGGATTGAATATTCTGTTATGTTGATTCTCTAATCTTGGAAATGTTCGGAGAGTGGCAAGTGTCATTCGAGGACGAATGTTGTCCAAGTGGGGGAGAATGTAAGACCACGAAAATGACTTAGGTTATCTAGATCCTAACATGGTTTTCATGATGGTATAAGGTATTATATTAGTCTATAAATTGTTGTTGAGGCAGTAATTAATGTATTAGGTGCATTGGAAGTCAAAAATCAAGGGTCAACGAAGACGTTCGACGACTAAGTCACCTAAGTGTCTCATGTGAGGGACTATGTGTTTATGTGTACCATATGAGGTTATAGGGTATTAAATTGTCTAATATGATGTGTATAAGTATTGTGTCAAGTTTCGTGAAGTTTGGAGGTCAAACGCTGAAGAACGTCCATGACGTTCAAAAGTTGTGCCTAGGAGTGACCTTGTGTGTCTAAGCATGTTTCGTCGAGTTTTACGTGTTTGTTTTGAGTAAAATTCAAGTGAGAGGTCCTAAACTCGTATACGTTCATGTTTGGGTTGTAAACATCCAGGAAAACATCCCCAAGGACCAACCAAGTGTCCTTGATGAAGGACCCAAACTTAGTGTAAAGACTATCCCAGGCAGGCCCCAAACAACAGAGTCATCGACGGCTCTAGGGCCAATCGACACCCCGTCGATCGGTGTCATCGGTGGAGACTTGGTCTTGGGTGAGGAAGGAACCTTGGCAAGTCTCTGACCCAACCAACGGAAGGACAGGACGGTCCGTTTGTGGACAAACGGTCCGTCGATTGCCTTCCGTCTGTGAAGCCATGACCCTCCGCATGTCACTTTTAAGTGAGGGGTGAAATGGGAATTTCACCCCACTTCCAAATAAAGACTTTGGCTGTTCCTAAGGGGTATATTGAGTATTTTAAATGTGTTTATAAGTCATTAACACTTAGAAGATTTCATTCTTCAAAATCAAAACCCCAAAATCCATTAAGAATTCCCAAAGACTCCATTGAAGCCCAAAGTCAAGGAAGAGCTTGGTGTGACGTTTTGAGTGGAGATTCTTAAATAAAGTGAATAATTAGATTCATTGAGGAATGACCTTTGATACTTGAAACTCGTTTCATCAAGGATCCCAACTTTAAAAGATGTTTTCAAAGTTTTCAAAAGGTGAATTGTCCAATTTCATGATTCTACCATGTGTTCTTGCATTAAAGGTTTTCAAACGTCTATTATGGGTTAGATTGATGTTTTATTGGTGATTTTAACCTAAATTACCTATGAACCCATGAAATTGATGAACCTAAGATTTTGACTAAATTATGGGTTACTTGATATTGACTTAATGTTGATGAATTCATGTGTAGTTTCTTATGGGCTTTCATTGGTGTAAGAATTGTATTCAATTGTTATCAAAATTGGTATTGTATTGTTGAATCTATGTTGAATTGATTTAGATTTCATTGATTTCTATAATAATGTATTGAATTGGTGTTCATGGCCATGGGTAAGGGTCTAATGATGTTGAATTGGGTGATTTGGTATTGGCTTGAAGTGTTGATGATGAACTGGTGGTACACTGCCCTATTTCTTCTTATTCAATGTTAATTACACCTTAATTATGTTATGATTGGTTTGGTCGACCTTTGGTGGCGGTGCTATGTGAATTGATGTGGGCTTGTCGGCGTTACTTTCTAGTATTGATGATCATGGCCTTGTCGGCACTACTTGAACTTATATATCTATTTGAGTAGTTGATTTGATGATGTATGATCATATCTACCTATATATGAAAGTACGTTTTAGACTATTGATACTATCAAGGTAATCATGTTATGCTATGGCTATGTGTTAATTATGTATTCTTAGAGTTGGATCATGGTTGTTCCTAATTTGGCTATATGAGCCTAAATGGTTAAGTTTATAATGTTCAGGTAATGAGTAGTTTGACTAAATAAGGTTAAGGGCCATTCCTAAGAGTCTAAAGAAAGATAGGCTATATGTGATAAATGAAAGTATGTTGGGTCTTGTTTAGGTAGACTTGTGTCCCTTTCTTGATGTTTATGTGAATATGTGTTGTCTTGAATTAGGAACCTAAAGGGTCTTAGTCATGAATAAATGAATATAGGTGAGACCTTGAATGATAATTGAAGGGTCATTTATGTGGAACCTTGAACCAAGTAGTAAGGTTATGAATCGTGAAGTAGTAAGCCCTAATGGTATCCTTCATGTAATAAATGATGGACTAAAGGTTGATTGGCTGGAACGACATCATATCATACCTTAGGGAAGTCATGATGATCTTCTTGTCGCCGTAGTGAGATAGCCCTAATAGACCTTACTTTGGTAGGGTAAATGTAATTGGGTCATGAACATGATATGGGACCCATTTGTATGAACCTTAATGTGAATTGATCTATGAGAACTAAGGCTAGCACCGATTGAGTATGGTAAAGCGAAGTAGTTCTAGTTAAGTATGAGACTAGAATACAAAGCACGCCATTCATATACCTTAACCATGTGCCTACATGGGATCTCTATGTTCTACCATTGGCAAGTAGAACACCTCATTAAAGTAGGGTAGAACTTCGGATTCCATGCTTTGCTACCATGGTCTATGTCGGTTATTTCCTATTCTCATCATATGGGATACCTATTAGCATTAGAGAAGTTCTATGAAGTTTAGGTGGTGGTATGGGACGCTACATAGACATTGCACAATAGGCTTTGAATATGTTAATGAGAGTCCCTAGGTCTTGTCTAAGACCATTGTTTGAATGTCCTTTATGTGATTTATGTCTCTTAAATGAACTAATGAACTAATGACTTAATGATAATTAGTATGTAAATGGACAAGTACCTAATCTAAAGTGACTTTAAGGATTCCTTAGTTAAAGTGTGAAGAGGGCATAAAGGATGATCTCTTCATGTCTTATCTTTGGAAGTCTTGAGAATGACTCTAGTTAGGGAAGTTGCTTGATATGTTGACATGATTTACACCTAGGAAGTCTTAAGGATTATTTAGGTAGCCTTGAAGTGAATGTATGGGCGTTCTCTTCTATGAGTACTTGAGTAAGTCTTTTGATAACCTTGGTAGGGGAGATTGTCATATCTTGTATGTCTTGTATGTTGATGTATTGTAGGTGTGTATGTGTCTCGTTATGAGTAATACTGAGGATCGTTTAGGCACATCTAGAAAGGGTGTATGGGCGGTCTCTCTTTGTGTAACTTAAGTAAATCTTAGGATGGCTTTATTGAGAAGACTACATGCTAGAGGGTGTTCAAAAGAGAGGATTTGGACTTCACTGTAACAGTAAAGTGACTTCAGTGTAATGTTAGTCTTAAAATGTGATAACTCGTTTTAAGTATTTTCTTATGTGATATTAAATTGTTAAATTTTATTCTTATGATTATATTATGATGTTTTAAAGGAAAGATGCATATTCCAATAAAGTCTGTTTTCATGATTTTATGTATAATGCCATACTTAGTACATGTGGTTGTACTAATTCCATGTTTTATTTTCTATCTATAGTTCTTGGTAGGTGAAGAGCTTTGGGAAGAAGACTTGGACAAGGAGATCTTTCAAGAAGAGTTGAAGTATGTCCTCACTTGACTCAAGGGCATATATGTCATTTTATGTTTCCTAAATGAAGTTTTACTATAGACTATATAGTAGTATGTTTTTAAATTCGTATGGGCCTTGTCCCAAGTATTGTCGTGTCTTTAGATGATGAATCGAGACTTAGTGTTTTCCTATTTCTACATATATGTAAGAGTTTAAAACTTCTATATTATTTTATGAAAAGTTTTAATTTCGCACTACTTTTTATTATGTATATGCGATGAACGATACGATAGGTTTGTATGAGCCCTCCGAGAGGTCGAATACACCGGTTGCAATCCAAGATTGTACCCTAACTTCTAGGGTGTATTTTTGGGATGTGACACAAAAAAGGGAAGCCCTCGCCTGCACAAGTCTCTGATCGAGTCGACGGATGTGAAGGACGGAGGCGGGCCAAACAGTCGACTCACAAACGGCCCCTCGACGGGGTTCCGTCTGTGAGGGTCCTGATTTTCCTGCACGTTTTTAATTAGGTTCATTTAATTAGTTAAGGGGTTAGGTGGTTAATTAGGGTATTAAGGGGGTGTAATTAAGTTACTTAACCTCCCATATAAAGTCACCAACCCCATTAAAGTAATTAGAACTCCTAAAATAATACCTCTATGTTCTCTCTTCTTTCTCTCTCTATTGGAAGACTCCATTGAAGGCTAAGTCAAAGAAGGGAATTGGGGGATGGAAACAGATGATTTCATCTCCAAATATTCACCAAAACGTTAAGGTATGGGAGCTCTTCACCTTTGAGAGCTCTTTCCTCAAAGGGTTCATTCAAAGTGTTTTCAAAACTAGAGTTTTCAAATGGGTTTCATCCAATTCCGAATTTGAAGTTATGAATTGAGTTGTTGATGTTTTCTTTAGGTTATATTGAATAGATTAACATGTATTTAAACTTGATTATGGTAATTGTTGATGGTCTTGCCTATGTTGAAGAACATGATCCTAAGTTTGTAACCCTAGGTTGTGATCTTGACTTATATGGTATAATGTTCATTAAAATGACTTGGTTAAGGGTTGAATTTCTACTAGATGATGTTGTTATGCTAATCATGAATAAATTAGGATGATGTATAGTCTTTCATGCTAGTTCTTGAGAAGTTATCTAGGGTATGATGAATTGACTTAATCCTAAGCTTTGATCTATTATCGAATTGTGATGTAGTGATTCTTTTTAGCCTTGTGATCATATTGGTTATTGAATTATGGTGACTTGATGACCTAATTGAGTTGAACTAAGGGTTGATGGTAAGACATTTATAATGAATTGTGAAGGAGACTTGGTAAGTCTTTTGATCCCTATACTTTGCTTCAATTATGATTAATTGTGATTAAGTCATGATGATTGTGTTGGAGTATGCCTTGTTTAGGTTTGATAGGGTGGTATGATGTTGAATTGAAATGTATTATCTATGGTTGTGTCGTTTATTAAGGTGAAAGGTTATGAGGGTGTAGATAACTACCAATGTGCCTTATTATGAATGAACAAATAAATCTGTTGACCATACTTATATGGGTTGTAATGAGAGGACTACATTCATGCAATTCATATTGAGCTATGATGATGATGATTATACAAAGGCTAGACCCTATGAGCTAACCGAAGTTATGATTGATAAATAAATACTTTTCAAGAAGGGACTTAGCTTAGCACCGAGTGATCTTGTGTGTGAGGGGGTGACACTTTCCTACATAGGGAAGGTAGGGTTCACTACGGTCCTCACAGGGTGGATAGCCTGTAGAGTGATGTTTCCAAGATGGCCCCAAGTTCCTTAACTATGTTGCCACCATAGTAATACTAGATAGTGGATCAACCTAGATGCTACATTTCATGTTAGGTTCTATCTTGGATGGTAGACCACCTTCCATCGGTGTAAGGTTTTACAACACCGTATTCCACACATAGCTGATGTGGTCTATGTCGGTTAAGGCAAGTGTTCCCTAAACTAAAATTAAGTAATAATGTATAGACTAACTAAAGTGGCTTGAGGGGTTTGACTTAGCTTAGGTAGGGGTATGGGACTCTACCTATGCCTTGCACTAGTTTGCCTTGATAGTATCTTAAGGAGGTTAATATTATGTATGTAAATGATGATAAATGTAAATGATCTTATATGATGATTATGATGCTTATTAATATGTAATTGGTGTTTATTGTTAAAGTATGAACTTATGTGTATTTGAAGGCTATGTTATGTGAAGTAAGTTACTATTTATGGTTCTTATTGGGTTACTTGATTTAGTAAGGTTATGGGGCTTTGCTTGGTCATTGCACTTGTTAACTTTATGAGGATTTATGATTAGTTGTCTTGCTTTTCTATTAATATGATGAACTCTTATTCATACTTGTGATGATTATTGCTTGGTGATAGAGTTATATGAGATTATGGGTTCAAGTATGTTGATATGTATATAGTTTGCTTTGACTTGTTGCACATGTCTAAATGAATGATATGGTTTGTTTTATTACGCATAATCCTTTCAAGAGGTAAATGGCATGATTTAACTAAACGTCCCTTTTTTAGCATGCTTTGTTGTTATATGTGCATATGGTCTCATACATAGTACATGTGGCGTACTAACCCCATTTTCTCCCTTTTTCCCAAATATTGTAGGTTCCGGTCGTTAAGGGTTCGTTCGAGGAAACTTGAAGGAGGCTTGGATATTCTCCACCATCCAAGTAAGTAGGTCCTCATTTCCCAAGGGCGATGCCACTATCTAGCTACGGATTTGATTAGTTCTTATGACACTTATGTTTACTCTATCTTTAATTTGAGTACAATTTGTATAAACCTATATGTGGCTTCTTGGTATTGATGTAGGGCTATGCCCCAATTGATATAATCGTTTTAGATGGTTATGGGATGAGATAACTTTGAGACTCTATTTTATTTAATATATATGTATGTGCAATAAAAGTAGAAGACTATGTAATCTTCATATACGAAGGGTCTATGTATACTCGATATAACTATATGTATGTGTATGTAGAGGTCTATGTAAACCTCAATGTAGAAATAGTAAAAGTTTTTAAATTCTTTCGTATTTTTTGACTCATGAGTGCAATGATGAAAACTAAGGGGCTAGTCTAACTCCTCAAAGAGGACGACGACGACGGTTACGTCTAGGGGTTAAACTCGGATGTGACATTACCTAGCCCTTGGTTATGAATTGATTTTTAACTGATTAGTGATTATGTAATTGACTTAGTTCTTATGTTAATTACTATTGTATGATGTTATTAAATCTATTAATATAGGAATATGGTTGTTTGATGGTAATACCATGGAAGAAGGCTTGTGAAGGTGAATTGGTAAGACCTATGATCTTGAATCCTTACTTCAATTTTAATGGCTTATACTTGATGATGGTATTCAATTGAAGTGTTAATTCTGATTAGATTATATCGGTGATGGTATGGTGAATGTAATTGATATGTCTTGATTATATGGATTTTGAGATTATGAGTAAGGTATGATGATACAATGTTGATTGTGAATCACTTATGTGCCTTACTATGACATGATGATGATAATGTGTTAATCTCACATATGAGGGTTTTTTCTAAAGGAAGTTCTGATGCAATTCCTAATGAGCTAATTATTATGATATACAAGGGGGTTAGTCTCCTATGACCTATACTAAGTTATGATTATTAATAAAGGCTTAAAGACATTTCAAAAAGGGACTCTAGCTTAGCATAGGTAAACTAGTAGTGAGGAGTGTCCCTTCCCAAGTAGGGAAAGTAGGTTCACTACGTTCTTATGAAATAGAGATTACAATGCTATTGGCACAAAGAGGGTCTCTATTATGTCTCCTAGTTCTTGAAATATGTTTCCCCCATAGGAATACTAGCTAGTGGATCCACCTAGAATGATATGTTCATGTTTTAGTACTACTTTGGCAAGTTATCCACCTTCTTTCGGTGTAGGGTTTCCTGACACCAAATTCCACATTTAGCTAATGTGGTCTATGTCGGTTAAGGCAAGTGTTCCCTAAAGTAAAATGAAGTAATAAAGAGAACTCTAACTAGGGTGACTCAAGGGGTTTTACGTAGTCTAGGTAGGGGTATGGGACTCTACCTATACATTGCACTAGTTGTCCTTCAGGGAAGTCCTAAGAGGATGTTCTTATGTTTTTATAAAGTAAATTATATGCATATGTTGACTTTACATGATGATGATCCTATATGATGGCAGTTTCACTTATGATCATGTTATTTGTCTATATTTCTAAATATGATGATTACTACTCATGATGATATGTTACATTAAGTTAGACATTATTTGTTATCCTTTGTTTGGTTTACTTGGTTGAGTGTGGTTATGGGACTTAACTTGGTCATTGCACTTGTAAGTTTGGTAAGGGGTTATGAGTAAGGGTCATGAATATGTTGTAATGTTATGAACTCTTATACATGCTTTGTTGTTATATCATGATGTTGGAGTTGCTTTGGTTATGGGTTCTAATATGCTACTACACATCTTGACTTATCTATTTGAATATGTTAGTCTTGTGTTGTATATGGTCTTTTTATGAGGAATATATGAATGTTGACTCATATGTGTTCTTAGTTGTTCATAAGGCTTTCCAAAAAAGTAACGTAGCATGGTTTTGTACAAATGTCCCTTTTAGCATGATTTCAATATTTTGTGTGCATATGTTTCCATACTTAGTACAAGTGGTGTACTAACCCATATTTCTATGTTTCTACAATTATGTAGGTAACGGTTATTGAGTTCCTAGAAGGACACTTGAAGAAGACTTGGATTCTATCCCCCTAGTATTGGTAGGACCTCATGTTCGGGGATGTTACCTTGTTCCACATTCTAGCTTTAAAGTTCTATTTTCCTAACGACATTGTTTATTCCTTTATCTTTTAGACATTGATGTAAGCCTTTATTGGCATGTTGAATTTGTATTGGCTATGTCCAAGATTTGTACATGTTTAGATTGTTCAATATGAGACAAAGCATTACACTATTTCTTATGTATTGATTATGTTGTCTAATAGAGAAGACTATGTTAGCTTCCTATGTGAGAAGTCTATGTAAACTCCATATGTTACGTGTGAGAGGTCCATGTAAACGTCACCATATAGATATATGTATGAAAAGTTTCAATTTTTCCGCATTTCTAGACTATGATATGTAATGAAGAATGCTAAAATGTTAGTCTTAGTCCTCTCTGGGGATGACGATGCCGGTACGGCTAGGGCGTGCTCCCTGGTCGTGACACCATAAATGGACTCGCCCTCCCCCAATGGAGGTCGTGAGTCCATACTAAGAATATTGGTGCATTGGATCCATTTGAGCACTCTGAACAAAAAGATGGAGTTCTAGGACGGTCAATTCATGGATTGACGGACTGTCAATCATGGGCATCGATTGGGCCTGCACACTGGTGAAAGACACGACCAAGCCAAGGGTGGTTTGGTAAATTCCAACCTTGTCAATTTAAATAAAGGGATGGTTTTAATTAGTTATTTTAGGTGTATTAAAAAATTTTAACCCATAAAACAAGTCTTTCCACCTCATAATCCCAAAAATCCCAAAGGCTCCCACTTTGTTATAGATTCTGTCACTACACAAAGACTCCATTGAAGAACATTGGAGTTCCAAGAAGAAGACCAATTCCCTAAAATTTCTACTCAATTTCTTGGCAAAGTCTTCATTAAGGTATGATTTCTTTCACTCTTGGGATTCCTTTACCCAAGAGGTCCCTCCAAAGATGTTTTCAAAATCCCCCAAATTTAGGGGTTTTCTCTACACATGGGTCTTCTTTAAAAAAAAATGAAATTATGAATCAATTATGATGAATTATGATTACCTAAGGTTGTTTAGGTGTATAATTATGGATAATTGTTGTTGTTTACTTGGTATTCCCTTGAACCCATGTTCTCCCCCAATTTCATAAATGATGGATCTTATATGATGAATTGATTGAAGATAATGAATATATCCATCGGTTATATTGATGTTAGGTATGTTATTGCTTCATTAATTACCTTATATATTGTGTTTGTTATGCATGTTGGGAATTTAAGCATGAAGTCCCACGAAAGGCAAGAAGGTATGCATGTCGGTTCTTCCTTGAACTCAAGAGTGGAATATGAATTGCTTAGATAGCAATGATGCTATATCTAATGTGTTATTGTGGTGTTAATGACAAGGTTCCCTCATCCTTAACCATATGCACTTGAATTAGCTATGAAGTATGTATGTATGTTATGGTATGATTGTTATTGAAAGGTAGTTCTCATTATTATAATGAAATGTTAAAGCTAAAGTTTATTCACATTCTATTGTTTCTAAGGTGAAAGGATCGTTCTCACTTATGAACACTTATGAGCTATTATGATAATATATTTACGTAAGGGTCTAAAGATGGCAAATGTGAACTTATGCAATGACAAAAGATGATTACCTAAGGGAATAGATTCTTAGCGCCGAAAGGGCATATAAATGATATGGAGGTCTCATGTTTAGTAAATTCATCTCTCCACATGGGTTTCCCCACTTTAAGCAAGTCTGGATTCCCAATATATGTGTTGTATCACAAAATGGAAACCCCCACGTTGATCAAGTTAAGCTTTCACTATGTGCCCACATAGGACTCTAGCTTTGTGGATCCACCTAGATAGGTATGTACGAAAGGTTACACCTTAGGAAAGTTCTAACCTTCTCCTTTCGGTATAGGAGTAGAACATCAAATTCCATGTAGCTCACATGGTCTAATGTCGGTTATTGCAACTTCTTTCCCTATCGTAAAAGTAAATGAATAATGGAAATGTAAGAAGTCTTACTAGGACTTTCTTGAGGGGTTTCTACATAGTATAAGGAAGGGTATGGGACTTCTCTTATACACTGCATTTGTGGGATCCTAAAAGGTGGTTGTAGTAGTGTTATTTTGTGATTATGTTGATTTTGACTTATGTATGATCCTTGCGTATATGGTAAGTTATGACATGATGTTAGAAATGTATTTATGAAGGGTGTTGATTAATATGATACTTAGCTTTGGATAGGGTTATGAGATTTTATTCTTTACATTGCACAAGTATTGTTTGGGTTGTCTACATGTTAGGATGATATTATATTGGGTTGTCTTATGATGCTTACTTTATGTGCATATTGGATTTACTTGGTAAAAAGTATATTCTGACTAAACTGCCCTTTTAGATATGCATTGATGGTTGTTACGCATAGAAGCCATACTTAGTACGTTTGATGTAATTACCCATATTTTCTTCCCTTTTTCGAAAACATTGTAGGTTCGGGCCTTTGAGAAGATTTCCAGGCTATTTCTCAAGATATTTGGATTTGTTTCTCAAAGTTGGTGAGTCCTCAAGTCCAAGGACAAGACCCTTATGTTCTAGACTTTTTATTGATGTCAAGCTTAAGTCCCAAATTTCTATTCTCCTATGTGTAGATGGTGTGATGTGAGGAAGTTAGATTCTATTTTCCTTATATGAAGTGGAGTTGATCTTCAAAAGAAAGTTTTAATTATTCCACATTTTTGTTTTATGATACATGCAATGACGAATGCTAAGGGCTTGTATTAGACCTCTTCGAGGTCGAATACGCATGTTACGACTTGGGGTGCACTAGGGTCGTAACATCACGACGTCCAAAAGTTGTGATGCTACTACATATGGTTGTTGCATTAAGTCTCCTGGCGAGAGTTGGTTAGAGACAGTTATGTTTAGCAAATCTAGGTGAGAGTTGGTCAGCGACACGTTTGTTTACCAAATCCTGGCTATGCTAAAAGTATTGAAGGATTACGTTATAAGGCAGACCATGGGTTGGACATTGTAGCACCAATTTCTTGAACCGTACCCATTTTTCGTGTAGGGGTTCTTCGTTCAGACGCTTAAAGCTCTAAATTCTATCTCGAGGAGACATCATCTTTAATGGAGGGAAAAATTTCACTTGAAATGTGGCTACCAATTCCTCCCTAGAGGTGATGGATTTTCTTGGAAACTCTGCTAACCATTTGCACGCCTCTCCCATTAAATAGAAAGGGAATAGCCTCAATCGCACAGAATCCTAAGAGATGTTTTTAAAGGAGAATGGTATGCACACATCTAAGAAGTTCTGAATATGCTCGTGAGGATCCTCATGAATGAGTCCACTTAAAAGTCCCTTTAGTTGGCAAAGGTGCAACATGGTACTCGTTATGTGGAATACTTGTAACAACCCTAAAATTGAATAAGATAAGAAATGCTTAATGTGTCAAGAATGCCTACTATTAGACCAGGGTTCACACGGATTGATGCGCGTAGCACCAGACCTCGGAACCCTTGCTACATCCAAGCCCACTAACTTGTGGAGTTAGTTGAGCTTGGAAAGGTTGGGTCCAACCATGTAGGGCTCTCGAATACGAAGATTTACTCGAAGGAGTCTTTACCGGACTTAAAAAGAAGAAATCTTAGGTTTGAAGGGTTTAGGGGTAAAATGGTCTTTTTCCTGGCTAAGGGTAGTATCTTAATTACCCTAAATATGTAATTAGTTATTTAATTAATAAAGTGGAGGGGCATTTTGGGGAGAGAGGTCCAAAATTGAGCCCTTAAAGTGAAGTCTTGCTCCACCCGGGTTCGAACCTAGGTGGGAGCAATGATTTAATGTGATTTTTTTTAATTGGTGAATTAATTTAATAAATTAATAATGAATGGCTGATTTAAGAAAAAGGAAAATCATATTTTTATTATTAATTATTATTTATTTATTAATTAATGTGTTTTATTTGACTAAGTCTCCTAGTTGACTAAGTCTAAACCACTTCACCTCTTTTTACTCTCTCTCACACTCATCTCTCTCTCACGTCTCTCTCATTCTCTTTTCTTTCACATTTTTTCTCTGCCTAAACAACTACAAGAACAGAAAATTTACTAAAGTTCTTCACAGTTGAAGAACTCACACGAAAATATAAGAAAACAAGCTAAGTGAACACGTTAGGTAAACAGAGGGTTTTTCTGTCGAAAGTTTTGTGTTGAAATTTGGATTGGACGTGAGTTTTGGAGAAGGTTTGGGCAGCAACTTCAAGGTTTGAACGTCAAAATAAGGTATGGGTTTTATTCTCTCTTGGTCCCTTTCCCAAGAGACACCTTAAGGTTCATATTATTCATTCAAAAACTAGGATTGTTTCCCCTATTGCATGCCCCTGTCACTAGCTCCCAATGAATCGTAGGTTGGGTATGATTGCTGGTAGATTTAGGTGTATGTTATGTTTTCGTGATGAATATGATTATGTTTGTGTACTTGAAATCGTATTAAAGACAACCATGTATTCGAAAGTTTGTGCAAGAGTGTGCATGTGCAAAAATATTATTGTGAATGAGGTCTCAGGTTAAGGCTTCAAGTTTGATATTGTTTTGGTTGTCATTTTACGTGCATAAACCTATGTAAATCGTGATGTTCATTAAAATGGAAGTGGGGCTGATTTGAGTATCAATATTTCGCCTAAACGAATCCATGAAATACACCCTAAAAAGTGTAAATGATCCATGAATTTTCCTATGTTTTAAAGTGGAAATATTGGTGAAAATAAGCTAAGAAAATGATTAAGTTTCCAGCAAAAAATATAAGTTTAGTTTAGGCTAAAGCATAGAGGAGTAATCTGGAAATTTAATTGATTTTAAAGGGATGAGGCCACCAAGATTCGAACCTGTGACCTCACCCGTGTGATACCTTAAATTCGCAAGAAAAGAAAAGGGGTCAGGGGGATTCGAAATGTGGTATACTGGCTAAGAAAGGAGAGTGCAAAAATTAAATAAATAAAATGGGAGGCGTGGGAATCGAACCCACGACCTCCAGGCAGCGAATGAAGTGAAAGAAAAATTAAAGAAAGGAAATGTGAGGTGTGGGAATCGAACCCACGACCTCAAGGTTGTAAAGGAGAAAGGGAGAAATAAAAAGAAAATAAAGTGAGGCTATGCGGGCTCGATCCCACAACCTCACTGCCAATGCATAGCTAAGTCAATTTTTAAATAAAAATAAGATAAGGAGGCTGTGGGTGTTCGAACCCACAACCTCACAGTCGCTAGAGAAATAAAGAATAAATAAATAGAGGTTGTGGGGGATTGATCCCACAACCTCATGGTCTATGCGAATTGGACAAGAAATATTTTTAATGAAAAAAATAAAAGGGGCTGTTGGGGCTCTATCTAGGGTCCCAATGTCATGAGGATTAAAAATAAAATAAAGGAAAAATGTAAGTATTGTCCAAGGGATTCGAACTTAGGTTCCCTTGCCCAAATTTCCGTATTGATACATAAATCATACGTGAATTAAATGTTCAAAAATAATGCCACCTACTTAGATCGAAATCGAGATCTTGACATTCATACAAGATAAATAAGTCTTGTACTACATAATCTTAGGAAGATATGAGTCACTTAACGAATTATGAATGAAGCCTCATGGATTGTATGTATAGACCCATAAGTCTAGCATACGTTTAAAAATAAGTGAACCTAAGATGTATGTAATGGAATGAAGTAACCCTAGGAGGGTTAAGTACGAGTGTAAAATACACTAAATGGCCAAATGCATTGGCATACGATGAAATGACTATTATGTAATGAAATGATGAAACCCTAGAAGGGTTAAGTAAGAGTGTGAAACACAAAAATGGCCAAGTTAATTGGCATATTATGAAATGAACATTCACGTAAAATGGGATGAGTAATTATGAAGAGCAATTGTGCTAATGTTAATGAATGTGGTGATGACATGATATGAGGCTTATGTAAAAGATGAGAACAATCTCAAATGAGCCTAAGTAATTGTTACCAAAACGTACTCACCTACGAGAGTGTGAAGTTAATGAAGAGACTAGTCTCTATGAACACTCTAATAAAAGGATTGAGATTAACACACTTAATACTAATGATGAGATGATAAATCATCTATTGATATATGATGTCCTCATACTAGAAGCCAGCTTCCATGACGTATGAGTTGAATGTAATGGAACTTTATACTGAGACTAGCTATGAGCGGTGATGCCTTCTTTCGGGAAGGGCGGAGGTTCACGTAACTCTCATGAGATGAGACTGTCTAGCTTGCCGGGTATGGGTCTCCTTATATCTCCTGGTCTTCGAACCTATACTACCAATATAGGGATCTGGCGGGGTTAAATTCCCATGTACGTTAGCATGTTTTGGGCCACCTTGGCCGGTGATTCCACCTCTTTTCGGTGTGGGGTAGACACTGGATTTCATGATGCTCACATGATCTATGTCGGTTAAAGTTAAAGTTCCAAATGAATGAATGCGGCCAGCTTCAAATGATGCACATAATGAAATGAACGATACCAAAGGTGTTAGGATAGGATAATCAACAGGTGATCTAGACTCAAGTAATGACACTAGGTTATTCTTGATCATTGCACAGCAAACCCGATGAAAATCTTAATCTACATCCTAGGTATAGCTGGTGTTCACACTAGCCTATGAACGAAATAAAAAGAAGTACGTATGAATGAATGAAGCAGGCTCTGTGTTTGCTAATGAAGACTCCCTAGTTGAGGTCCCATATGTTGAGTCCTCATATTGGAAAGTATTAATGTCAAGTCCATGATTCCAAGGTCTCATGGCATATGAATGAATGTTATAAAAGATGTTATGTGCTATATGCTATATGATATGTGCTATGTGTAAGATGTTATGTGCTGTGTGCAATATGATAAGTATGATGATGCATGTTACTCTCATGGCATGACCTTCCTAATCCAAATTTGGAAAGCTCACTGACTTTACTAATCCAAATTTGGAAAGCTCACTGACTTTCCTAATCCAAATTTTGAAAGTTCACTAACTTTCCTAATCCCAATTTGGCAAGTCCACTGACTTGACTTTCCATAATCATGTTGTTAGGAAAGAGCTATCCTTTCTCATGCATGTCCTTGGTGTGTGCTTGCATATACCCATACTTAGTACAAGTGTGTACTAATCCCATACAACTCTATATTTTTAGGTGCAGGCACAGGTGGACGCTAGAGCTTATAGGTTGACGTTGCAGCTATTTGGACGTGGAGCTTTCATCCGGACTTGGTAGGCCCTCATGCTTTCGATGATGTCTACCGTTACTATCTAGCTTAGATGTAGGCTTTATCTAGTGGAGCATGTTCCACTAGTGTTTCTTTCCATTTTTATTTCAGACATTGTATTGGTGCCATTTTGGCAATTATACATTTATTACAGTATTGCACTGTTTCTTTCATTTGATTATCTCTATATTAAATGGTTGATTTGTGAACGCCCATGATGTTAAGTTTAAAATGTTTAGCATGAAACAAGAAAACAAAAAGTTCAAATTTTCAGCTAAAATTAACCTAGATGAAGTAAGAATGACGTAGGTAGGCTTGTCTGTGACCTCTGAGAGGTCAACGACGCCGATCTCATCTGGGTCTAGATTTTGGTCGTGAAAAAGTTGGTATCAGATCACTAGTTTAAATTTCGAGAATAATGAGTTCACATCAACCACATTGAGTAGTTTCTAAGTCATGGTAGTGAAGTGCACCACTATCCTGAATTAGAGACTGCATGATCCGTAGGAAAATTTCCCTTCTTCTGATCTTATCGTGCTTTTCCTAATGTCTAATTTCTTGGTGTTATGAGCATGTCTAACATCAATCCTTGTTGTTTTCAGAGAATGAATACTAGGAGAACCATTGGTCAGAGGAGAGGAGGCGCAGCTTCTGGGGACAATCAGGTTCCACCCCAGGCTCCAGCTGAAGGAGTGGCTATGCCGGTTAACCCAGCTGGGTTGACTGATGCGGAGGTGCGGTCATCCCTGGCCCAGATGGCACAGGCCATTACTATGAAGGCCCAGGCTATGACTGTCCAGGTCAACCGGCAGGATGTTCAGAGGGAGAACCCACCGGTTTGTATCATGGCTGACAGATTGAGAGACATCACGAGGATGAATCCTCCTATTTTCACAAGGTCTAAGACTTCAGAGGAGCCCCAGGAGTTTGTGGATGAGGTGCATAAGATTTTGGTGGCTATGGGGGCCACAGATATTGAGAAGGCTGAGCTGGCTTCCTATCAGCTCAAGGATGTTGCACAGACTTGGTGCAAGATGTGGCAGCATAGACGAGCTTTGGGCGGAGTTCCGGTCACTTGGGAGCTATTTAAGACAGCCTTCCTGGAGAGATTCTGTCCCAGGGAGATGAGGGAGGCAAAGGTTGAGTAGTTTATCAACATTAAGCAGGGATCTATGGCAGTCAGGGAGTATTCCCTAAAGTTTGTTAAACTATGAAGGTATGCTATTTTCCTTAGTATCTAACAACAAGAATGAGATGACTACTGAAGTTTGTTAAATTATCCACGTATGCTACTTCCCTTGTATCTAATAGCAGGGATGAGATGAGCAGGTTCCTGACAGGAATCAACGGAGATCTGGAGGAGGAGTGTCGGTCTACGATGCTCCATGATAACATGGACCTTTCCAGGTTGATGGTGCATGTCCAGCAGGTAGAGGACAACCACAAGAAGAGGGGTGTTCGTGATGCTAGGAGGCCAAAGCCTCAAGATCAGGCAGGTCCCAGCGATGGAGGCCACAGAAACAATTTTGGCGTCCGTGAGCAGCCCAGGTTCAAGAAGGGGCAACAGAGTTCTGGGAACTCTAATTCTCAGAGGAGTACAACACCTAGAGGAGGCAGACCTGAGCCCAAGAAGGGCAATGGAGGTGAGATGGAGCGTCCCAAAAAGAACTTTGCTAAGTGTGGCCGTGCTCACAGTGGAAAGTGCAGACAGGGCACTAATGCCTGCTTCGGTTGCTGTAAGAGTGGGCACATGATTAGAGACTGCCCACAGAACAGAGGTCAGGCTGGAGGTAATGCTCAGCCTAGGCCTAATCCACAGGGTGCAGTAGTAGCCGAGCCTCCTAAGAGGAACAGGTTTTATGCCTTGAAGGGCAGGGAGGAGCAGGAGAAGTCTGCTGATGTGGTCACAGGTATGCTGCAAGTATTCTCAACTTCTGTTTATGCTTTACTTAATCCAGGGTCTACGCTTTCCTTTGTAACTCCTTTGCTTGCTCTCACTTTTGAGATATTGCCTGAAATTCTGCATGATCCTATAGTGGTTCGTACACCTTTAAGAGAAAATGTAAGAACTGATAGAGTATACAAGGATTGCCCAATAGTTCTAAGTGGTAAGACTATGTGTGCAGACTTGGTTGAGTTACCCATGCATGATTTTGATATTATTATTGGCATGGACTGGCTTCACAGTTGTTATGCTTGTTTGGATTGTCGTAGTAGAGTGGTGAGATTTCGTTTCCCTGATGAAGGGGAGCTAGTCTGGGAGGGGTACTACTCGAGTCGTCCTAATCCCTTGATTTCGAACCTTAAGGCCAATAAAATGATGTCCAAGGGTTTATTGTGTCATCTTGTGAGTGTTAATAATTTAGATCATGACATCCCTTCCATAGACTCAGTGCCTGTAGTGAATGAGTTCCTAGATGTATTTCCTGATGATTTGCCTGGAGTCCCTTCCCCTCGAGAGATTGATTTTGGTATCGACTTAAAACCCGATACTAAACCAATTTCAATTCCTCCCTACATAATGGCTCCAGCTGAACTCAAGGAGATGAAGCTGCAGTTAAAAGTTCTCACTGATAAAGGTTTCATTCAGCCGAGCATATCCCCTTGGGGCGCTCCAGTGTTGTTTGTGAAAAAGAAGGATGGAACCCTTAGAATGTGTATCGATTATCGGCAGCTCAACAAAGTCACTATAAAGAATAAGTATCCACTCCCTAGAATAGATGATTTGTTCGATCAGCTCCAAGGGTCTAGTTTCTTCTCTAAGATTGATCTTCGTTCAGGGTATCATCAGCTTAGGGTTAGGGATGGAGATATCCCAAACACAGCCTTTCATACCCGTTATGGTCATTATGAGTTCTTAGTTATGTCATTTGGTCTCACGAATGCACCTGCTGCATTTATGGATCTCATAAAAAGGGTCTTCCGTGAATACCTTGACTCTTTCGTCATATTATTCATTAATGACATTCTCATCAACTGTAGGACCAAGGAAGAGCATGAACACCATTTGAGTCTAACCTTGCAGGTACTTAGACAACATCAGTTGTATGCCAAATTCAGCAAGTGTGAATTTTGGCTTAGATCAATGACCTTCCTGGGTCATATTGTGTCCGATCAGGGTGTGGAGGTGGATCCCAGAAAGACTGAGGCTGTGAAGAACTGGCCAAAGCCTCTTACTCCTACTGACATTCGTAGCTTTCTGGGATTGGCTGGTTACTACCGCAGGTTCGTGGAGGGCTTTTCTTCTATTGATGCCCCATTGACAGCTTTGACTAAGAAGAAAACCAAGTTTGAATGGACGGAGACTTGTGAGAAGAGTTTCCAGGAGCTCAAGGACAGACTAAGTTCAGCCCCGGTGCTTACTTTGCCTAAGTGTGGTGAGAATTACACTATTTACAGTGATGCATCTAGGGTTGGTTTGGGTTGTGTTCTTATGCAGGTTGGTAAGGTGATAGCCTATTCGTCCAGACAGCTCAAGGTTCATGAGAAGAATTATCCCACTCATGACCTGGAGGTAGCAGCTGTGGTGTTTGCATTGAAGCTGTGGAGGCACTACTTTTATGGAGTGCATGTGGATGTGTTCACAGACCACAAGAGTCTCCAGTACATGTTCACACAGAGGGAGTTGAATCTACGTAAGCGGAGATGGTTGGAGCTGTTGAAGGATTATGACATGAATGTTCACTACCATCTAGGCAAGCCTAATGTTTTAGCTGATGCTTTGAGCAAGATGAGCATGGGAAATAGAACCCACGTTGAGGATGAGAAGAAGGAGTTGACGAAAGATGTACACAGACTGGCCAGACTGGGTGTGCGATTGGTTGACTCTACTAATAGGGGTGTTTCAGTTCATCCTAGTTCTGAATCATCCTTGGTAGTTGAAGTCAAGCAGGGTTAGGATCTTGATCCTGTGTTGATGGAGCTGACGGACTGAGTGTTGATAAAGATGAATGAGTCTTTCTCTTTGTGAGGTGATGGCATACTTGGGTATCAGGACAGGCTGTGTGTACCAGATGTGGATGATTTGCGACCAGGATTGTTGCAGATGCCCATGGTTCCAAATATTCCATACATCTAGGTTCCACCAAGATGTATCATGATCTTAAGCAGATTTATTGGTGGGATGGCATGAAGAAGGATATTGCAGAATATGTGGCCAAGTGTCCTAATTGTCAGCAGGTTAAGGAAGAACATCTTAAGCCTGGAGGTCTTACTCAGATTATTGAGGTTCCGACTTGGAAGTAGGAGGTCATTAATATGGACTTTGTGGTTGGTCTTCCGAGAACTAGGAGACAGCATGACTCCATATGGGTTATTATGGACAGGATGACTAAGTCTGCCCACTTTATCCCTGTGAAGTCTACTTACAAAGCCGAGTATTATGCGAGACTCTACATTGATGAGATTGTGAGATGGCATGGGATTCCTTTGTCTATCATTTCAGATAGAGGAGCTCAGTTTACTTCACATTTCTGGAGATTTTTCAAGAATAGCTTGGGCACGCAGGAAAAGCTCAGTACTGCCTTTCATCCTTAGACTGATAGGCAGGCAGAGCGCACCATTCAGACATTGGAGGACATGTTGAGAGCGTGTGTGATTGACTTCAGGGGTAGGTAGGATGACCATCTGCCTTTGATAGAGTTCTCGTATAATAATATCTATCACTCCAGCATTGGGATGGCACCATTTGAGGCACTGTATGGTAGGAGGTGTAGATCTCCAGTTGGGTGGTTTGAGGTTGGAGAGTCAACCATTTTGGGTCTAGAGATCATTCATGAGGCCTAGAGAAGGTCAGAGTGATTAGGGACAGGTTGGCTACTGCTTACAGTCGGCAGAAGTCATATGCAGATAACAGAAAACGGCCCTTAGATTTTGATGTTGGTGACCAGGTCTATCTGAAGATATCACCTATGAAGGGGGTGATGAGGTTTGGCAGGAAGGGGAAGTTGAGTCCGAGGTATGTTGGGCCATACGAGATCCTACAGCGTGTGGGTGAGGTGGCCTATGAGTTGGCATTGCCTGAGGAGCTAGCTTCTGTCTATCCAGTCTTTCATGTATCCATGTTAAAGAAGTGCCTAGGTGATCTAGCACCGATTCTACCTGTGGAAGGTTTGGGGGTCGATGAAGACTTGTCCTATGAGGAGGTACCTGTTGAGATCTTAGAAAGACAGATCAAGCGGCTGAGGAACAAGGATATTGCCGCAGTGAAGGTATTGTGGAGAAATCATCTTCTTGAGGGTGCTACGTGGGAGGCTGAGGACGACATGAGATCCCGTTACCCTCATCTTTTCAGCTCTTGAGGTTAGACTTCCTACTCTTAAGTCTATGTTTCCTTATCTCTCCATATTTTGTTGTTATTGCTTGACTGTGCATAGTGATTATGTTATGATCTGACTGGCATTACGCTAGATAGTAGTAGTGTCATTCGGGCATGAATGTTCCAAAAGGGGGGATAATGTAACAACCCTAAAAATGCATAAGATAAGAAATGCTTAATGTGTCAAGAATGCCTACGATTAGACCAGGGTTCACACGGATTGATGCGCATAGCACCAGACCTCGGAACCCTTGCTACAGCCAAGCCAACTAACTTGGGGAGTTAGTTGAGCTTGGAAAGGTTGGGTCCAACCATGTAGGGCTCTCGAATACAAATATTTACTCGAAGGAGTCTTTACCGGACTTAAAAAGAAGAAATGTTAGGTTTGAAAGGTCTAGGGTTAATTTTTTTTTTTTGGCTAAGGGTAGTATCATAATTACCCTAAATATGTAATTAATTTTTTAATTAATAAAGTTGAGGGGCATTTTGGGGAGAGAGGGCCGAAATTGAGCCCTTGAAGTGAAGTCTTTTTCCACCCGGGTTCGAACCTAGGTGGGAGCAATGATTTAATGTGATTTTTTTAATTGGTGAATTAATTTAATAAATTAATAATTAATGGCTGATTTAAGAAAAAGGAAAATCATATTTTTATTATTAATTATTATTTATTTATTAATTAATGTGTTTTATTTGACTAAGTCTCCTAGTTGACTAAGTCTAAACCACTTCACCTCTTTTTACTCTCTCTCACGCTCATCTCTCTCTCACGTCTCTCTCATTCTCTTTTCTTTCACATTTTTTCTCCGCCTAAACAACTACAATAACATAAAATTTACTAAAGTTCTTCACACTTGAAGAACTCACACGAAAATATAAGAAAACAAGCTAAGTGAACACGTTAGGCAAAGAGTGGGTTTTTCCGTCAAAAGTTTTGTGTTGAAATTTGGATTGGACGTGAGTTTTGAGAAGGTTTGGGCAGCAACTTCAAGGTTTGAACGTCAAAATAAGGTATGGGTTTTCTTCTCTCTTGGTCCCTTTCCCAAGAGACCCCTTAAGGTTCATATTGTTCATTCGAAAACTAGGATTGTTTCCCCTGTTGCATGCCCCTGTCACTAGCTGCCAATGATTCGTAGGTTGGGTATGAATGCTGGTAGATTTAGTTGTAGGTTATGTTTTCGTGATGAATATGATTATGTTTGTGTACTTGAAATCGTATGAAAGACAACCATGTATTCGAAAGTTTGTGCAAGAGTGTGCATGTGCAAAAATGTTACTGTGAATGAAGTCTCGGGTTAAGGCTTCAAGTTTGATATTGTTTCGGTTGTCATTTTACGTGCATAAACCTATGTAAATCGTGATGTTCATTAAAATGGAAGTGGGTCTGATTTGAGTATCAATATTTTGGCTAAACGAATCCATGAAATACACCCCAAAAAGTGTTAAATGATCCATGAATTTTCCTAAGTTTTAAAGTGGAAATATTGGTGAAAATAACCTAAGAAAATGATTAAGTTTCCAGCAAAAATTATAAGTTTAGTTTAGACTAAAGTATAGAGGAGTAATCTGGAAATTTAATTGATTTTAAAGGAATGAGGCCACCAGGATTAGAACCTGTGACCTCACCGTGTGATACCTTAAATTCGCAAGAAAAGAAAAGGGGTCAGGGGGATTCGAAATGTGGTATACTGGCTGAGAAAGGAGAGTGCAAAAATTAAATAATTAAAATGGGAGGCGTGGGAATCGAACCCACGACTTCGAGGCAGCAAATGAAGTGAAAGAAAAATTTAAGAAAGGAAATGTGAGGCGTGGGAATCGAACCCACGACCTCAAGGGTGTAAAGGAGAAAGGGAGAAATAAAAAGAAAATAAAGTGAGGCTGTGGGGGCTCGATCCCACAACCTCACTGCCAACGCACAGCTAAGACAATTTTTAAATAAAAATAAGATAAGGAGGCTGTGGGGGTTCGAACCCACAACCTCACAGTCCCTAGCGAAATAAAGAATAAATAAAGAGAGGCTGTGGGGGTTTGATCCCACAACCTCATGGTCTATACGAATTGGACAAGAAAAATTTTAAATGAAAAAAATAAAAGAGGTTGTGGGGGTTCGATCCCACAACCTTTCGGCCAAATAAGAGTAGAATCCAACGAGAAAAATAAAGAGGGAATGTTGATGTTGGGCTCGATCTAGGGTCCCAATGTCATGAGGATTAAAAATAAAATCAAGGAAAGATGTAAGTATTGTCCAAGGGATTCGAACTTGGGTTCCCTTGCCCAAATTTCCGTATTGATACATAAATCATACGTGAATTAAATGTTAAAGAATAATGCCACCTACTTAGATCGAAATCGAGATCTTGGCATACATACAAGATAAATAAGTCTTGTACTACATAATCTTAGGAAGATATGAGTCACTTAACGAATTATGAATGAAGCCTCATGGCTTGTACGTATAGACCCATAAGTCTAGCATAAGTTTAAAATTAAGTGAACCTAAGATGTATGTAATGGAATGAAGTAACCCTAGGAGGGTTAAGTACGAGTGTAAAATACACTAAATGGCCAAGTGCATTGGCATACGATGAAATGATTATTATGTAATGAAATGATGAAACCCGAGAAGGGTTAAGTAAGAGTGTGAAACACACAAATGGCCAAGTGCATTGGCATATGATGAAATGAACAATCACGTAAAATGGGGTGAGTAATTATGAAGAACAATTGTGCTAATGTTAATGAATGTGGTGACAACATGATATGAGGCTAATGTAAAAGATGAGAACAATCTCAAATGAGCCTAAGTAATTGTTACCAAAGCGTACTCACCTATGAGAGTGTAAAGTTAATGAAGAGACCAGTCTCTATGAACACTCTAATGAAATTAACACATTTAATACTAATGATGAGATGAGAAATCATCTATTGAGCTATGATGTCCTCATACTAGAAGCCAGCTTCCATGACGTATGAGTTGAATGTAATGTAACTTTATACTGAGCACTGATAGACTAGCTATGAGTGGTGATGCCTTCTTTCGGGAAGGGCGGAGGTTCACGTAACTCTCATGAGATAAGACTGTCCAGCTTGCTGGGTATGGGTCTCCTTATATCTCCTGGTTTTCGAACCTATACTGCCAATATAGGGATCTGGCGGGGTTAAATTCCCATGTACGCTAGCATGTTTTGGGTCACCTTGGCCGGTGATTCCTCCTGTTTTTGGTGTGGGGGAGACACTGGTTTTCATGATGCTCACATGATCTATGTCGGTTAAAGTTAAAGTTCCCAATGAATGAATGAGGCCAGCCTCAAATGATGCACATAATAAAATGAACGATACCAAAGGTGTTATGATAGGATAATCAAGAGGTGAGCTAGACTCAAGTAATAAAACTAGGTTATTCTTGATCATTGCACAGCAAACCCGATGAAAGTCTTAAACTACATACTAGGTATAGCTGGTGTTCACACTAGCCTATGAACGAAATGAAATAAAGTACGTATGAATGAATGAAGCATACTTTGTGTTTGCTAATGAAGACTCCTTAGTTGAGATCCCATATATTGAGCCCTCATTTTGGAAAGTCTTAATGTCAAGTCCGTGATTCCAAGGTCTCATGGAATATTAATGAATGTTATAAAAGATGTTATGTGGTATATGCTATATGATATGTGTTATGTGTAAGATGTTATGTTCTGTGTGCAATATGATAAGTATGATGATGCATGTTACTCTCATGGCATGACTTTCCTAAACAAAATTTGGAAAGCTCACTGACTTTACTAATCCAAATTTGGAAAGCTCACTGACTTTCCTAATCCAAATTTTGAAAGTTCACTAACTTTCCTAATCCCAATTTGGCAAGTCCACTGACTTGAATTTCCATAATCATGTTTTTAGGAAAGAGCTATCCTTTCTCATGCATGTCCTTGGTGTGTGCTTGCATATACCCATACTTAGTACAAGTGTGTACTAATCCCATACAACTCTATATTTTTAGGTGCAGGCACAGGTGGACGCTAAAACTTACAGGTTGACGTTGCAGCTATCCGGACGTGGAGCTTTCATTCGGACTTGGTAGGCCCTCATTCTTACGAGAATGTCTACCGTTACTATCTAGCTTAGATGTAGGCTTTAGCTAGTGGAGCATGTTCCACTAGTGTTTCTTTCTGTTTTTATTTCAGACATTGTATTGGTCTCATTTTGGCAATTATACATTTATTACAGTATTGCACTGTTTCATTCATTTGGTTATATCTATATTAGAAGGTTGATTTGTGAACGCCCATGATGTTAAGTTTAAAATGTTTAGCATGAAATAAGAAAGAAAAAAGTTCAAATTTTCAGCTAAAATTAACCTAGATGAAGTAAGAATGACGTAGGTAGGCTTGTCTGCGACCTCTGAGAGGTCAACGACGCCGGTCTCATCTGGGGTGTAGATTCCGGTCGTGACAACACTGCATTTCACTCAGCCGGGGTTAAAAAGATTGCTCCAAGACCTCCGATGAGATAGTGATCAATGTTTTGGTTCTTGGACATTGTTGATATTAACGATGTCATCATCTTGGCCCACCTGACTTCCATTACTGCCATTAACACTCATACTTTCTAAAATATGCACACAACAAATGAAACAATACTAAAAAATTAGTTTAGTAAAGCTAAAACTAAGAAAGAATGAAAATCTAACTTAACAATAAATCTTCATGTGATACAACTCCCGGGTAGCGGCGCCATTTTGATGTTTATGTAATCAACGACTCAACTTCCAGTACGAGTGTCTAAGATCGTGCAATTGTATAGTAACTCAACCAAGGGTTGGAGTCGTGTTCAATGGGAGTGGTAGTGAGAATTTATATAAAAGTGAAATTACATTCTAATTAGTTGTAGCTAAGGTCATTAACGAATAAAAACATTTTAAATAAAGATGGGGTGACGTAAGCATCAAATATCAATGTGGTGGTTTTGTCAAAAGTAGTAAAAATAACGAATAAATAAAGAAAGCTAAGCAATGAGAGGGGGGATTCTTGGGATGTGATAGAAATATAGGTTAATCTAAATTGTTTGGCACATACTTTCGGTAGGATATTAATTGTATCATTTTGACTATGCTAAGATTTAATGGGGATAAGTTGTCTCTCGAACAACTTACCCCATTTCAAATCATTCCTCTCGGACACCTATTTGTCGCATGAATACTAGACTATGCATAAACCCACTCACTCTCTCGAGTTGAGTGTGTAGGAAAGAGACTAGGTCTCACTCTCTCGAGTTGGGCCTCATGTCGACCCACTCCCAACGGTCATTAATTTAGTGGTCTTAGTTTAGAGACTTCTCTCTCAAGCAAGACGAAAACACATAAATAAACTTGTATATGAAACACCAAATTCAATAGATTCATCAAAAACCACTAAACGAAATCACAATCAAACTACAATTAATCTATCAGCTAACAAGACCAATAACAATCTTAACCCATAGTTACAAAATCACTCCCCAAGAATTGGGGTTTTATCTAGACTTACCAAGAGTTAGAAATTTATATCAAATTGAGCTTGCATTGAAGTGGGTATGAAGATTTGAGTGTTGTTACTACCCAAGGTTGAAGAAATCAAAAGACCCAATTCCAAATAACCTTTTTGGTCCTCAAGTTCTTCTCCTAAAAACCCTTTAAAACATAGAGCTTAAAAACTAAGATAAAAACTTAAAGATACGATAATAATATATTCTAACTACAATATTCAATTCCAAATAACCTTTTTGGTCTTCAAGTTCTTCTCCTAAAAACCCTTTAAAACATAGAGCTTAAAAACTAAGATAAAAACTTAAAGATACGATAATAATATATTCTAACTACAATATTTCAGTATTTATGCTAAAACACTAAACAAGTATTTATAGTTTTCACATATTAGTGTTGAAGCAAGATGCTCGAAGGAATTCGTCTGAATAACCGAATAAATTGTTGATTCTCCCTTTAATCTCTCATCGACATCTTGTGCGTAGTCAAGCATATTTGTATTTTGGATCACTGGGTGATAAGGTCTTCTTGGTTTCTTGACCAACAGAAGCCTGCACATTGCCTCCATGGAGAGTGGCTTGACCCACGAGCCGTAGGTTCCATCCATGGGTCACTTGTCTAGCTGCATTCAAATATTTTTTGTCAAGGACCCATGGTTGGTCCTTAGGGACACTTTAACACTAAACCATGAAATTTTAAGGACTAAGAAAGTACTTTCAAGGTTCTAACCCTACGTCAAACTCTAACTTAGCCTACTAGTTTCATGTTAAGCCTTATTTTAATTTTCAAACATCCGAAATGTTACAATATGATTGGTCCTTGCAACGTGCAGTCGGACGTTGTACCATTGTCAGGCTCATAGTAATGGTTGTCGGTTAGAGAAACTCCCCAAAAGTAATGTATATTACTTTTATGTTGCTTTAATTGTATATTTTATTGTAATACTTAAATGGTTTTCACTACATGTTCATCTATTGATTTAGATGAGTTTCTTTTGCTCTTTCATGTCAGTGATTTGTTTACTAAGCCATGTTATATACTCGTACATTCGATATAGTGATGGCATTCGACTTGCATAATATTATGATGCAGATAATGGTGTTCATTATATTATCAACATTTGTTTCATTGAGATCACTCTACACTCAAGTTAGCTTTGGTGAGCATCATTGTCTTTTACAAGAATTCACAATTACTTTCTAGTTAGTAGTTTTAAGTATTCGTGACTCTTGTCCCGACATCCTTCCTTAATAGTTGAGGCTTCATAGATAGACAATTTTTCAGAGTCTTTCAGTTTCATATATTTTAGGTAAAACTTATATGTCATAATCATTAAATCAAGTTCAGTGTTGAGATTCAGTAAACTATTTTAAGTACTTCTTCAAATTTGACGCTTATTTATGCGTCAATTAGTGGTCCGCTAGTAGTAACCTAGGATGAGGTTCACTCGAAGGCCATCAATAATTCTCGAGTGTCGGACTGGTTAGGGTGTAGGCTTGGGTTGTGACAAGTAGGGTGGGGGAAAAATGTAAATTGATAGAAATTTCAAAAAATGAACGAGTGATGATTTCGGGAATTTGACTCATTTAGGGGTTGCTATTCATAGTATTAGTGTCCTCGATGTATGTTTTGTGCTCTAAACTGATGTTTTAATGCTCATTTGAAGATATACAGAAAAAGAGGAAGGTAAGGACATTGTCAAGCTAAAAAACATAGAAAAGGATAAAAAAGGCTAAAGATAGTAAAAGTTAAGAATCGCCAAAGCCACATGGAAAATTTGAGAGTGGCACTTCAACTCTCATAATGTTCCAAACTGCCTGCCCTGGGGAGAAGAAAACTTGATGATTGAATTGGACCTTCGCTGATCCGTCGAATTTATCAGCGATAGAGAATTTGATCGCCTAAAGTTACAGGGTCTGAAGGATGAAAAGTTCAGGAAAACCGGCGGTGGAGAGTGTAAATTGGTGCATCAATGAATGGGTCGGCAATGCTCGACTAACTCTGCCGAGTTACCACGAAGGCCAAAATCTCGGATTGTATATATTATATTTTTCAAAATGGAAAAGAGTATTCTAAGTAATACTAACATTGTTAGAGTTTGAACTTTTGATTGAAACATTAGTTTTTTTTCTTAGTTTTTTTACAGTTTTCAAGTACATTTTCAGTTGTGTTTTAGATTTGAAGCTAAATTGGAGCATTGTAAAGATTTGGAGATTACTACCCAAATTTTGGAGAACGTAGTTTGTATTAGTTTCATACTTTTTATTTTGTGTGGCGAAAATCCCCATTATTGGGGATGTGATAAGGTGATTAATTGTCTTAGGCTTATGGTAGTTATTAATTTATGATTTAATTGTTTTATATAAGTGGGTTCTATTTGTAATTGAGTTTTAACTTATGAATCATAGATAAAAATGCGGTTCTAGTAAAGTATTCTACGCTTGCTGGAGAAAAAGGTTTTATAATGAAGGTAACCAATTGATGATTGTAGTGATTGGATTGTTAAGAGCTCGAGAGAGTAAATCTTAATTCGATCCTACCTATCCAGATAGAGAGAGTAGGTAAATTGAGGTTTTGGGTTGTTCATAGTATGATGCTTTTTTAGGTTCGTGAGAACTCACTTTATTCATGATAGTTGATCGAGTGATGTCTATTCCATTTAAATTCTAGCCGACCAACTAAGATTTAGAGTAATCACCCGTATAAAAAAATCACAATTAATCAATTACTCCCATATTTTTGGAGTGGTTAATTTACAAACTTTATCCCCCATTTACACTCCATGTCAACCCCTTTTGTTTACTTCAGTAGCTTCAATAAATTTTTATTCCTACACTTGATTAGAAGATGCATTTCTCTTTGTAATGGAATTCTTTAGCGGATTTTTCCCTTTGGGATTGACCCCAATTCTATAGTAGATTGATATCACCTACACTTAGTATTGGGTGAAGTACTATAGTTGAGCGTTTTAAAAATTGACATCGCCACCGAGGAGTGGTATTTAGAATTTTCTTAGTGAAGTAGAGTTGTTATCTGTTCTTGTTTTTAGTTAAATCGGCTTATGTTTTTTTTGTGTTTGTTGTTGGCTGTTTGTTAATAGATGACGAAATTAGTTTATTCACAAATAGCGGTAGCCACCTTTGACAACAAGGTGACATCGGCAATCTGAATGATTTCATTGAAGTAGTTCAATTGGGTGGTGTAGGTGCTATTCTTTTACATCATGTCGTGGGAAATGTTACTTTCCACATTACTAGCACGATGTTGCATCTCTTTCAAATGAAAGGACTTTTCGAAGACTATTGTAACACTCCAAAAGTCTAAAACCTAATCTAGAGCATCACATGAGTGTCTACAGTCTATAACACTGTTTTAAGGTCAAAAATAATTTATAAAATTCATTTACGAAGTTTCAGAGTCAAAACGCCAAGGAAAGTCCACGACGTTCGGAGACTAGTGCAAAAAGGTGTTAGGTGTGCCTTAGCATATTCGACGGGGTTTTAGGAGTCGGAATTTGATGAGATTTGGTTGTAAGGTTTCTAACATGTATTAGAATTTGTTAAGGGCAAAACTTCCTGGTACGACTCCCTAAGGGTCATTGAGGAGGACCTTTCCATTTTGACCAAAATGCTGTCATGGACAGTGTCTACCAATAACGATAGACGATGGGGCATGGTCCAATCGATAAGGCATCGATTTCCTATGTCGATGGTCATTTAACAATTTTTCAATAAGGTCATTTTGGAAATTCCCTTGCCATAATGACGGATGTGCAGCGCGGAGGGGAGTCTTGGTCATCCACTGACCTACGACCCGTAGGTCGGGGTCTCGTAGGTCAGCTCTATATTCTCTGTGAAGTTTTAAGTTTGTTCATTTAATTATTTAGTTGGTTATTAATTAATTAGGGGTTAAGGAAGGTCTAATTAAGTTATTTTATAACTTATATAAAGACCTAAACCTAATTAAACTAACCCAACTCCCATATTTCCTAAAACACTTATCTCTTCTTTCTCTCTCCCAAATAGAATAAATCCATTGAAGGGCTAGGTAAAGGTCTTAGGGAAAAAATAAGGGTACTTTTCTCCATAAAACTTCAACAATTAAAAAGGTATGACATCCTTTTACCTTTGGGATTCCTTTTCCCAAATGGTTCTTCAATAATTGATTTCAAAAAGATGAGTTTCATGTGGGATTCTTTCTATTACGAATTTGATCTTCTAAATTGCATTTTCAATGGTTAAATATTTTAATTATACTCATATTATTATTTATTATGATTAAATCATGCTAGTTCTTGATAAGTTAACTTTGTATGTGGAATAGATCATGAAATTGACCCAAGTCCCTAACACTAGGTTATGAACTAGTAATGAATTGATGTGTAGTGATTCAATTGAATTAGTTACTATCGTGTGATGATATTATACCGATTGTTGGGTTTAATTGGATGATTGATGGTAAAACATGGGATGATGGCTTGTGAATGAGATTGCGGTAATTCTTGTGATCTCAAACTATTACTTCAATTATGATTACTTGTGTTTAGTGATGAAGTTCTATTAAAGTACACCTTAATATAAGATTTATTAGGGTTGGTATGATGTTGAATTGAAATATGTTGATTTAAGGATTGTGAGATGTTGGATAGGATGTAATGATATAAGGTTGGTGACGAATTCCCTATGTGCCTTATTATGATATGGTGATGTAAATGTGCTAACCTCACATGTGTGAATTGTATTGGAAGGACATAGTCATGCAATTTTTATTGAGCTAAAGACTATGAATATATAAGGATTAGTCTCCTATGAACTAAACCAAGGTATGACAATTAATCAAAAGACATTTCAAAAGGGACTCTAGCTTTGCACCGAGTGCACTAGAAGTGAGGAGTGTCCCTTCCAACATAGGGAAGGTAGGTTCACTAATGTACTCATGAGATTTGAAACTATAATACATGTAGCATAAAGAGGATCCAACATACATATCCTAGTTCTTGAACTGTGTTGCCCCCGTAGAAATACTAGCTAGTAGATCTACATAGATGATATGTTCATGTTTTGGTACTACCTTGCCAAGTGTGAAATTTAAGTGGTCGGAGGCATGTGAAAGAAGCTTCCAAATATTGAAAGAGAGGCTTACCTCCGCTCCGATATTGAATTTACCGAAGGGTACAAAGGGCTTCGTTGTATACTGTGATGCATCCCGAGTGGGATTAGGGTGTGTCCATATGCAACATGGGGAAAGTAGTAGCTTCTGCTTATAGATAACTTAAGGTACACGAGAAGATTTATCCAACTCATGATCTTGAGTTAGCGGCCTTAGTATTTGCCTAGAAAATATAGTGACATTAATTGTATGGTGTTCATGTTGATGTGTATACCGACCACAAGAGTCTTCAATATGTGTTTACTCAAAAGAAGTTAAATCTCCAACAAAGAAGGTGGTTGAATTGTTGAAACATTACGACATGAGTGTTCTCTACAACCCTGGAAAAGCCAATGTGGTTGCGGATGCTCTAAGTCATATGAACATGGGTAGTGTGTCTCATGTAGAAGAAGCGAAGAAAGACCTAGTGAAAGACGTTCATAGATTTGCTCATTTGGGTGTTAGATTGGAAGATTATCCAAATGGTAATTTTTGGTCCATCATAATTCCGAATCGTGTTTGGTGGTTCAGGTGAAGTCTAAGCAACACCTTGATCAACCATTGATGGAGTTGAAGGAATCGGTTTTTTGTAAACTTAATGAGTCATTCTTCTTAGTAGGGATGGTGTCTTGAGGTATTAAGGAAGATGTGTGTGCCCAATGTTGATGAATTAAGAAACCGGATTCTTGAGGAAGCTCATGGTTCCCGTTATTCATTCATCCGGGTTCTACAATGATGTATCATGACCTTAGAGAAGTGTTTTGGTTGGAAGTCTTAAAAGGGGACATAGCGGAATTTGTTGCAAAATGTCCAAATTGCCAACAACTCAATGTCGAGCACCAAAAGTAAGGTTGTCTACTTCAACAAATACAAGTTCCCACCTGGAAGTTGGAAGATATTAAAATGGACTTCGTGGTAGGTATGCCTCGGAAACAAAAGAAACATCACTCCATATTGGTGGTTGTGGATAGGTTGACCGAATCCGCTCATTTTATTCTCGTCAAGTCCACTTACTCGGCCGAGGATTATGCAAGGATCTTCAAAGATGATATTGTGTGGCGCCATGGTATCCTATTATCGATCATATCGGATAGGTGTGCACAATTTACATCTAGGTTTTGGAGGTCATTCCTAAAAAGGGTTGGTTACAAAGGTGAAGCTAAGCACTTCTTTTCATCCCCAAATGGATGGTCAAGCGGAGCATACTATTCAAATCTTTTAGGATATTTCTTGAGCTTGTATAATTGACTTCAATGGAAATTGGGATAAACAGTTGCCTTTGGTTGAGTTTTCTTATAACAATAGTTACCATTCAACTATATCTATGGTTCCTTTCGAGGCATATTATGGTAGAAGATGTAGATCTCCAATTCGATAGTTTGAAGTGGGCGAGTATTCACTATTGGTTCCCGAATTGATTTATAAGACTTTTGAGAAAGTTCAGATAATAAAGAACCGGTTGCAAACAGCCTATAGCCGGCAAAATTCTTATGCCGACAATAGGAGAAGGGACTTACAATGTCAAGAGGGTGATAAAGTGTATCTAAAAATTTCACCCATAAAGGGATTGGTGAGATTTGTCAAGAAAGAGAAGTTGAGTCCTCGTTATGTGGGTCCTTATGAAATTTCGCAAAGGGTTGGAAAGGTTGCTTATTAGTTGAGATTACCTAGTGAATTGGCTTCGGTTCATCCGGTGTTCCATGTCTCCATGCTTAAGAAGTGCATCGATGATCCCGAATCCATTCTTCCTATTGAGGGTCTAGGTGTGGAAGAGAACCTTTCTTATGAGGAGGTTCCGATTGAAATCCTTTATAGACAGGTAAAGAAGTTAAGGAACAAGAAGGTGGTTTCCGTAAAGGTGTTATGGAAGAACCACCTAGGTTAGGGAGAAACATGGTAGGCCGAGGCTGACATGAAGTCCCCTTACCCTCATCTATTTGATAACTAAGGTTAGTTGTTCCTATTAATAGTGAAAATATGATTTTATTTGAAGTTGCTTTGATTTTGATAAAATATGAAGATCTATGCATTTTTACAGCGAATAAGCATACCAAAAAATGAAATTTATTTGAAAAATGCTCTTTGTTTGGATTTGCACTTATTGTGTAATTGGTATGACGCTGCTTATATAAAATGAGGTTGATCATGTTGATAGGTTGAGTTTTGGAATAATTGACTCTTTCATGATATGTTGAGCTCATGTTGTTTTGAGAAGGAAATTCCTCATGTTGTGATTTTGAGACCTTATGTGTTGTAAATAATGTTTTCAGTTATTTTGTGTAAATTCCATGTTTAAGTTGTAACTCATGTTGATTTTGCATATTGTTGGTTGGGCTTCTAGTATTGAGTCTGTCCTTTCCCTTCAAAAGATTTTTAGTGTCATTCTTGTCCTAAGGGGGTGATATTGTAACACTCCGACAGTCTAAAACCTAATCTAGAGCCTCACATGAGTGTCTAAGGTCTATAAAACTGTTTTAAGGTCAACAATAATGTATAAAAGTCATTTAGGAAGTTTTAGAGTCAAAACATCAAGGAACGTCCAGGACATCTGGACACTAGTACAAAAAGGTGATAGTGTGCCTTATCCTTTTTGACGGGGTTTTAGGAGTCGGAATTTGATGAGATTTGGTGGTAAGGTGTATAACTTGTATTAAAATTGTTTTAGGGTCAAAACATCCAGGTACGACTCCCCAAAGACTACCCTAAGGGTCCTTGAGGAGGACCCTTCAATTTTGACCAAAAAACTATCATGGACAATGCTTACCAACAAAGGCAGGCGACGGGGAATCGTCCAATCGATTGGACGTCGATTGCCTCCGTCGATGGTTGCTTCAGCATTTTTCAAAAAGGTGATTTTGGCAATTAAATGACCAGAATGACTGATATTCTGCACGGAGGGGAGTCTTTGTCGTCCACTCACCTACGACCCATAGGTCGTGGTCTCGTAGGTCAGGTCTGCATTTTCTATCAAGTTTTAAGTTGGTTCATTTAATAAGTTAGTTGGTTATTTAATTAATTAGGGGTTAGGGAAGGTCTAATTAATTTAGTTAATGACTTATACAAAGACCTAAACATAATTAAACTAACCCAACACTCATATTTCCCAAAAAACAATTGGTCTTCCTTGTCTCTTCTTTCTCCCTCCCAAATAGAATAACTCCATTGAAGGGATAATTCAAGGTCTTAGGGCATAAAGAAGGGTACTTTCTCCATCAAACTTCAAAAATTAACAATGTATGGGATCCTTTCACCTTTGGGATTTCTTTCCTTAAAGGGTTCTTCCAAAATTGGTTTAAAAAAGATGAGTTTCATGTGGGTTTCTTTCTATTACCAATTTGATCTTCTAAATTTCTTTGTCCATGATTTATTTGGTTATTATACTTATATTATTATGTATTATGATTCAATCATGCTAGTTCTTTATGAGTTAACCTAGTTTGTGGAATAGATCATGAAATTGACCCAAGTCCCTAACCATAGGTTATGAACAAGTGATGAATTGATGTGTAGTAATTCAATTGACTTCGTTATTGTATTAATTACTATTGTTTGATGATATTATACCCATTTTTGGTAGAATTGTATGGTTGATGATAAAAGATGGATGATGGCTTGTGTAGGAGATTGTGGTAAGTCTTGTGATCTCAAACCTTTACTTTAATTATGATTACTTGTGTTTAGTGATGAAGCTCTATTGAAGTACAAATTATGATAAGATTTGTTAGGGTTGGTATGATGTTGAATTTGCAATGTCTTAATTTATGGCTTGTGAGCGGTTGGATTGGATGTAATGATATAAGGTTAGTGATGAATTTCGTATGTGCCTTATTATGATATGGTGATGTAAATGTGCTAACCTCACATGTGTGAATTGTATTGAAAGGACATACTCATGCAATTCCTATTTAGGTAAAGACTATGAATATATAAGGAGTAGTCTCTTATGACCTAAACTAAGGTATAATAATTAATGAAAGACATTTTAAAAGGGACTCTAGCTTAGCACGGAGCGAACTAGAAGTGAGGAGTGTCCCTTCCCACATAGGGAAGGTAGGTTCACTAATGTACTCATGAGATTGGAGACTATAATGCATGTAGCATTAAGAGGATCCCAAATACATCTCCTAGTTCTTAAAATATGTTGCCCCATAGGAATACTAGCTAGTAGATCCATATAGATGTTATGTTCATGTTTTGGTACTACCTTGGCAAGTAGTCCACCTTCTTTTTGTATAGGGTTCCATGACACCGGATTCCATATTAGCTCATGTGGTCTATGTCAGTTAAGGATGATGTTCCCAAAAGTAAACTGAAGTAATAAAGTGAACTATAACTAGGATGACTTAAGGAGTTTGACATAATCTAGGTAGGGGTATGGGACTCTACCTATACATTGCACTAGTTTGCCTTGAGGGAAGTCTACTAAAAAAGATGTTCTTATGTACTTATATGCTTATAAATGTAAATGATATGTATATGTTTATATTACATGTTAATGACACTATGTAATATTGGTTTCACTTATGAATATATTATTGTTCCCTATTGCTAGATATGATGATGACTATTCTTGATGTTATGGTGTGAAAAGTTAGGCATTGCTCATAGTCCTTGTTTGGTTTACTTGATTGAGTGAGGTTATGGGGCCTTACTTAGTCATTGAACTAGTGGACTTAATGGGACTTTATGAGTAGTGGTGTTGCTTAGGTTAGGATGTCATGAACTCTTATGCATGCTTGCTGATATTATAACTTGATGTTAGAGTTGTCTTAACTATGTGCTCAATTTTGTTGATATGCATGTTGACTTGACTAGACTTGATATTGTTGGTCATGTAATGTACATGGTCTTGAATTAAGGAATGTATGCTTATTGACTTGTATTGGTTACTGAATGCGCATAAGGTATTTTCAAAGTGACTGTGCATAATTTTGAATAAATGTCCCTCTATAGCATGATTTCTACGTTATATGTGAATATTGGTCCATACATAGTACAAGTGATGTGCTAACCCCATTTCTCCCTTTTTCCTCAACATTTTCAGTTCCGTCCGTGGAGGAGATTGTTGCCATTTGCAAGGAAGGCTTGGAATCATTCTCCAATTGTGGGTATGTCCTCAAGTCTGAGGATGATGCCTTGTTACTACTCTAGCTATGTTTTTTTGTTATTGTCTAAAGATGATCATTTCATTCAACTTGTTTCAAGATATTGTTGTAAGCCCTAAGTGACATTTATACATTGTGCAAGGGGGATTCCTTTTAGATGGTTTAATATAAGACATCCCTTTTAAGACTATAATATGTATCTTACATATATCTGCCATAAAAGTAGAATACTATGTGATCTTCTTATACAACGAGTCTATGTATACTCGCTATTAATATATTATGTGTAAGCGAGAGGTCTAAGTAAACCTCATGAAGTAGATATAGATTAAAAGTTTCAATTTTCCGCACTTTTTAACCTATGAATGTAATGATGAATGCTAAGAGGCTAGTCTTAGTCCTCTCCGAGGGCGACGACGCCGGTTACGTTTAGGGGGTACTTCTCGAATTTGAAAGCTAGCTCATGAGGATCCCCATGATCATATCTGGAACATTGTGGACGTATGTGGTCCATTCTCTTTCAAAAACATCTCATAGGAGTGAATCCGTCTCCAGTTATTTTCTTTCTCTTTGATGAAGGAATCAGCCAAATGGTTATCTGATCTACTATCACGACTAGAGAGTACCCCCTAGAAATTCGGGAGAATCCTTGGATCGTCACAAGGCGTACTGGACCCTTTGGGGTCTTGTACATGCCTTTTAACTATCATTCATTGCATAAGACATGAAAAGTAGTGAGGAATAAAAAAAAATTCACAAAATTTAATATAAAAAGGAGTTCTTTAATAAATACTAAGAAAATCTCATCGTCACAAGCAAAACATAAAGACACGACATAATATCTTAGAGACATGGCCTTTTACATTGAAAGAAATACATAATAAATCCTTACATAAAGAAACTAAGAAAATAGGAACTATGCCCTCGGATATATGAGGACATATCTTTCCCAAGCTTTGCCTTCTAGACTTCAACCTTGCTTCCAAAACCTATACTAATAGAGTATACAAAAGTGTTGGGTTAGTACAAATAATATACTTAGTATGACATATGCAAAAGCATGCTAAAACATGCAAAAAGAGACATTTTAGTAAAAATAAACTTTCATTCCAATTAAGTAAAACATTCATGAATATAAAAGTAAAACAACATAAGAATCATCATTTAACACTTAGGAAAAATTTCCATAAATTTTTCTAAAGGAACCATTTTACAGTGAAGTACTAAAATGATACAGTGAACACATTTTGATCATTGCATCGAACCCTTTTTGAATCACAAAACAGTGAACTCCCAAAGTAAAGCCAAGAGAAAGTGAGCTCATTTCCATAGGAGTTTCCCTAGCTAAGATTATCCTAAGACTCACCAAGGTAAGACATGAAGGAAACACCCATACACTCCTTCAATACACACCTTGGTGATCCAAAAGACTACCCTGTCTAGGCTTACTCGCCTCTAGAGAACAAGTCCCCACTCAATGAAAAGAAATTAGAAGATCACTTAAGCAACACATCAACAATTTCCTTTCAGAATGCCTACTTAGTGCAATGAGTAGATGACATCCCATTCCACCACCTACCCTAAGTAGTGCACTCTTTTAGAATACTTAGCTCATTCAATTCATATAAGACACACAAAACTTCCCCTTTCGTAATGCCTACATAGTGCAATGAATATTTGGCGTCCCATTCCACCATTTATCCTAAGTAGCACATACTTTTAGAAGACTTAGCTCAGTCAATTTATATAAGACTCACCAAGACTTCCCTTTCGGAATGCCTACCTACTGCAATGGATAGATAGCGTCCCATTCCACTACGTACCCTAAGTGTTACACTCTTTTAGAAGACTTAGTACTTTCATTACTTTTGTGGGGGTTAGATTAACCGACATAGATCATGAGAGATAGACATGGAATACCGATATTAACCCCTATCAAATGAGGGATCCTCACTTTCATAGAGTTAGATCATTCTCTTAGCTTTTACGTGGCTTTCCCAATCGCTACACCTATGTTGGCGCATAGTTAAGGGATAAGGAAATTGATACTAAGTAACTCATTCTCTACTAACAAGTAGTACTCATCTCAATAGGTTCATTGGAGAACAAAATCTCAACTCAAAAAGTATAACCACCCCTTCTTCATATCCTCTCGGTGCTAAGCACAATTCAAACAGATTCTCAACATTATATAGTATAGGTTAAGGATAACTAGTGAACACATCTCAACTCACGAAGGGCATTCATCCTTCAACCTATCTTAGAAATCTCATAGGATGTAGTGAGGTTGCTATGAAACACTTCATCTCAACTCACGAAGAGTGTTCACCCTAAAACTCACCTTTTTACTTAACTTAGATTCATTCATTCATTCAAGTGTGTGTGTGTACATGTGAACACACCTTGCACACAAACATCATTTCATTTACATTCAATTCTATACATCCTTAGACCTTCATTAGTCACATTACACACTTTAATATGTTCAACATATACATTGCTTCATTTAGGCATAATTTAAGCAAAACATGTAATTCAAGATTCATAATACACATTAAAAGAACCACCTTCATTTCACACATTAGGCCTTCAAAGACATACTTACAATACATATCAAGTATAACAAATTTCATCAAGTAAACACAGCCACCAAGAAGGTGGATCATATAACTCAAGAGCATTTCATAAACAAAGCTAAGCAACATAACCAACTTACCCTTTATCCAAGCTTCCTTCTCCTATAATAATTTCTTCAACAATTCATCATAATATTATCACGACCCTCAAGTACACTATAACATTTTGAAATCCCAAAGTCATGTGATAAGACTTAAACAGGCTCCTTAAGGTCTAAAACATTGTTCCTGGCCAAATTAGGCATAAATGGAGTCGTTGAAGTGTTTTGGAACCAAAACGTCCATAACGTCCGGAAAGTTGGTTCATGAAAGGGCTAGAGTGTGCCTTGTAGTCTGGCCAAGTTAAAGAGTCGGAATGTAGTAAAATTTGGTAGCAATAGGTGTAAGACATAGTGAGGGATGATTTCATGTTGGAAAAGTCAGGGTACGACTCCCCGAGGACCAACCAAGGGCCCTAGAGGAGGACCCTTGAGACAGTGTGCCACGACGGATCCCATGATGGGGGCATCATGGGCACGACGGGGCATCGAGGCCACTGTCGTGCCATCCTTAGTTTCTGGGAAGAAACCCTCGCCTGCACAGTCTCTGACCAATATGACGGACGTGCAGGACGGAGGAGGCCAATCCGTCACGCCCACGACGGCCCGTCAACGGGGAGTCGTCGTGGAGGGCCTGTGATATTTTAAGAACTTAGGCTTTAGGTTAATCATTTTATTTAGTGTCTTAGGTGTAATTAGGGGATTAAGGGAAGACTAATTTAAGTGACTTAAACCCCACTATAAATACCCCAACCCTCATTAGCCTAATCATTATTCTCAAAACAAAACTCTCTTCCTTCTCTCTACTTTCTCTCTCTATTGGAAGACTCCATTGGAGGATAGCTTGGGAGGATCTTTCGGGGCTGGTTTAGCACAAAATAACCATCAAAACGTCATCAAATCATAAGGTATGGGATCTAATTCACCTTTGAGATTCTTTCCTCAAAGGGCTCCTTCAAAGGTTTTCCAAAAGTTGAGTTTCATATGGGTTTCATCCAATTTCAAATTTGATTATATGAATTGAGTTGTTTATGTATTCTTTGGGTTATAATGAATATATTATCATGTATTGTAACTTGATTATGATGAATTGATGTAGTTTGGTCTAGATTATGGGTGATGACCCTAACCCTTAACCCTAGGTATTGGGATTGATATGAATTTGGGTTGGATTGAAGTAATTGATCTAATTATTGTTTAAATCATCTTAAATGGTTGTTATTGCATCGATCATGAATATATTGTGGTGAATTGAAGTTCTTCATGCCTATTTCTTGAGTATTGAATCTAGGATAAGAAGATAGACTTTCATATCATGCTACCAAGCTTTGATTTAGTATTGCATTGTGGTATAGTGCTTCTCTTAAATTAGTTCTTATGGTGGCTATTGAATTACATTGGGATGATGACCCGAATTGGGTTGATCAATGGGTTGATGGTAAGGCCCTTATTGGTGACTATGGAGAAGTATTGGTAAGTCTTGATTATCCTAATCCTTACTTCAAATTGTGAATTATTTGTCATCAAGTGATAAGGTTGTGTTAAAGTATACCTTGCTTAAGGTGATAGGTTGGTATGATGATTGAATTTAAATGCTTAGGTTGGTTGTGAGTTTTCCTAGGAGTACATGATATAGGGAAATTGTTATGTAAAGATGTGCCCTATTGTGATGAGATGTGCATGGGCCAACTTCACCTATTTGAGTTGTTATTGAAAGGACCATTTCTCATACAATTCTTATTGAGCTTTGATAAACGAATGTATATGAGGGCTAGGACCTATGATATATATATGTATATATATATTTATGATTATGATAAGAGTAAAGGCTTTTCAATAAAAAGGAACCTAGCTTAGCACCGAGTGAGCTTGTATGTGAGGGAGTGACACTTTCTTATATAAGGAAACGTAGGGTTCACTACGGTCCTCACAGGGTGGATAGCCTCATGACCCAGGTAGGGTGTAGAGTGGATATGTCCAAGGTTTTTTTCCCCATACTCCATCAACTATGTTGCCACCATAGGATACTAGCTAGTGGATCCACCTAGATAGCTACGTTTACGTTAAGTTCTACCTTGGCCGGTAGACCACCTTCCATCAGTGTAAGGTTTCATGACACCGGATTCCACATTAGCTCATGTGGTCTATGTCGGTTAAGGCAAGGTTTCCTAAACTAAAATGAATGAATAAGATATAGACTAATCGAAGTAACTTGAAGGGTTTGTCTATAGCTTAGGTAGGGGTATGGGACTCTACCTACGCCTTGCACTAGTTTGACTTGATAGGAGCTTTCAGAGGTCAATATTATGTATGTAAAGTAGTGATATAATGTAAATGACTTTTTACATTGAATAACATGCTTATGAGTATAAGGTTGTTGCTTTTGGTTGAAGAAGAATGTTTTAATGAAATGGGAGAGTATGTTAGGTAAGGTTAATTGCTAATTGTAGTCTTGATAGGTTACTTGATTGAGTAAGAGTCATGGGAATTTACTTGGTTACTGCACTTGTGACTTTATGAAGGGTATAGTTAGTATGCTTTGCTTTGCTATGCTTCACTCGTATACATGTTTTATAATGATTTTTCTTAAATGTCCTTTTCTACGTATATTTGATTTGTAAGTGTATATATGGTTCCATACTTAGTACATGTGGAGTACTAACCCCATTTCTTTCCCTTTTTCCCAAACATTTTAGGTTCGGGTCGTTGAACTTGCTCCGAATTGCTGGAAAGGAAGACTTGGATACCTTATCATCCAAGTGGTAGGTCATCATTCTCCCGAGGGCGTTGACGACATCTTACTCTTATGTTACTTAGTTACTATAATTCTGTATTGACTCTATTACTCGTTTGAGACGATGTTGTATATAGCCTATAAGTGGCTTCTTGTATTGATGTAGGGCTATGCCCAAGATTTGTTATCTTTGATAGATGGTTTATGAGATGAGACGACTTTTATAACTATTATTTCCTAAATGTATAAGTGTATGAAATAAAAGTAGAAGACTATGTAATCTGCGTATATGAACAAGTCTATGTATACTTGATATAAATATGATTATGTGTATGTAGAGGTCTATGTAAACCGCCGAGTAGTTATAGATAAAAAGTTTTAAATCCCTTCACATTTTTAATCAATGAATGATATGACGAGGCTAAGAGGCTTGTCTTATTCCTCAAAGAGAACGACGCCGCCGGTTACGTCTGGGGGTAAACCCATGTGACAAACTTGGTATCAGAGCATGAGGTTGAATATCCTTGATGTTAACGTCTCTCTCAACCACGTTATATAGGTTTGTATTCATAATTGTGAAGCGCACCACACTTATGAATAGAAACTTATTTGATGCCTAGGAATCACTCTCATTGTTGGAAATCCATATCGTGCCTCTAGAATGTACGTCGTATATGCATTTGCCTAAACCTTGTGTTTTGGTTATAGGAGATGAATACTAGAAGGAATGCAGCCAAAAGACTCGAGGAGGAGATTGCTGCTACGGGAATCACTCCCCGTGATAATCCAGTTCCTCCTCTTGAAGAGATTGCTGATGATGATCAGGTTCCCGTTGATCCTCCACCTATGACAGAGGCTCAAATGAGGGCTATTCTTGCTCAGATGGCTAAAGCCATGACTACTCAAGCTCAAGCCGCAACGGTGCAAGCCCAAGCCATGACTGCCCAAGCTAATAGGGATATGGCACCTAGAGTTCATGAGCAAACTATGGCTTCCCGACTTAGGGACTTCACCCGAATGAATCCTCCTATCTTCTATGGGTCTAAGGTTGATGAATACCCTCAAGAATTCATTGATGAGGTTTATAAGATTTTGTGTGCTATGGGGTTGTCTTCTTGTGAGAATGCCAAGTTGGCCTCATACCAACTCAAGGATGTGCCTCAGACATGGCATGTGCAATCGAAAGACAATAGACCACTTCAAAGTGGGCCGGTGACTTGGGAGTTGTTCAAAAACGCTTCCCTTGATCGGTTCTTCCCTAGGGAGATGAGAGAAACTAAGGTGGTGGAATTCATCAATCTCCGCCAAGGATTAATGAGTGTTCATGAGTACTCTTTGAAGTTCATTCAATTGGCCAAGTATGCTCCTTCCATGGTCTCCGATCCTAGAGACGAGATGAGTCAATTCGCGACAGGTGTGTTGGATGACTTGCAAGAGGAATGTCAATCAGCTATGCTACATGATAACATGATTATTGGTTGTCTCATGGTGCATGCAAAAAGAGTTGAGGAGGCTAGAGCAAAAAGGAAGGATAAGGATTCAAGAAGGGCAAGGTCTTCCAAGAGTGGAATTGCTAAAGATAGGTTTGGAATTCAAGACAAGCCTAGATTCAAGAAAAGGTTCTCAAATCAAGTTCCATCCAAATTTCCCAAGGCTAGGGATGGGAAGGTCCCTAGGCCAAGAGTCCAAAAAGGGAAAAGTGGGAGTTTGTCTAATGAGAATCCACCTTGCAAGGAATGTGGGAAGAAGCATTTAGGTATTTGCCTCCTTGGTTCGGAAAAGTGCTTTGGTTATGGAAAGATTGGTCACAAAGTGCGGGATTGTCCAAATGCTAAAGGGCAAGAGAGGGGTGGTCAGCCAAGTGGTTATAATGATGTTCCCAAAAAGAACCGCTTTTATGCTCTTCGTTCGAGAGTTGACCAAGAGGCCTCTCCTGATGTGGTGACCGGTATGTTACAAATCTTTGGTATTGATGTGTATGCTTTGCTTGATCCGTGTGCTACTTTTTCTTTCGTTACTCCCTTAGTAGCTAAGAAGTTTGGTACTTTCCCCGATGTTTTGCATATACCTATTCTGGTGTCTACTCCGGTGGGTGAGTCAGTTTTAGCAAAAAGAGTCTATCGAAATTGTCCTATTTCTATGCCCCATAGAGTTTCTCATGTAGATCTAGTTGAACTAGACATGCTTGATTTTGACGTTATTTTGGGTATGGATTGGTTACATGCTAGCTTCGCTTCTATTGATTGTAGAACTAGAGTTGTGAGGTTTAGTTTCCCAAATGAACCCGTTTTTGAGTGGAAGGGTGGAAACTCTCTTCCAAGAGGTCGTTTCATATCATGTCTAAAAGCTTGTAAAATGATCTCAAAGGGGTGTCTTTATCATATTGTGAGAGTCCAAGAAGTTGATTCCGAAGTTCCTCCTTTTGAGTTGGTCCCCGTGGTGAGTGCATTTACGGAGGTCTTTCCTGATGACCTTCCCGGCATTCCTCCCAAATGGGAAATCGATTTCGGTATTGATTTGCTATCGGAAACAAACCCTATCTCTATTCCTCCTTATAGAATGGCTCCGGTCGCGTTAAAGGAGTTAAAGGCGCAACTTAAAGATTTGCTAGACAAGGGCTTTATAAGGCCTAGCATTTCTTCATGGGGTGCTCTGGTTTTGTTCGGGGAAAAGAAAGATGGGTCCTTGGGAATGTGTATTGACTACCGCCAACTCAACAAGGTTACTATCAAGAACAAGTATCCTCTTCCTCGGATTGATGATTTATTTGATCAACTCCAAGGAGCGAGTTACTTCTCCAAAATTGACTTAAGGTCAGGGTATCACCAGCTTAGGGTAAGAAATGAAGATATTCCAAAGACGGCCTTTCGGACTCGGTATGGGCATTATGAGTTTGTGGTTATGTCCTTTGGTCTCACAAATGCTCCGGCGGCATTTATGGACCTAATGAATAGAGTGTTTCGAAGTTACCTTGATGTATTCGTTATTGTATTTATCGATGATATCTTGGTGTATTCGAAGAATGAGGTTGATCACATGGGTCATCTAAGGGTGGTATTGCAAACCCTTAAAGAGCATAAATTGTTTGCCAAGTATAGCAAGTGCGAGTTTTTGTTGAGGTCGGTAGCGTTTCTTGGGCACATCATCTCTAGTGAGGGAGTTGAGGTAGACCCAAGGAAAACTGATGCAGTAAGAAACTGGCCTAGACCCTTGACCCCAACTGACATTAGAAGTTTCTTGGGTTTAGCAGGCTATTATCGAAGGTTTGTAGAAGGTTTTTCATCCATTGCATCTCCATTGACTTCATTAACTCAAAAAGGTAAAAAGTTTGAGTGGTCGAAGGCCTGCGAGAAGAGTTTCCAATTATTGAAAGACAGGCTTACTTCCGCTCCGGTGTTAACCTTACCGGATGGTTCTAAAGGGTTCGTGGTGTATTGTGATGCATCCCGCATAGGTTTGGGGTGTGTGCTTATGCAAAATGGGAAGATGATATCCTATGCTTCACGGCAACTTAAGGTGCATGAGAGAAACTACTCTACCCATGACCTTGAGTTAGCGGCCGTGGTGTTCGCTTTGAAAATATGGAGACATTACTTGTATGGTGTTCATGTAGATGTTTTCACCGATCATAAGAGTCTTCAATATGTGTTTACTCAAAAAGAGTTGAATCTTTGACAAAGAAGGTGGTTAGAATTGTTGAAAGATTATGATATGAGTGTCCTATATAATCTCGGCAAGGCCAATGTGGTGGCGGATGCTCTAAGACGTATGACAATGGGTAGTGTGTCTCATATAGATGGAGACAAGAAAGATCTAGTGAAGGATGTTCATGATTTGGCTAGATTAGGGGTGCGGTTGGAGAGTTCTCTAAATGGAGGTGCCACGGTTCATCATATCTCTGAATCATCATTGGTGGTTGAGGTGAAGTCCAAACAACACCTTGATCCACTTTTGATGGAGTTGAAGGAATCTGTTCTTGGCAAGATGAATGAGTCTTTCTCCTTAGGAGGAGATGGTGTGTTGAGGTACCAAGAGAGGTTATGTGTTCCGGATGTTGATGGATTGAGGGATCAGATCCTTGAAGAAGCCCATGGATCCCACTATTCCATCCATACGGGTTCTACTAAGATGTATCATGACCTTCGAGAAATATATTGGTGGGAAGGTTTGAAGAAGGACATAGCGGAATTTGTTGCTAAGTGTCCACATTGCCAACAAGTGTAGGCGGAACATCAAAAGCGAGGTGGCTTACTACAAGAGATCCAAATTCCTACTTGGAAGTGGGAAGACATTAATATGGACTTTGTGGTAGGGTTGTCTCGGACTCAAAAGTCATATGATTCTATATGGGTGATTGTTGATAGATTGACTAAGTCCGCTCATATTATTCCTGTCAAATCCACGTATTTGGCGGAGGATTATGCGAAGATCTTCATAGATGAGATTGTGTGTCGCCATGGTATTCTGTTATCCATCATTTCGGATCGGGGTGCACAATTCACATCTAGATTTTGGAAGTCCTTTGAAAAAGGTTTGGGTACTAAAGTGAAATTGAGTACCGCCTTTCATCCTCAAACGGATGGTCAAGCGGAACGCACAATTCAAACTCTTGAAGATATGCTTAGAGCTTGCATTATTGATTTTAAAGGAAGTTGGGATAAGCATTTGCCGTTGGTGGAGTTTGCATATAATAATAGTTTTCATTAGTCCATCTCCATGGCTCCCTATGAAGCCTTGTATGGTAGAAGGTGTAGGTCTCCTATAGGATGGTTTGAAGTTGGTGAACCATCGATATTTGGTCCCGACTTGATTTATAGGACATTGGAGAATGTGCATATCATAAGAAATAGGTTGCAAACAGTCTATAGTCGACAAAAGTCCTATGCCGATAATAGGAGAAGGGATTTGGAGTTTGAATAGGGAGACAAGGTGTATTTGAAAATTTCACCTATGAATGGAGTGGTAAGATTTGGCAAGAAAGGGAAGTTGAGCATCGTTACGTGGGTCCCTATGAGATTTTGGAAAGGATTGGTAAAGTTGCCTATCGCTTAAAGCTATCTAACAATTTAGCTTTGCTTCATCCGTATTTCCATGTCTTTATGTTGAAGAAGTGTGTCGGGGATCCCGAGTCTATTCTTCCTATTGAAGGACTTGGAGTCAAGGATAACCTCTCTTATGAGGAAGTTCAGGTTCAAATCCTTGATAGGCAAGTGAAAAGGTTGAGGAACAAAGAGGTGGTATCCGTAAAAGTGTTGTGGAAGAACCACCTAGTTGAGGGTGCAACATGGGAGGCTGAGGCCGACACGAAAACCCTTTTTCCTCATCTTTGTGATGATTAAGGTTAGTCATTCTATCTAATGATATAAATATGATACACATTGTGTATCCTTGATGTTTTGTGAAGTTTCTTCAAAAATCCAAGTTTTTTTGAGACTTCACAATGAAGTCACTGTAAGGTGACCTTAAATAAATTTGAAATTTATTTTGCTTCTTGCATATTTTAGTCAAGTCGTGTATTGTGATATAGTAAATCCTCGTGGATGTTATATTAACCATATTGATAAGATGAACTTTGTACTAAGTGACTTGTATATCAAATGATTGAGCTTATGTGTGTTGTGAGTAGAAAGTATCTCATGGAAATTTGGAGCTTATGTATGATAAAGTGATGTTTTGAAGTGTTTTATTGAAATGATATGATTCATGTTAATTGAATATTGTGAATTGGCTGAGCTTCTAGTCTTTAGTCTATTCCCTCATTTAAAGAGTGTTTAGTGTCATTCGGGGACGAATGTTCCTAAGGGGGGGATAATGTAACATTTCGAAATCCCAAAGTCATGTGATAAGACTTAAACAGGCTCATTAACGTCTAAACCATTGTTCCTGGCCAAATTAGGAGTAGATGGAGTCGTTGAAGTGTTTTGGAACCAAAACGTCCATAACATCCGAAAAGTTGGTTCATGAAATTGCTAGAGTCTCCCTTGTATTTTGGCCAAGTTAAAGAGTCAGAATGGAGTAAAGGTTGGTAGCAATAGGTGTAACACATAGTGCGGGATGGTTTTATGTTGGAAAAGTCAGGGTACGACTCCCCGAGGACCAACCAAGGGCCCTCGAGGAGGACCCTTGAGACAGTGTGCCACGACGGATCCCATGACGGGGCGTCATGGGCACGACGGGGTGTCGAGGTCACCTTTGTACCAGCCTTTGTTTTTGGGAAGAAACCCTCACCTGCACAGTCTCTGACCAATGTGACGGACGTGCAGGACGGAGGGAGGCCAATCCGTCACGCCCACGACGGCCCGTCGACGGGGAGTCGTCGTGGAGGGCCTCTGATGTTTTAAGAACTTAGGCTTTAGGTTAATCATTTTATTTAGTGTCTTAGGGATAATTAGGGGATTGAGGGAATACTAATTTAAGTGACTTAAACCCCACTATAAATACCCCAACCCTCATTAGCCTAATCATTATTCTCAAAACTAAACTCTCTTCCTTCTCTCTACTTTCTCTCTCTATTGGAAGACTCCATTGGAGGATAGCTTGGGAGGATCTTTGGGGGATGGTTTAGTACGAAATCACCATCAAAACGTCATCAAATTATAAGGTATGGGATCTAATTCACCTTTGAGATTCTTTCCTCAAAGGGCTCCTTCAAAGGTTTTCCAAAAGTTGAGTTTCATATGGGTTTCATCCAATTTCGAATTTGATTATATGAATTGAGTTGTTTATGTATTCTTTGGGTTATAATTAATAGATTACCGTGTATTGCAACTTGATTATGATGAATTGATGTAGTTTGGTCTAGATTGTGGGTGATGACCCTAACCCTTAACCCTAGGTATTGGGATTGATATGAATTTGGGTTGGATTGAAGTAATTGATCTAATTATTGTTTAAATCATCTCAAATGGTTGTTATTGCATCGATCATGAATCTATTGCGTTGAATTGAAGTTCTTCATGCCTATTTCTTGAGTATTGAATCTAGGGTAAGAAGATAGACTTTGATATCATGCTACCAAGCTTTGATTTAGTATTTCATTGTGGTATAGTGCTTCTCTTAAATTAGTTCTTATGTTGGCTATTTAAATTACATTGGGATGATGACCCGAATTGGGTTGATCAATGGGTTGATGGTAAGGCCCTTATTGGTGAACTATGGAGAAGTATTGGTAAGTCTTGATTATCCTAATCCTTACTTCAAATTGTGAATTATTTGTCATCAAGTGATAAGGTTGTGTTAAAGTATACCTTGCTTAAGGTGATAGGTTGGTATGCTGATTGAATTGAAATGCTTAGGTTGGTTGTGAGTTTGCCTAGGAGTACATGATATAGGGAAGTTGTTATGTAAAGATGTGCCCTATTGTGATTGAGATGTGCATGGGCTAACTTCACCTATTTGAGTTGTTAATGAGAGGACCATTTCTCATACAATTCTTATTGAGCTTTGATAAACGAATGTATATGAGGGCTAGGCCCTATGATATATATATGTATATATATATTTATGATTATGATAAGAGTAAAGGCTTTTCAATAAAAAGGGACCTAGCTTAGCACCGAGTGAGCTTGTATGTGAGGGAGTGACACTTTCTTATATAAGGAAAGGTAAGGTTCACTACGGTCCTCATGGGGTGGATAGCCTCATGACCCAAGTAGGGTGTAGAGTTGATATGTCCAAGGTTCTTTTCCCCAAGCTCCATCAACTATGTTGCCACCATAGGATACTAGCTAGTGGATCCACCTAGATAGCTACGTTTACATTAGGTTCTACCTTGGCCGGTAGACCACCTTCCATCGGTGTAAGGTTTCATGACACTGGATTCAACATTAGCTTATGTGGTCTATGTCGGTTAAGTCAAGATTTCCCTAAACTAAAATGAATGAATAAGATATAGACTAATCGAAGTAACTTGAAGGGTTTGGCTATAGCTTAGGTAGGGGTATGGGACTCTACCTAGGCCTTGCACTAATTTGCCTTGATAGGAGCTTTGAGAGGTCAATATTATTTATGTAAAGTAGTGATATAATGTAAATGACTTTGTATATTGAATAACATGCTTATGAGTATAAGGTTGTTACTTTTGGTTGAAGAAGAATGTTTTCATGAAATGGGAGAGTATGTTAGGTAAGGTTAATTGCTAATTGTAGTCTTGATAGGTTACTTAATTAAGTAAGAGTCATGGGAATTTACTTGGTCATTGCACTTGTGACTTTATAAAGGTTATAGATAGTATGCTTTGCTTTGCTATGCTTCACTCGTATACATGTTTTATAATGATTTTTCTTAAATGTCCTTTTCTACGTATATATGATTGGTAAGTGTATATATGGTTCCATACTTAGTACATGTGGAGTACTAACCCCATTTCTTTCTCTTTTTCCCAAACATTTTAGGTTCGGGTCAGTTGAACTTGCTCCGAATTGCTTGAAAGGAAGACTTGGATACCTTACCATCCAAGTGGTAGGTCCTCATTCTCCCGAGGGCATTGCCGACATCTTACTCTTATGTTACTTAGTTACTATAATTCTTTATTGACTCTATTACTCGTTTGAGACAATGTTGTATATAGCCTATAAGTGGATCTTTTATTGATGTAGGGCTACGCCCAAGATTTGTTATCTTTGATAGATGATTTATGAGATGAGACGGCTTTTATAACTATTATTTCCTAAATGTACAAGTGTATGAAACAAAAGTAGAAGACTATGTAATCTTCGTATATGAACAAGTCTATGTATACTTGATATAAATACGATTATGTATATGTAGAGGTCTATGTAAACCTCCGAGTAGTTATAGATAAAACGTTTTAAATTCCTTCACATTTTTAATCAATGAATGCTATGACGAGGCTATGAGTCTTGTCTTAGTCCTCAAAGAGGACGACTACACCGGTTACGTCTGGGGGGTAAACCCGGATGTGACATACACCCTAGAAGTAAGAGTATCCTTGAGTTCGCCACATGGCAAATGAGACTTCAAGACGTCTCATCTAAGCATCTCGTATCATTCATTGCGTAACAAACATACTAAAATGAGTAAGAATTTAAAACTTTCTTCAAACACGAAGAACTATTTCTATAAACAATACGCAAGTAGAAGACTTTAATTAAAACATTAAAACTTTACAATAACCACTTGAACCATCTAAACTTTAGATTACACAATACTTGTGACTAAGCCCATACAAGACATAAAATAAAGACTTAAGACATAAATGAACATGTGGATATTGTCCTCGAATCGATGAGGACTGACCAATACTTCATCTTCAACCCTAAAAAACCTATCCGTTCTCCATGGCACATCAAGACTTTCAATTCCCTACACTTTAGTCTAAAAGGTAAAAGAAGGGGTTAGCACATTAGATGTACTAAGTATGGAAGCCATGCAAAAACCATGAAAAAGGGACATTTAGTCAATAACGTGCTTTTCATGAATTTTGATTAAAACATCATAGTATAATCATAAGAACAACATTTATCACTATAGAAATACAGAAGAAATCATCCAAGTAATTATTCATATTTTAAAGTTCACTTTCCAGTGAACCACTTCACTGTACAGTGACATTCCTTCATTGTTACAGTGAAGTGCTTAGCCTTCACATTTGACATCTTCTAGCATGTAGTCAACCCACTAAAAGCTATCCTAAGACTCACCTAAGTCATACGAAGAGAGACCTACCTTACACCCTCTCAAAGCATGCCTAAACGATCCATAAGACTACTTAGAACGAGACACATACACACTTACAATACATCAAGCACATAAACATGAGATCCTCCTAACAAAGGTGATTCCAAGGTTCACTTGGGTGAGTGTGGAGCGACCGCCCATTCAATCCTTATCACACACACACAAGAGATTCTATAGACTACCTAAGATAGAGTCATTCTTACATAACATCATAGCATACATAGAACATGACATTCTCCTTTCAAAGGTTATCCAAAGACCTACTCATGTAACTCAAGAAGAGAATGTCCATAACTGACCTCTTCAAGATTACCTAAGTAGACATTAAGACTTACCTAAGTTAGGATCATGCCCACATAATCAATCACATTTCCTTAACTAGAATCATTACTAAGACTTATCTAAGTAAGAGATAAAGTGACTATTCCTATGCCCCCTTCATACCTTAACTAGACAACCCTTAACTACTCTAAAAAAGTACTTATCATTTACCATTCTTTCTTAACTTAAGTCATTACATTCATTAGTTCATTTAAGAGATATTCATCACATAAGGACATTCAAGTAATGGTCTTGGATAAGACCTAGGGACTCCAACTAACACCTTCAAATCCTATTGTACAATGTCTAGATAGCGTCCCATACCACTACCTAAACTTAATCGAACTTCTCTAATGCTAGTAAGTATCCCATATGATGAGAATAGGCAATAACCGACATAGACCATGTTAGCAAAGCATGGAATCTGGAGTTGTAACCTTCTCCGATGGAGGGTGTTCTACTTGACAATGGTAGAACGTGGACACATCCCATGTAGGTACATGGTTAAGGAATATGAAGGGTGTGCTTTGTATTCTAGTCTTATCCTTTAACTAGAACTACTTCCCTTACCATACTCACTCGGTGCTAGCCTTTGTTCTCATAGATTAAATCACATTAAGGTTCATACAAAAGGGTTCCATATCAAGTTCATAACCCAATTACATTTACCCTACCAAAGAAAGGTCCACTAGGGATACCACCCTATGGCGACAAGAAGCTCATCATGACTTTCCTAAGGATTGATATGATGTCGTTCCAGCCAATCAACCTTAAGTCCATCATTCATTACATGAAGGATACCATTACGGCTTTCGACTTCAAGTTTCATAACCTTACCACTAGGTTCAATGTTTCACATAAAGTACCCTCTTATCTTCTTTCAATGTCTCACCTATTATTCATACATTCAATACTAAGACGCTTTAGCTTACTAAGTCAAGACATTACATATTCATGTTCATACATACATAAAGTAAGGAACACAAGTCTACCTAAACAAGACACAACATACTTCACTTTAGCACATATTACATGTTATTAAAGAAGCACATAGGAACAACCATTATTATCTTAAAGTCATCATATACACTGCTATAACATCATCAATATAGTCATCATAGACTCATATAGACAATTAGAAATAAATCATGCATTCAACTCTAAGACTACACACAAAACATAGTCATTAGTCTAACATGATCACCTAAATAACATCAATAGAATAGCACATATTTTCACATTACTTCACATATAGAAAGATATGATCATACTTCACATAATCGACTACATAAATCAAAATATTACTTCAAGTAGTGCTGACAAGGCCATCATCATCATAATACTTAAAATAACGCCGAGAAGGCCACATCAATTCACATAACACTGCCACCATAAGTGGACCAAACCAATCATAACATAATTGAAGTCTAAATTACAATAACTATACATAACAATAAGACAGCTAGGTCCGCATACCACCCACTTGATCTCACCACTTCAATCCAAAGCTAAAACATCCAATTCAATATCACAAGGCCCTTACCCATGGCCATGAACATCAATCCAAATCATAAATCATAATACTCAATGAATCTAAGTCAATTCAATATAAATTTAACTATCTAAGACCAATTAGATATCAATTGAATACAAACCTTACATCATTAGAAAGTCCATAGAAAACTATAGTAGAATCTATAAGCATTAAGTTCATATCAATTCAATAAGCTAACATACAATAGAGATAAGAGTATTCATTACTCAATTGATCAAATTGAAACAGCCTATAAACCATACATACATAATCTATACATGAATCAAGAGCCCATCACAATCTACACATGAATTTATTAATCTCAAAGCATAATCAATTCACCCATATTTTAGTGAAAATTAGAGAATTGAGAAGATAAAGGGTTCTCATTGGAAAACATAAATTATACATCAATAACATCATATCTTAATCTTTTAAAACCTTTCATGCAAGAACCCAAGACTTAGAGTAGAAATTGGACTTTTTCATCTTTTTGAAATCCTTTGAAAATCATCTTTGAAATTGGATCTAAGGTGATAGCAAGCCTTAGATGAAGAACTCCATACTTTATTATAAGAACCCAGTGATAATCTAAGAAGAAACTCCATTGAAGAACCATCTTCAAGCTTCATCTTCACTTTGAACTCTCATGGAGGTTTTTTGGAAAACTTTAGGAGGGAAAGGATTTTGATTTAGATGCTAGGGTTTAAATGAGAGTTTAATCACTTATATACTCTTAAAATACTCCTAAACACATACAACAATCATCCCCATGTTTTATAAGACTTGGGATGAATTTCCCAAAAACCCCAAGTCATAACAGAAAAACTGCCAAATTTCAGCACCATCGACACCAACATCGACGATCTGTGGTCTCACCCACGCCCCATCGATGGGGTCTAATTGGTTGATTAAGAGGCTCCTAAACCTTCAACATACACGGCTCCATAGATGAGACCCATAGACGGGCTATCTTCTGATCGACTGGCCGTTGTTTGGGTCGTTGTTTGGCCACTGCCGGGCGGTTTTGATCTCCAAGTTAGAGTCCTTCTCTAGGTCCCCTTGTGGGTCCTACATGGATTCGTACCCGGATGTTTCCAACGTAAACATGTACGTATACACGTTTAGGACCTACCACATTAGTTTCATCCAAAACGAACACGTAAAACTCTACGAAACATACATACACACACAAGGTCATTTCAAGGCACATCTTTCGAACGTCATGGACGTTCTTGGATGTTTGACCTCCAAACTCAACGAAACTTGACATAATGCCTATATACACCATATAAAATCATTTAAGGACTATATAAGCTGATGAATCACACATAAATACATAGACACACACATAACCACATATGAGGCACTTAGGTAACTTAGTCGTCGAACGTCTTGGTCGTCCCTTGATGTTTGACTTCCAATACACCTAAACTCTTATTTACTGCCTCAATAACACTTTATAGACAATTTTAGGGCCTTAGACCATCATGACAACCACATTAGGATCTAGTTTCACCTAATTCATTCTTGGGATCTTACAAATATAACCCTTAGGGCATGAGCTAAACATCAGTATCAACATAAGAAAACTAAAGCTCAAAGACTACCAAAATCATGCTCATTTAACCCATTCCTTCAGCAAAAAATGGATAAGAATCTTTAACATGTTTCCATTGAAGTTTTTAGCATTAAAATCACCAACTAACATTAGAAACATCATATTTATATCATTTAAAGCATTTTCATGCAACACCCATATTTAAATTTAAACATAGAAGAAGTTAGTGTTGAAAACCCTTTTTGAAAATCTATTAGAAAGTACTCCCTAAATGGAAGAGAGTTCAAGGATGAAACCATACCTCAAATAGAATAAACCCCAGTGATTTTGAAGAAGAACTCGACCACCAACATCCCTCCTAGCTCCTTCTTGACTTCTAGCTTCTATGGAGTTTGAGAGAGTCTTTTAAGAGAGAGGGGTTTTGGGCTTTAGGAAATGAAGTATAAAATTATGTCTTATGGTTTGAAACACTTTAATATACCTAAAAGACCCTAAAACTATCCCCCTAGGTTCATAAAATACTTGGGGTAAATTACCAAACACCCATAAGTCAACACAGGAAACTGACAGCTTTTTGGGCAGCTTCACAGACGGCTCCAACCAACGGACCATTTTTCAATCTAAGGCCCGTTGTTGTTGGTTCGTTGGTTGGGAGTTGGCCTATATACAATACATGATTTCTTGTCTTGAAGGTCCAGTCATCGCCCAAGGTCGATTGACCATTTGTTGATAAATGGACCGTTCCTTGTGGCTATCGTTTGGTCACTGATATGCAGCTTCTTTCCAAGAGATGGGGTTATCTTCTAGGGGCCCTCGTGGGTCCTATATAGGGTCGTACGCGGACGTTAAACCCCTATTCATAGTCGTCTAGGTCTTCCGAACTTCATGGACATTCTTGGACGTTTGACCTCCAAACATAAACAAACGTCAAACACTGCCTAAGTACATCATTATAACTCATTTTAACACAAAATTAACTCAAGAAATATTCATGAAGCTTTAGTTAACCTTAGTTCATTTTAGGGTGTTACATCTACCGAGGTATTCTATTAGGTATTCGGATGAGCTTACCAAGGCATTATACACAAGAATTTTTCCTTCTTCAAAGATGATGACATTTCAATCCAATATTGAAGTCTTTAAACGATTGGATGGTTAACCTATCCACGAAACATAGTTGAGTTATAAAAAGTTGTTACTCCCATGTTAGACCCATGGGCTTCCAAACAATGTGATGTTACAACACTTCTACCTAAGTCTAGACTCGGTGAACAAAGGTGTTGATAATCAATTTCTATGAAGGAGTATTATGTAACATTTTTTTGTGATACCATTAGCTTTACTTGATGGGATGACGAAGATAAACCAAGCATTGTATACTCGGGATTATCAGGTGTCTCCTTTAACTTTCAGGATTGTCACATCCCGAGAGCATACCCTAGAAGATATGGCACTCTTGGAGTGCAACCGGCGTAATCGACCTCTCGGAGGTCTTATACAAGCCCTTTCGTATTGTTCATCACATATACATAGTGAAAAGTAGTGTGGAATTAAAACTTTTCACAAACATTTTCATAGTTTTTAAAAACTATTTCATACAAAGTCCATAGGAAATACTAAGTCTCATTTTATCAAATCTTAGACACAAGGGTTCTGGGTCATGGCCCATACACAATAGAAAATATAGTACGACTAAGTCTATTACAATACTCCAAAAAGAGAAATAAAAGACATCTATGCCCTCGAGTCAAATGAGGACATACTTCAACTTCACTTGAATGATGCTACGATCCAAGTCTTGCTTCTCAAATGCTCCTCACCTACCAATCACTATAGAGATATATAAAAGCATGGAATTAGTACAACCACATGTACTAAGTGGTATAATGCATAAAAACCATGAAAATGGTCATTTATTGTAAATATACGTCTTTTGATTTAAACATCATAATATAATCATAAGAACAACATTTAACATCTTAGAAACACATAAGAAAACACTTAGTCAAATTATCACATTTTTAAGGCAACTTCACAGTGAACTACTTCATTGTGCAGTGAACTCCTTCACTGTTACACTGAAGTTTCTTAACTTTCTTTTTGACACATTCCATCATGTAAGTCCCCCACTAAAATCTAACCTTAGACTCACTTAAGCAACACAAAGAGAGACCACTCACACACCCTCTCTAAGCATGCCTAAACGATCCTTAAGACTACTTAGAATGAGATACATACATTTACAAGACACCAAAACACATAACATATAATATATGACATTCTCCTTACCAAGGCTATCAAAAGACATACTCAAGTACTCCTAGAAGATAATGCCCATACACTCTCTTAAAGGTTACTTAAATAATCCTTAAGACTTCCTAATTTTAGATCATGCCGAAAGAATCAACCAACTTCCCTAACTAGAGTCATTCTCAAGACTTCCTTAGATAAGACATGAAGAGATCATCCCTTATGCCCCCTTCACACTTTAACTAAGGAATCCTTCAGTCACTCTAGATTAAGTACTCATTCATTTACAAGCTTTCATACATAAGCCATTATTTCATTAGTTCATTTAAGAGACATTCATCACATAAGGACATTCAAGTAATGGTCTTGGAGAATACCTAGGGACTCTCACTAAGATCTTCAAAGCCTATTGTGCAATGTCTAGATAGAGTCCCATACCACCACCTAAACTTCATAGAACTTCTCTAATGCTAATAGGTATCCCACATTATGAGAATAGGAAATATCCGACATAGACCATGGTAGCAAAACATGGAATCCGGAGTTCTATCCTACTCCGATGAGGGTGTTCTACTTGCCAATGGTAGAACTTGGACACAATTCATGTAGGCACATGGTTAAGGAATATGAAGGGCTTACTTTGTATTCTAGCCTAATCCATTAACTAGATATACTTCCCTTGCCATACTCACTCGGTGCTAGCCTTTGTTCTCAAAGAGTAATTCACATTAAAGGTTCATACAAAGGGTTCCATATCAAGTTCATAACCCAATTACATTTACCCTACCAAAGAGGTCCCCTAGGGCTGCCTTACAATGGCAACAAGAAAATTATAATGACTTTCCTAAGGATTCATATGATGTCGTTCCATCCAATCAACCTTAAGTCCATCATTCATTACAAGAAGGATACCATTACGGCTTTCGACTTCAAGTTTCATAACCTTACCACTAGATTCAAGGTTTCACATAAAGGACCATCTTAACATCATTCAAGGTCTCACATATCATTCATTAATATAAGATTAAGAGGCTTTAGAATCTTAAGTCAAGACATCACATGTTCACATTCATACATGCATCAAATAAGGGACACATGTCTACCAAAACAAGACACAACATACCTCACTTTCGCACATATTACATGTCATTCTAGATGTACATAGGCACAACCTTCATCATCTTTAAGTAATCCTATACACTACTATATAATCATCCATATAACCATCATAGACTCATATAGTCAAATAGGAAGAATAATGCATCAACTCTAAGACTACACGCACAAGACATAGCCGTAGTCTAACATGATCTCCTAAATAACATCAATAGAAGACACACATACTTACACATTACTTCACATGTAGGTAGATATGATCATACTTCACATAATCAACTACACGAATCATTGTAATCCTTCAAGTAGTTGCCGACAAGTCCATGATAAACTTAATACTTAAAATAATGCCGACAACGCCACATCATTCTCATAACACCGCCACCATAAGTGTAACATACAAATTACAACATAATTAAAAAGCTATAATACTTAAAATAAAGATAATTAGGGGAGCGTACCACCAATCCATTCTCTCCACTTCAATCCATGTCTAAATAATCCATTTAATTACCATAATGCCCTTACCCATGGCCATGAACATCAATTCAATGGATAAATCATAATACCCAATGATTCTAGATTAATTCAATATATATTTATCAACCTAAGACAAATTAGACATCAATTGAATACAATTCTTACATCATTCAATAGCCCATAAAAACTACACTAGAATTCATAAGCATTAAGACAATATTACTTTACCCATAAAGTAGTCAAAAACTAGGGTTCATCAATTACATGGGTTAATAGTTTAATTGAGTTAAAATCATCTGATTAACAACAATTCAATCAATATACAATGCTTAAAAAGCTTTAGTGCAAGAACCCATGGATAGATCATAAAATTGGACAAGTTCATCTTTGAAAACATTACAAAACTTATTTAAATTTTGTCTCTTCGATTAATAAAGTTTCAAGGATAAAAAACCATACCTCAATGATTTTAATCCTCCAGTTTGATGAAGAATCACCACTCAAATCTCCAATCCAAGCTCTTCCTTGAGTTTTTGCTTCAATGGAGTTCTAAGGAATTTCTTAATGAATTTGGGTTTTGATTTTGAAGAATGAATTCCTCTAAGTGTTAAAGACTTATAAACATTTATAAAATACCAAAAAGACACTTAATGAACCTCCAAACTTCTAATTTGGACGTGGGGTGAATTTACAATTTTACTGCTAACATTATATTGAACTGCGGAGGAACGCACTCCGCACAGAATGATGGCCATCGATGGCCCATCCCTTAACCGACTGTCCGTCGTGTTAGTCCGTGGTTTGGTACTGAGGCTGGTATTTCGCTTGGAATCTCCCACGCCTAAGTGTACACCTATGCCCCCTCACATACGGGGCGTCGACCGACCCACTGGGCGTCGATTGCCTCCATAGGTTTGGCTGGTTTTCGACAGCTTGGGCACTCTTGCAGGGTCCTTCCTCAAGGAACCTTGGACGGTCCTTGGGAATGGTTGCCAGAACTTTTCAAAACCAAACATGCTCGTATATGAGTTTATGACCTCTCACATTAATTTCATCCAAAACGAACACGTAAAACTCGACGAAGCATGCCAAGACACACAAGGTCATTTCAAGCAAAACCTTTCAAATGTCATGGACGTTCTTGAGCATTTGACCTCCAAACTTCACGAAACTTGACACAATGCCTATATAGACCACAACAACTCATTTAAGGACCTCATAACCTCATTAATCTCACAAAACTACATAAAACCACATATGAGGCACTTAGTAGTCGAACGTCTTAGTCGTCCCTTGACGTTTGACTTCCAATGCACCTAAACTCTTAGGAATTGACTCATACAATATTATAGACAAATATAGGACCTAAGACCATCATGAAAACCATGTTAGGCTCTATATTCACCTAATTAATATTCGGGATCTTACAAGGATGACAAATTAACATATAGAAAAAGACCAAGAGCTGGATGAAAATATGGCTAATATGATCACCCAAATTGACCTTTTGTCTAAACATGCAATGGGTAGTAGTTCTAAAGTTATAAATGATGTTGGATTTAGTGGAGTGAATCCTAATGATGGATGAGTCTGCATATTAGACTCATTAGGGCTTTATCTTGATAGAAATAGTGTCCTCAAATACTTATTTTCTCTCAATATCTAATAAAACTTTTGAGTTTTAGGAATTTAATGTTTGAGTGCAACCATGGACACTTACGCACAAAAGGGAACAAAAAGGCTGAAAAGAACAAAGAAACTAAAGCCAGACCATCGCTAAGCACACCTTGAGAGTCGCCGAAGGGATATTCTCCGCCAATTGTTCCAGTACGCGAAGCCCTGAAGGCTGAGGATCAAAAAGGCGATGAAAGAAGTAGTCGGTACATCGTCGAATAGTTCTGTAAGCATTGATATACCGCCCAATTGTTCAGGACATGAAGACGCTGAAGGCAAGCATAAAATAGTGATGAAATAAAAGATGGGAGAGATGCTGATTCATTCACCGACCTCGACTAACCTCGTCAAAGATTCGTTGCAGCAATAATTCTGAAAACTATAAATAGTAGCCTTTTTATTATTATTTTTTTAAAATTCAAACATTATTGTAGTTTTTACCTTAGCATACTATTTTTCTTGTATTTTATCACATGTTTGGAGAGGGTTTTCTTGGAAGACTTGAAAAAGAAGGATGTCATTTTCCCCAAGTTCCAAGTGGGTCTTATGCATTAATTTTCTTTTGCTTAAATCAAGCTTATTTTTATACCCATTTGATTCTAATATTATTTTAGGTGTAATTTGTTATTTCTTGATGTGTGGCTAAAACCCCCTCATTCATGGGTCGTGATTTAACAAATATATATATTAATATTATTGTTGGATCTTGCTTGTTGATAGGTTAGATGTATTTTAATGGTTATGTCACCTAGTTGTTGTTGTTTAATTTAATGGATTTGTTGTTGCATCTGCGAAACCACCCATGTGTTATCAGCTTGCCCGAGAGGGAGGTCGCGAAAACAAGAAAGCTAGACTAATGGCCTAAGGAGTGGGTAAATATGAGGTTCAGCCCGAGAGTTTGAGCCCTAGACCTATATCCTAATACTCAGCTTGAGAGTGTGAGTGGGGTAAGGCGTCGGCTGGCCTTTATGTGGCAAATGGGTGTTCTAATGGAACTCATTTGAAATGACGTAAGTTGATTGAGAGAGAACTTATTTCTATCTAAATCTTACCCTATTCCCTATTATTTTGACAACATTTCTATAGAAAGAGTGTACACAATGACTTATCACAACTCGTATTGTGGGCACGCCCTAAGAATATCTCCCTATTTTTAATTTCCCTTAATTTATAATAATTTTACCATACTTATTACAAACACCGAATCGATATTTGAAACTTTTGTGTCACCACTTTTGTTTATAATGTTTTATTCGTAAATATCCTTAGCTATGACTAATAAGAATGAAATTATAATTAACTACATATTCTTGAAACCGCTCCCTTGGGATATGACCCCAACCACTGGATGGGTTAAAATATTATCGACGATCGTATACACCCAAAATATAGGTTAGTATCATTAGTACCGATAAGCATCATAATGGAGTTACTGCCGGGGAGTGATGTCACGTGAAGATATAGTAAATTAAAGCTTTTTTTTTCTTTTTAGTGTAGTTTTACTAATTTTACTTTTAGTTTTGTTTTTCGTGTTTATGTGTTTGTGTATGCAGGCCCTCGAAGCATTGATGAAGGATTGGTTGGCTAGTCTGTTAAGGAGGATCAAGAATTTGAGGATGACTTTGAGTTAACTTTCCTAGTATCTCAACTAAATGACCTGACCATAAAAATGTAGGAGGTGAAAAACCAGTGTAAACACAAAGGGAGGTATATGCCTCCTCATGAGCGGAATAAGTCTAGAGAAGATGAGAAAAATACTGTTGAGGACACGCTTCAAATCATTCTCCAAAAGATCACCTATCACGATCGAGTTCTAGATAAAATGAGAGACAATATGGAAGAGTTAAATCAATTGATTGGATCTCATTCTATATCAATCCAGAACATCAGATCACTCCTAATGTTTGCAGTGCCTCATCTCCATCGAAAAGACACATTGGGGTTACTTAGTGACACTAGGTATAGGTCTAGCTCCGATAACAAAGAGTAAGGAAGGACCTACGTCATGCCACGATGTTAAATAAGACACCACTTGGGAGGTAACCCGAGGTCGTAAATGCTTAGGATTTTGTTTATGAGTAGTGATGTGTTGATGTTGCAGGTCAAAAGGAGGAATGTGTTGAAAACTATAAGTTGGCGAACACGAGTTCTATTCGGCAAAGAACGAAGAAGGTTGGCGTGCCCGACTGGATCTGCCGTTTGGTTCAATGCCAAAGCAATATAGAGCCTGTAAAAATCATCGAATAGGGAAGAAGCTCGGCACGTTGCCAACCCATTCAACGACCTTGATACGGACCGCCAAATTGACCCTTTCAAACCTGAATATATTTCTTTAAAGTTGAGATTAATTACCACTCAGCATTGTGCTCAGTGGGTCGATGATTGTGACTAGCATCGCCAAATGGACGCGAACTGAATGGTTATTACAACAAAACACCCCATAATTTGAATTTCTTCACTTTCCCTTGCTCTTAAACCTCCAAGTTAACACAAATGTATTAGTTTCATATCTTTTAATTTATATTAGTCTTAGAGTTGGTGATTAGTACTCGGGATAGGAATTCGTTGACGCCTAGCATTACAAAGGAAATTTTATCGGCAGAAAAGGTTGGGTCTTAAATCCCAAATTTACTTTTGAAATTGTTTAATTCATTTGCAATACTAGTATCATGTTGAAGTGTGATGGGCCTCTCTAATAGTAATAGGTTTATGTAATGTTGCTTTCATTTCGAAACCTTTGCATGGATGTTCTTAATGTTCGAATGCCTTAGTGTTTATGCTTTTATTTTACTAAAATTCGCAATGGGTGTTGCTTGATTGTTTATAGAATGAATGGGTGAATTCTAAGTAACTCACCTTTGAGCTATATAACAAAAATTTCTCAATCAGGGAATGGGTGAGAACATTCTTAAGGGTAATCATAGTTAAATTTCCAAAGATTGTAAAACCGCAACAAGTTTGAGTATTCCAAGGTGAGGAAAAGTATCGGTCTTCTAAGAATTTCGTATATGTATGCTTTGATTTGTTTTTTTGGACTTGTAAGGTCAGTTTCAATAATGGGAGGTCCATCTAGCCAAACGATTCAGCGGTTTGCCTACTCACAATATACTGACCTTATATCATGCCTCATGTGTTGAGGGATCTGTAACATATGGCATACACATGTACGATATCAAAAATTAGTCAGCGATACACAGAATATGCCCATCCTTGACTCTCCATCATAGTAACTTTCGGCGGATAAGTTCATGATCACTAAAAGTTTTCGGTGTCTCTCTGATTGGAGTATTCCATCGCCAACTTACCCAAATTTCCAAACAAATCTTTTTAGCGAGCTCGACCTAGCTCGCCAAAGAGGTTTGGTGATTTGCCGATAGGATTGGTGAAGTCTCATGCAATATATTTTTTGTCTTAACTTGATTGTTTTTTTTATTATTTGAAAACTTTTGCAGATATGGCATGCACCAATCAAAACATGCAACCCCAAAAGGGGGCAGCACAAGGCATTCATATAAATTAAGGATGGTCAAATCAACCGAAGAGAGGAGGAGAAGAACTCAAACAAGGCATAGGCAAAAAGAAGAAAAGCATGGAAAAGAAAAGGGCAGCTAGTGAAACCACTACTGAGTTGAGTGAGATTGAACATAACCAACCCATGACTCAATGACAGAGCAGACTCGGAAATCGTCCTCGACCATCATCTACCAATGTTTCATCAGATGCAAGAACTTCCATCAAGAATACATCAGCCAAAACTCTTCCTGAGTAACCTCCTAAACAAGCACATATACCTCCAACGAACCCCATGACCACAATAGCTCATCCATCGCGACTACTAAATAGATTGAAGGGTGATAGGGAGAGAACCATAATCGAGGAAAAGCTCTTGTCTGTGCAGGGACCGGAAGGCAAGTACCACGATTTCCCGCAAATCCTACGCTCCCATTTGTTCGAGCAATTCACGAGTCCACAAGGCCCATACATTCCTTCTTTTTTTAGGGAAATCTATGCAACCTATGGAGCGTTGGTTCTTATGAACAAGAAGCTGGCATGTGAGTTCAGACTAGTGAGGTATATTACAGTCTGAGTAATGGAGGTAAATTGTTATAGCGATCATGTCAACATAGTGATGAGAAGGCCATACTCTGTACATCCTTATGAGGGATTACCACTTAGTGCATCACTAGATGAGCTAAAGCATTGGTTGTCAAATATGATTTTCGAGGGCACCAAGATATGGATCGGGGTTGGCGCTCCTATTGAAAAGTGGTATATGAACATTGCTGCAACATTCATGTTTGGTTTCATTAGCAGCACAATCATATCAATCAAGAATGAGTCCGTCCTGTGCCTCCATTAGGAAGCTTTCCTTGGTTGTATCATGTGCAGAAGGAGTATCGAATTTGGGTTGCTGACATCACAAGGTATGTCCATGAGGGCCAAACAAAAGCAAATTTCCCTGTCATTTCTTATCCTGATCACGAAGTTGTGCCGCCCAGTAGGAGTGTCTCTAGAAACTACTAGGGATATGGTGGTCATCCCATCTTTCTGCAAAGATATCTGGCGTATTGAGATAGAGTAAATACGTGAAGAAGATGATAGGAGAAGACTAGCTCCAGCAGATACTTCTCAAAAGAATGATGTCAACTTGTTATCTGCAGATGCATCTGCACCCACCTAGGTCCCTGGACAATCAGGTACTTCAGTTCATCCTCCTGCTTCACAAGATCCATGTGTTTCTTTCTATGGCCACTTAATAAAGATCACTCAAGCCATGGTCCTAAAGATCGGGCATCTAGCCCAATAAGCTGAGGCAAAGTCAACTTTACTAGAGAGATCAGCCCTAGGGATGATAGAGAGTTCCATATATGCTGCGCTTTCACCACTTCATGCCTCTGTCGATAAATTGAACTTGAGGGTTGCATCTTGTGAGGGAAAATATGAAAGACCATCCAGATACCGTTGGGGATGTACAGAGGGGATATATAGTAGATAGAGCAACAAATGAAGACACTGATGATGACCATGCGGCAGCACAGGAGCGAGATGAGGAGGGGAGAATTTTCAGTAACTTACAGAGCCTGGTGGAAAATGTTGAGCAGCAAGTGATGTAGACACCAAAGGATGTGACATCCACAACGGATTCTTGTGGATCACGCACAACTATTCTTCCTGAAGCTACCCCAGACACTGATGACCACACACATATAGTTTACTATTGTTTTGATATCCTAACATGAGGAGACACTGCATAGATAGGATCATTCATTGTCTCTCTGTCTGTCTTACTTTGAGTACACTTTTTGATATTTATGATACTTGCATTAGACGACAAAATCACTTTATTTGTGGTAGGGTGAGGGCCACACCTTTTGTGTTGAGACTTGTCTTGGTGTATATATATCGCTCATCTCCGTTTTCAAAAAGTTTTTAGACTGCTTGTGTGATTGTTTAGGTTTACGGATCCCTTGTATGAATTTAATTACAAAATTGACCCTTACGGGAAAAAAAAGTTTTAGAAAATTTTTGCCACCACTTTTCTCAAAAGTGTCTATTCTTGTAAAAATTTAAGTCTAGGTTTCGATCAATACCTATGAGTTTAATAGTTGTCACATTCAAACAAACATGAATATGCGGCTCTGGTAGGATCAAATGAAGTTTCATAGAAAATATGTGAACTTTTGGCATCTCGTTGTGATTAGCCGTGTATCAAATGGACTTCTCTTGTGACGATCGTTGAACACTAGACACAATGTGTAGTCTTGTTTGTCTTTAGTATCGATTCCTTGTGTGATGAGCTTACTATGAACCATTCGTGAATAAACCTAGAATTTGCCCTTTTAGTCTAACAAATTAAGTGATGCTTTCTCTAGAAATGATCTTAGGCAATTTTAAAGATTGTGAGCCAATTTGACATATACCTCCTTTTTGACCTCCATTGTGAGTATCAGAACCTCTCTTAAGCACTCCTTGAACATTACCTTTCTTTGGAAGAAACCTGAAAAAACCTAGACCTTTATTCAACCACTACCTATAATCGTCATGACATGTGATTTAGTGAATAGCCAACTTAAGCCAAAATCTTATGGTTGATGTGTGGTTGAAAAGGAAAATGAAAAGTCAAGAGGTGCAAGAAAAGTCTCCTCAACCCATGGTATTGCAAAGGAATGGAAACCCTCAAAATTAAAAAAAAAATAGAAAGAAAAAGAATAGAAAAGAATGAAAAAGAAAGTTACAAAATAAATGTACAAAAGAAATTTATGTTTCCAAGCAATCCATGAACGTGAATAATTGGATAACTTAGAATCACTAATAGAAAAATTGATAGAAGAAGGTGAAGAAAAGACACTGTTGTGAGATCCACAATTAATGAGGATCTTTACTCACTAAGCCTAAATGACCATACCTTTGCACTCAGTCCCATCACAAACCTTGAAAATACCTTTTTGATCTGGAGAAAGTGGAACCAATTTTTGACTAGAAAATAAGGGCAAACCTATATGTTGAAACATCCACTGCCTTCCTCTTTTTTAGTGTGAGCGTTGCATATGATTTGTGATCTTTAATTGATTAACCCATGTTCGTAAATATGGAATTATTCGTTGTGGGAGAGCATTTTGATACAATTGTTAAGCTTGAACATGCATTAGTAGCAAGTATTGTGAGCATGAGAATCTTTGATAATGGTGTGTCAAAACTTTAATTGTTGAGTACACAACTTTCCTCGCATAAGTAGTATGATACTTGTTGTGTATTGATCTTAGCCATATTTATATACCTATCTAGTCGATGATAGCCCATATTTTTGAGTTGTTCAAAGATGATCTTTAGCTTTTAGCTTGATTTTCTGATTGATTGGGCTCTCACACATATGATTAGTAATTTCAGGAACTCTTGGAGTAAATTGAGCTGGAGCAATGAAACACAAGGAAAAGGGACGGATGTGAAAAAATGACTAAGTATGGAATTACCCAGGCGAGGCGCACAGGCAGGCGCACCGCGCCAAGTCCTGTCGCTCAGAGATAGTGTTGAGGCGCTCTGCACGGCGCGCCACGCCAAGTCTTGTCGTTCAAAGATATTGCTGAGGCGCGATTGAGGTGCACAACGCCAAGAGGAGAATTCACATGAATGAACTAGGGCGATGGAGGCGCGCCGCCCCAAGCAAAATCCAAATTTTCCAAGATTTGAATATTAATTAGGAGTTTTAATTCAACTAGGATTTGTATTAAACCTTATCTACTATTATAAAATAGATCCTAGGGCTGCTATTTGTGGGGTTCAATCTTTGTTAAGTTTGCAAGGGCAAGAATCAAGTTTGTAATCATCTTAACTCATCTATTTTTACGGATTTGTTTATGAACAATTACTCTTTATTGATTAATATGAGCATCAGAAGATAAACACCCTAATTCTGGACTGTAGCTACGAATTGATTGTTTATTATGTGAAGCTTTGTGAATTAATCTTTGATTGTCAATTAAAATTACTTGTATATTCTTGCTTTACTATTTCTTCACTAGCCATCTAGGAATAAATCAAGTTTCTAAACTTGAATTGAACATAGGAGAGGTTAGATAAACCGGAGAATATAGAGAGCTCGGTCAGCCCATTAATATTAGGCGATTAATGTTCAGGAGAGACACCTAAAAGAAGAACATCTTGCTTGGTTACGAAAAAGAATGAAATACAAATGCTCGCCAGTTAGTTTATTTATCCCCGCTCAACAATGTAGTTAGATATATAACTAGGGTAGGAGACGATAGATGGTTAACCTGGATCATACCATTAACCCTATAAACCAGTAATTTGACAACTGAAGTTAGTTCTAAGTTAATCGTATGATACATGATATTCATTATATGTTGTAGCTCTGGAATTGCTTTTAATATTGCTTGAAAAATCTCATCAAAGTTGTTCATTATTATTTACTTAAAATTTAATATATAACAATTAGTTAGTCATAATACATTCAACATGTGAAGTAGTTACTTTTATTGTTAGTTGTGGAGTTGAGTCTTTGAAGAACTATTTTAGACATCCTATTTGAACTGTTCAACGTGAGTTTTACTTGAGCACAAACAAAATTTACGTTAGGAGTGTTGATGAGTCCAAATATTGGACTCATTTAGGACTTTATTTTGATAGAAATAGTATCCTAAAATTCTTTGGTTTGTCTCAATAGTCCAAACCTTTTGGTCTTTTCCTATTTCGTTTGACCCCTAAACTACGTTGTTTTAACCCTAAACTACATGGTTTTTGTTTGTTTTAGCCTAGAAACATTAATAAAATTACCTAATTCAAATCATTCATCAAACACCTTAGGAAATCAAAACGTAAAACCAAATAGAGGTTGAGCAACCCTAGTTCATGAACGCAACAAGAATCCATCAATTCCAGCCCCCAAATTGAAATATTTCTCTGCGCAATTGATCACCAGGTATGTGGGATTTCACTACTGGGTTCCTTTCCCCATTGTATCCCTAAAATTTAGTTATGTTATTGATTCCCTAATTATGACTAGACCTATGGTTTCCCGAACTTCTATAGATTATCATGATTTAGTTTTTTATATGTTCCAAATCAGATTATGATGTTATTACTTTGTTTCTTGCATGAATTTAGAACCCTAGCTATGTATTTATTTTGTTCTTGATAAATATGCTAGGTCAGATATTTCAGTATTTCATATATAACTTGTCGTGGTCTTGAATGTTTCATTATCTGTATATTAATGTGTATCCGAGTTAGAATGTAATATTTTAGCCATATAGTATATTACAGAAATTCATTCATATCAGTTAGTCATTTAATCTATTCGGAGTAGCATAATATAGAGTTGGACTAGGGTGAGTCACCCATATAGTCCAGAACTACGAGCCACATAGGTTGTTAGTCCTCTCTGTGGGCATCATTTTAGTGATCACACCAACATGCCACTATAACTTTGTCCGGGTGTATTCAGTCATCTCAATGGGGCATATACATAAGACTCCACATTTAGCTCATGTGATTTTATTGTCGGTTATTAGTAGTTCCCACAGTTTAGTTACAGTCAATTGCAATGGCCACATTTCAGTATAGTCAGTATTCAGGCTAAGCATGTTATCATTTTGTCATTACATTCAGTGAGCTTAGTAATAATTATCTATATCATGTTCAGATTATATTCTTGCTTATTGCTTGTTCCATTATATGTTTATTTAACCTTTACTCTATAATGCATGCTCTGTACCTTTCAATTACTGACGCACACTCCGCGCTACATCTTCTCCTAATGTAGGTTAAGGTTCTTAGCATCCATATCACGCTTGGATTAGTTTCTGATCTCCAGTCCACTAGCATAAGTGGTGATTCATCATTTTTTTAGGGCAATAGTCATGTTATTTTTCAGATTTTCAGTCTTTTAGTTTCATGTTTTTCTAGACTTAGTTGGGGGCATTTACCAACACTTCTAGTCAGTTATAGGCTATTATCAAACATAGTTAAATTCAGTTTAGTATTTGCGTTTGATATTTATTTTGTATTAAACTTTAAGATTTGATATTCAGTTTTAAGTATGTGGGTATTCCCCATCATTTCAGACTTACTTTATGATTTAGCTTCCGCATACATTATTATTATTCTTAGTATGCCCATGTTATGCCAGTACGGTTAGCATGGGGTCACTTGTGATCCTATGACATGTGATCGCGTCCAGGAGGGTAGCTCGGGGCATGACAATATTAGACTTATTCATCTTCATGGCATACATCTAATTCATCCATGATTTTTTACATTTATATTCTTGAGTAGTTCTTTATTTTAGTTTTATTCTCTAATAGTGGATGTTTTGAGTTTCTTCGATCGAGTACCATGAGTATGAGTATGAGTTGTGATTCTTGAAAGGGATTGTATGAAATTCTTTATGTATTCGTGTTGGGTATGAGAATTAAGAATAGTTTAGGAGAAATTTTCAATTTCTAAATGAGTTTTAGGCCTAAAATTTACCAAAAGAATTTGTCATATTCCCTTGGAATGGTTGGGGCGTTGTGCCAGCAGTGCGCCCGAAACCATCCCAAGTACATTGGGGTCTACGGAGGCGCACCATTAGTGCGCCCGAACCTAGCCGCAGTACTTTGGGTCTGGCGACCTGTGCCCAAAGTTCACAAGGCCAGTTTATTCCTTGATTCGCCTGTTGTATGTTCCTTTAAGTTGTGGCTATATTTCACCTTTCAATATTAACTCCTAAAGTGTATAATCATTGAGAGATCATGTGTGTCCTAATTATATTTCTTAATTTGCATTCCAAACTAAAGGAAGTTTTAGTTGAAAATTTAAGAGGTCTTTTTGAGTCATTTTGTGAATTCATTTGTAATCACAATGGTTTGAATTATGTCTTGAGGAGGTAAATATGAGAATCATCAGAGTTGTATTCATGATTGAAAAAGAGTATATGTAACTATTTATTTCCAAATTTAACATTTTATCTTTAACAAGAGAGAATTGTCAATAACTACCTCATTATTGATGAAGAGTTATGTTTTATACATTGAGCATGACTTATATATTATTGAGAGTAATATTGAACACCGATATAGTGATGAGTTTAGACAAATCACATTCTTTATAACCCATGTAACCATCATGGTAAAGGAACCTTCTTTTGGACGACTCCTTATTTCTTTTAAGCATAACTTAGTGGATCCACTTATTTGAATTGTTCCATACACCCGACAATGTACAGTTCTGGCAGCATGGCGAGATGGTGTATCATAAAGTAGCTCATTGATGGTTATCGGTTAGAGAATCTCCCAAATGAGAGTAATGAGTTTATTATTGTATTTTATTATCATATCATGTTTTATAATGTTATAAATATTGCATCTATCACTTCTTCTTTTTTTGTGTGTTGGAGTTGAGTTGAGGTTAGTATGTCTTCCAGCCTTATGATCACTTCAATTTTCTACACTTTGAGATTCCCCCTTACATGTTCATACATTCAATGTAGTAAGATTATTTGACCTATATATTTTTATGATACTATTACACGTATCATGGTCAACAAAATGTGCTTCTTTGATAGCATTTGCACTCCTGCTAGCTTTGGTGAGCCTCTTTGCTTTCCGGAGGGATTCATCACTATTTTCCTATTTTAGTTCAATTTTCAGGGGTGATGTCCCGACACCTAGCTTATTCTTTAGATATTTCATAGATAGCTAGACGTTGAGTAGTCTCTTTATCATCCACATTCTCGTTTAGATGTTTTTGAGATAGTGATTTTATCTTCTTAGGTATTTCCATATGTTTATTTAATTCAGTTTTGTTAGACTTTTTAATATGAAATTGTAAAATTGAAGTTCCTCTTTTGTTGAGTAAGTATTCCACTAAGTAGTGAGCCTGGCTAAGGGTTTGCTTGGGACAATTGATTTTTCTTGGGTACCGGTCATATCGAGAGTGTAGGCTCAGGGCGTGACAATTCCTACCCTACAGTATCTACGTTATTTTGTGGAACTTCGAGTCAAAATAGACTCTTACCCAATTTGGTGCTTGAAACTACTCCCAAAATAAACCATATAATTATGCTCAATCACCCTTCATAGAGGAACACTATTTCTTTAATTTACTTTTACTTTTCTTTAATGAATTACTTTTTGGAAGAAAATCAATTCTTCTAGATTTCTTTCTAAGTTGTCAAATAGCACATATGAAATTATTTGATTCTTTCTTGAAAATTCTTTTTGAACACTGCATTTAAATGTATACTTATTGACTTGCATATTAAGCATAAATTCAGTGTATGAGAATATTACTACCCCATGGTATACCATAGAAGTTATTGTATCCCCATATCGTCACAAAGCGTCATCGACCTCTCGGAGGTCTAATACAAGCCCTTAGATATCTGTCATAGCCTAATCGTAAAAATAGCAGAAAATTTAAAATATTTCATAGCACATCATATGCTAGAACAACACTTCATTTATATATAAACAAAGCATAAGTACATAAGTACACTCTAAGTCTCTTTGTCATCTTAAGACACAACTCAATAGGATAGAATAGGGACACGACCCCTAACAACTTAAAATATATAAGTCTAAGCTATTACATAACTTTGAATAAAACATAACATACTAATCCTTCAACTGAAGGATCCCTTTCCTTGAACTTTGGAAAGCTATTTAAGCCCTTCACTTTAAGAGACATCCTCTAGCCATCACCACCTACACTTTGTGTAAAAAGATGAAGAAGAATGGTATTAGTATAAGAATTCACTAAGAATGACAACCATGCAAAAACATGCATGTAAAGAGGATATTTCATTCGAAATCATGCAACATGTCTTTTTAGTGAACTTCATTAACATTGGAATAATAACACAATATAGTTCATATACATCATATAGACATGTATACTACTCATAATAGCACATGAAGTCATTTATCATACTTTGAGGCATATTCAATACATACAATACATTACCTCTTTTTTGTCTTACTTCTTTCCTTAAGTAACCCTCAAGTGTACTTAGTACAATGTATCACTTTGAGGTCATCTTACCATAGTCTTTCAAAAATATGCCTCATCAACACAACCACATATACTCATAAGGTCATAAGCACATCATAAGACATAATCTTCACATAACAACCATATGCTAAGACAACCCCCAAGTCACACTAGTGCAATGTACAAGTTGCATCCTATAACACTACTCATATCAGGTGTTTCTAAGAAGTCACCCTAGACTAGGTATAACATGTTCATCATGTCCTAACACCATCATTTATCACTAGACATAAGGCCACATACTTCAGAGAATCGTATATGAACTCATCATACTTCCTACACTTTAGTCATAAACTCACTTAGTTCATATCATAGGAAAACCACCCTCATAAACCCTTCACAAGCTTACTTGTACAATGTACACATGGAGTCAGATACCCCCATATATACAAAAGAAACTCAGTTAGAAGTCATAAGTGTACTTCACATGCAAAGTAATAATTCATGTCTTGGCATAACAAAGTCACTTAACATGCATTCATACAAGTCATACATAGCATAAGTCCTTAATTCATAAGAAGCTCCAATCCAATCCTTTCTTGAAGTCATCTAGTGCAATACATAGGTAGGGTCCAAAGTCCTCCCTTTACTAAATACACTTCTCAAGGAATTTGAATATAATTCATATTCTTATCTTAGTTCATTTCTTAACCTTCGGGATACATAGCCATAACCTACATAGACCATGTGAGCTATATGAAATCTGGTGTTCTACTCCTACACCGAAAAGAGAGTGTACTACTTGCCAAGGTAGGACCTTCATACAAATTATCTATTCTAGTGGATCCATTAAGCTAAAACCTACGGAGGCACATAGTTATGGATCAAGGATATTGTTTCTAGAAACATTGACTTTCTAGCGTGGAGGTTTCCATATCATGACACAACATCTAGGTTGGGAACCCGGACTTGCTAAAGGTTAAGGTTCTCATTAGCGTGAGGCTCCCACTCTCCTTTGTCATGTTCTCTTGGTCCTAAGCATAAACTCCATTTTAAAACATAATTAAGCCTTTAGATAACTTTAGTTCAAAAGGATTAGTCTATAGGGACTTACTCCCTCATACATCATATAGCTCAAATGTATCTAAGATGAGAATGTCCTTTCATCATAGAACCTACATTATGTGAGAATGTCCTTCCACATTATCATATCATATTCATATTGTAGTCTAGTTTAGAGTACAATTGATTAATACCTTTCAAGAGACTCACTAATTCATTAGACTACCATTAACATACTTCATTCGTAAATGCATGTGTGTGTGTATATATATGTGAAATCTACCTTTACATAAACACCTTTAGGCACACATGTTCATAACTTCATTAATCATATATTATACATGCATAGAAATATGTAATGATGCATAGAAGAACTATACTTTCCTTAGTCATCATGAATCTATCCTACTCATAGATATGTACGAAGTGTGTGTGTACATTACTCAACTTGATCACATAATGGCTATCACATATTATTGATGAAGCCACCCTCTAAAGATCACAACACATGTAAAACATTCTTCAAGTCTTGAGTAAAACACATCTAGAGTATTAAAGAGTATTGACTACACAAACTCACATAGCATCTTAGGAGGCAAGTACATATTCAACAATAGAATAGAAGACTTCTAGCATACTTTGATCACATATTCATATAGGGTTCATAAAGGTAGTCATGCTATAAGAGTACTCATCAACATTAGCCATCTCAGACCACACCTAACCCTAACATGATCATCAAATATAAATAACATCATCCACAAACCTAAATCATGAAACTAGTATGGAAAGCTATTCATATACTTCACATAAAATCAATTCAATTATAACCTGATATTAAAATCAAGGCTAAATTGTAATACTTCGAAAAGTCTAAAGCCTAATATAAAGCCTAACATGACAGTCAAATATAATTTATATAAGTCATTTAGGAAGTTTTAGAATCAAAGCGTCAAGGAACGTCCATGATGTCCGGAAACTAGTTCAAGAGGTGCTAGCGTGCCTTAGTCTATTTTACAAGGTTTTGAGAGTCGGAAAATGATGAAATTTGGTGAAAAGGTTTCTAACACGCATTAGAGTTTTTTTATAGTCGAAATTACCGAGTACAACTCCCCAAGGACCAACCAAAGGGTCCTTGAGGAGGACCTTTACATTTTGCTTAAAAGTTGTCAATGGACAGTGTCTACCAACGATCTCCATGGATGGGGCGTGGTCCAATCGATGGGGCGTTGATGCCCACAGTCGTTAGACACTTAGCCATTTTGTCAAAGGTTCCATTTTGGACACTCTTTTACAAAACGACGGTTCTGAGGGACGGTTGGTCTAAGGCACCGTTGACAGTCCTACGGCCCGTAAGTCGGGGTCTCGTAGGTCAGTTCACTATTTTGCAGCCGCGTTTTTGGTTAGTCAAATTAATTAATTAATTAGGAGGTTATTTAAGTAGTTAGGGGTTAAGGAGGTCTAATTAAATTAGTTAATGACTTATATAAAGACCCAATACTAATTAAATTAACCCAACTCTCATAATTTCAAAAAACCAATTGCTCTTCCTTCTCTTTTCTTTCTCTCTACCAAATAGAAGAACTCCATTGAAGGCTAGGTCAAGGTATAATGGAACCAGTAAGGGGGATTTTTCTTTATCATTCTTCATCAATTAACAAGGTATGAGATTCCTTTCCCCAAAGGGTTCCTTCAAATTGATTTCAAAATGATGAGCTTCAAGTGGTTTTCTTCTATTACGACTTTGATCTTCTAAGTTGTATTGTCTAGGATTTCTTTTGATTATTAAACTTATATTATGATATATTATGATACAATTATGCTAGTTCTTGATTAATTAACCTAGCTTGTGAAGTAGATGATGAATTTGACCCAAATCCCTAACCCTAAGTTATGAACTAGTGATGAATTATGGTGTAGTGATTCAATTTACTTCATTATTGTATTAGTTACTATTGTGTGATGATATTACGCCCATTGTTGGGTTGAATTGGCTGGTTGATGGTAGAACCTTCGATGATGGCTTGTGAAGGAGATGGGGTAAGTTTTGTGATCTTAATCCTTTATTTCAATTATGATTACTTGTGTTTAGTGATGAACTTATACTGAAGTATACCATATGATGAGATTGATTAGGGTTGGTATGATGTTGAATTGCAAAGTCTTTAATTATGACTTGTGAGTTCTTGGCTACGATGTAATGACATAAGGGTGGTGATTAATTTGCCTATGTGCCTTGTCATTATGTGAAAATGTAAATGTGCTAACCGCACATGTGTGAATTGTAATGAATGGACAATACTCATACAATTCCAATTGACCTATGATGATGACTATATGCGGGTTACACATTATGACCTAAACTATGTGATTATTATTAATGAAAGACATTTAAAAAGGGACTCTAGCTTAGCACCGAGTGAACTAGAAGTTAGGAGTGTCCCTTCCTACATACGGATGGTAGGATCACTTTGGTACTCATGAGATTGGAGACAATATTGCATGTATCATAAAGAGGGTCCCAACTACATCTCCTAGTTCTTGAACTATGTTGCCCCCATAGGAATACTAGCTAGTGGATCCACATAGATGATATGTTCATGTTTTGGTACTACCTTGACAAGTAGTCCACCTTCTTTTAGTGTAGGATTCCATGACACTGGATTCTAGATTAGCTCAGGTGGTCTATGTCGGCTAAGGCAAGACGTTCCTAAAAGGTAAAATGATGTAATAAAGTGAACTATAACTAGGATGACCTAAGGGGTTTGGCATAGTCTAGGTAGGGGTATGAGCCACTACCTATACATTGCACTAGTTATCCTTGAGGGAAGTCTTTGAAGGATGTTGATATGTCCTTATATGCTTATAAATGTAAATGATATGTATATGTTGATCTTACATTTTAATGACACTATATGATATTGGTTTCACTTATGAACATGTGGTTTGTCTATATTGCTAAATTATGATGATGTCTAATCTTAATGATATAGTATGAAGAGTTGGGCATTACTTGTAGTTCTTGTTGGGTTTACTTGGTTGGGTAAGGTTATGGGACCTTACTTAGTGGTTGCACTAGTGGACTCAATGGAGGGCGTGTGAGTGATAGTATTGCTTAGGTAATGATGTTATGAACTCTATTGCATGCTTGTTGATATTATAACATGATGATAATGTTGTCTCGATTATTTGTTCAGTTATGTTGATGTGTATGTTGACTTGACTAGACTTGGTATTGTTTGTCTTGTAATGTACATGGCCTTGACTTAATGAATATGTGCTTATTCACTTATATTGGTTTTTTAATGTGCATAAGATATTTCCAAAGTGACATTGCATACTTTTGCATAAATGTCCCTTTTAAGACTATATTGTGTATGTTGTCTATATGTGGCCTCAAAGTAGAAGACTATGTAATCTTCTTATACGAAGGGTCTATATATACTCGGTATGAATATATTATGTGTAAGCAAGAGGTCTAATTAAACCTTATGAAGTAGTGTACATGAAAAGATTTTAAATTTTCTGTGTTGTTAACCTATGATTGTAATGATGAATGCTAAGAGGCTAGTCTTAGTCCTCTCCAAGGGCTACGATGCCGGTTATGTCTAGGGGGTACTTCCTGGACGTGACAAACTTGGTAATAGAGAATGAGGTTGAATATCCCTAGAAATGATTTCTCATTAAACCACGTCTATGTAGATTCTTATTCGTAATTGTGAAGCGTGCCACACTTATGAATGAGAGACTATGTGATACTTAGAAACTCTCACCTTCAAGTATTCCTATGTCGTGTCTCTAAAGTCTTATTATGTTCTTTCACCTTAACCTTGTATCGTGGTTATAGGTATGAATACTCGAAAACCAGCTACTATAAGGGCCGAGGAAGATATGGCTAATGTGGGGGCTAATGACAACCAAGTGCCCCCACAAGAAAACCAAGTGCCTCAACTTGAAGAAATTGCTATGGGTTACCAAGTTCTGGTTGTTCCTCCACTGATTATCAATTGATAGATAAGGGCGAATTTTCTCAATTTGGACCAAGTCATGACCTCTCAAGACAATGTCGTTACTTCTCAAGTTCAAGCCATGACGGACCAAGTGAATAGGGAGGTTGGACCTCAAGTGCCTCAACATGCTACCACTATGGCCTCTCGTTTGAGAGACTTTACTAGGATGAGTCCACCTATGTTCTTTGGGTCAAGGTCGTATTAGGACTCTCAAGATTTCCTCGATGAGTTCTATATGATTCTATATTATATGGGGGTAACCTCTATTGAAAAGGCCGAGTTGGCGGCCTATCAACTCAAAGATGTGGACCAAACTTGGTATGTTCAATGTAGGGATAATATGGCACTAAAAGTTGGTCCGGTGACATGGGAGATCTTCAAGAGGGATTTTCATGATCGGTTCTTTCCTAGAGAGTTGAGGTAAGCTAAGGTGGTGGAATTCATCAACCTTCATCCAGGAGGTAGGAATGTACTTGACTATTCCTTAAAATTTACTAAATTTTCCAAGTATGCTCCATCCTTGGTGTCTAAACCAAGGGATGAGATGAGTCGTTTTCTTATGGGGGTGTCCGAATACTTGGTTGAGGAATGTCGTTCGGCCATGCTACATGATAATATGAATATTTTTGATCTCATGGTGCATGCGAAAAAAGTGGAAGAAACTAGGTTAAGGAGAAAGATAAGGGAGGCCAAGAAGGCAAACTCTTACGAAGGAGGTTGTTCAAAGGTTAGGCTTTACATTCAAGACAAGCCTAGGTTCAAAAAGAGGTTTTCTAATTAAGTTCCTAACAAATTTTCCAAGGCTACTGATGATAGGGTGTCTAACCCTAAGTATGGAAGAGGTACTAGCTCGCGAAACAAGAAGCCAACTTGTGGAAAGTGTGGCAAGATGCACTATGGTGATTGCCTTGTTGGGACGGACAATTTCTTTGGGTGTGGAAAGAGTGACAACATGTTAAGGGATTTCCCTAATTTGAAGGGGCTATAAAAATGTAGCGGGCAAGCTCAAGGTAGTGGTTCTAATGTGGATGATCTAAAGAAGAATCATTTTTATGCTCTTCGCTCTAGGGGTGAACAAGAGAGTTTTCCCGATGTGGTGACCGGTATGTTACAAGTCTTCTCTATTAATATCTATGATTTACTTGATCCGGGTGCTACATTATCTTTTGTTACTCCCTTGATAACTAGAAAGTTTGATATTTTTCCCGATATTCTAAATGAAACCTTCATGGTAACTACCCTGGTAGGTGAGTCGGTGGTTGCAAAGAGGGTATATAGAAATTGTCCTATAATGTTGCCCAATAGAGTTTCTCATGTTGAATTAGTAGAACTTGATATGGTCGATTTTGATGTCATTTTGGGGATGGATTGGTTGCATTATTGTTTTGCTTCCATAGATTGTAGAACAAGAATTGTCAAGTTCAATTTTCCAAATGAACCCGTCTTAGTGTGGAATGGGGGGGATTTTATTCTTAGAGGACATATTATTTCTTGTCTTAAGGCTTGTAAAATGATATCAAAAGGGTGTTGATACCATATTGTAAGAGTCAAAGATTTAGACTTTGAAAATCCTCCCATTTAGTTAGTCCCCGCAGTAAGGGAATTTATAGAGGTCATTCGTAATGATCTTCCCAATATCCCTCCCAAATGGGAAATTGAATTTGGTATTGACTTGCTACCTGATACAAACCTTATTTCAATTCCTCCTTATCAAATGGCTCCAGCCGAATCGAAAGAGTTGAAGGCTCAGCTCAAGTGACACATCCGGGAAGTACCCCCTAGACGTAACCAGCATCGTCATCCTCAGAGAGGACTAGGACAAGCCTCTTAGCATTCATCATAACATTCATAGGTTAAAAATGCGGAAAAATTTAAAACCTTTCTTCTATAACTATTATGAGGCTTACATAGACCTCTCTCATACACATAATATATTCATATCGAGTATACATACACCCTTCGTATAAGAAGATTACATAGTGTTCTACTTTTATGGCACACACATATATATATAAGATATAGCGTAGTCTTAAAGTGAATGTCTCATCTCATAACCTTCTACACAAAAGTATAACAATTGGGCATAGCCCATACATGAATTTAATAAGAGTCATATATAGGCTATACAATCTTTAGTACCCATATGAAAGGAAATGAACAAAGTGTCTTCAAGACTTATCAACATCAAATGCTAGAAAGTGGCATTGTCCTCGAAGTGGTAAGGACCTACCCAACTTGGAGAATGAGAATCCAAGACTTCCTTCAAAAGTCGTTACAAACCCTTCAAAGCTGGAACCTAAAATATTGAGGAAGAAGGGAGAAATGGGGTTAGCACATCACTTGTACCAATTATAGGACCATATGCACATACAACATAGAAATAATGCTAAAAAGTGACATTTCATCAAAGCATGCAAATTTACTTTGAAATCCTTATGGACATTCAATAACCAATACAAGTCAATATTACATATTCATTAAGTCAAGAGCATGTACATCACAAGACCAACAATACTAAGTCTAGTCGAGTTAACATGCATATAAACATAATTGAGCACATAATCAAGACAACTCTATCATCAATTTATACCATCAACAAGCATGTATAAGAGTATATAATATCATAACTAAAGCAAGACCATTACTCATGAACCCTTATTAAGTACACTAGTGCAATGACTAAGCAAAGTCACATAAACATAAAGAATGCCCAACTTCACATATTATACCATTAAGAGTACATATAATCATACTTTATCAATAGAGACCAACCACATGTTCATAACTAAAACTAACATCACATAGTGTTATTAACATGTAATATCATCATATACATATTATTTACATTTATAATCATATACATACAAAAGAACATCCTCCTAAGACTTCCCTCAAAGCTATCTAGTGAAATGTATAGTTACAATACCATACCCCTACCTTGACTAAGCTAAACCCCTTAGGTCATCCAAGTTAGAGTTCACTTTATTACTTCCTTTTACGTTTTCGGAACATCTTGCCTTAACCGACACTGAAAACATGAGTTAATGTGGAATCCGGTGTCATGGAACCCTTCACCGAAAGAATGCGGACTACTTGCCAAGGTAGTAGCAAAATATGAACGTAGAATCTATGTTGATCCACTAGCTAGTATTCTTATGGGGGAAACATAGTTCAAGAACTAGGACATATAGTTCGGACCCTCTTTATGCTACATGCATTACAGTCTTCAATCTCATGAGTACACTAGTGATCCTACCTTCCCTATGTGGGAAGGGACACTCCTCACTCTTGTTCTCTCGGTGCTAAGCTAGAGTCCCTTTTTTTTAAATTACTTTGAGTATTTATTAAACATTATAACTTAGTTTAAGTCATAGGGTCTATACCTTATATAATCATCAGCATATCTCAATAATAATTGCATGACTATTCTCCTTTCATTACAATTCATACATGTGAGGTTAGCACATTTACATATATCATTACAGTAAGGCACATTGTTAAGTTATCACCATCCTTATAACATTTACCTCTTAGCCAACAACTTACAAAACATAATTCAAGACATTCCAATTCAAAATCATACCATTCCTATTCAGTCTTAACATAAGGTATACTTCAATATAACTTCATCACTAAACACAAGTAATCATAATTGAAGTAAAGAATTGAGATCACAAGACTGACCCCAATCTCCTTCAAAAGCCATCATCAAGGTCTTTACACCAACCATCCAATTCAACCCAAAACTGGGTGCAATATCATCACCCAATAGTAACCAACATAATAATAAAGTCAATCGAATCACTACACAACAAGTTATCACTAGCTCACAGCTTAGGGTTAGGGACTTAGGTCAAACTCATGATATTCTTCACAACCTAGTTTAATTACCCAATAACTAGCATAATTGGATTACAATACTTCACAATCTACTCATAAATTGGAATAATAACAACATAGAATATTGATTCACACATTAACCAAGACAATTGTATCAATACTAGATAATTCAATTCAATATTACAACCTAGGGTTAAGGGGAAAAGGTCATCTCCCTCAAACTAAGTCAATTAATCAAGAAGTAGTAGAATTGAATCATAATACATGTTAATCTACTCATAAATACCAAAATCAATCATACACAAAGTAATTCACAAGACCAATTTCATATTGTAAGAAAACCCACTTGAATTCATCTTTTTAAAATCAACTTGGAGGAACCCTATGGGGAAAGAGATCCCAAAGGTTACAGGAATCCCATACCATACTAATTTATGAAGTTTGATTGAGAAAATCCCCCTACTTTCATCCCTATAACCCTCCTTCGCGTCTTCTATGGAGTTTCTTTGGGAAAGAGAAAGAAGAGACAAGGAAGAGCAAACGGGTTTTTGGAATTATTAGAGTTGTGTTTAGTCTAATTAGGTTTGGGGTCTTTATAGATGTCATTAAATAACTTAATTAAGTATCCCTTAACCACTAACTAATTAACTAATTGAATTAATTAAAACCAAACAGCAACACAGGGACTTGACATACGAGACCTCGACTAACGGGTCGTAGGTCAGTCGACGCCCTTGTACCCCTCCGTCATGCAGAATCGTTGTTGGTGTCCGAGACTGGTACAAATAGACCATTATCCAAAATGTATAAGTGTTGTTTTATGGAGGTATCGGCACCCCGTCGATCCAACCACACTTCGTCTCCTGCACAAGTAGGTAGACACTGCCTCATGGCAGCTTTTTGCCAAATTGCAAGGGTCCTCCTCAAGGACTCTTGGTTGGTCCTTGGGGAGTCGTACCCAGTTGTGTTTACTGTAAACTAACTCTAATACGTGTTATACACCTTAACACTAAATTTCATTGAATTCCAACTCCTAAAACCTAGTCGAATAGGATAAGGCACACTAGCACCTCTTGCACTAGTTTCCGGACGTCATGGACGTTCCTCGACGTTTTAATTCTAAAACTTCCTAAATTACTTATATACATTATAATTGACCTTAAAACAAAGTTAAAATTCTTATAATCTCATGTTAGGCTATAGATTAGGCTTTAGACTTTTGGAGTATTACCTCAAGGACGTACTAGACAAAGGTTTCATTAGACCTTGTATTTCTCCATAGGGTGATCCAGTATTGTTTGTGAATAAGAAGGACGAGTCCCTTAGAATGTGAATTGATTATCACCAACTCAATAAAGTCACTATTAAGAACAAATATCCTCTCCCTCAGATTGATGACTTGTTTGATCAACTCCATGGGGCAAGTTACTTTTCTATGATTGACTTGAGATTGGGTTATCACCAACTTAGGGTGAGAGGTGAGGATATACCAAAAATGGAATTTCGAACTAGATATGGTCACTATAAGTTCTTAGAAATGTCCTTTGGTCTCAGTAATGCCCCGACGATATTTATGGATCTCATGAATAGGGTGTTTCAAAGTTACCTAGATTCATTTGTCATTGTCGTCATTGACGACATCTTGATATATTCGAAAAATGAGGGTGAACACATAGAACATTTAAGGGTGGTGTTATAATGCTTAAAGAAAAACAAATATTTGCCAAGTATAGGAAATGTGAGTTTTGGTTGAGGTCGGTGGCATTTCTTAGTCATATCATCTCTAGTGAGGGATTTGAGGTTGATCCATGGAAAACAGAGGCGGTGCAAAATTGGCATAGACTATTAAATCCAACCGACGCTAGGAGATTCTTGGGTCTAGCGGGTTACTATATCAGGTTTGTGGATGGTTGTACGTCCATTGCTTCTCCCTTGACTACCTTGACCCAAAAGAGTATTAAATTTGAGTGGTCGGAGGCATGTGAAAGAAGCTTCCAAATCTTGAAAAAGAGGCTCACCTCCACCCCGATGTTGACATTATCGGAGGGTACCAAGGGCTTCATTTTATATTGTGATGCATCCCGAGTGGGCTTAGGGTGTGTCCTTATGCAACATGTGAATGTAATTGCCTATGCTTCTAGACAAATTAAGGTGCATGAGAAGAATTACCCAACTCATGATCTTGAGTTAGCGGCCATGGTATTTGCCTTGAAAATATGGAGACATTATTTGTATGGTGTACATGTTGATGTGTATACCGACCACAAGAGTCTTCAATATGCGTTTACTCAAAAAGAGTTAAATCTCCGACAAAGAAGGTGGTTGGAATGGTTGAAATATTATGACATGAGTGTTCTCTACCACCCCAGCAAGGCCAATGTGGTTGCGGACGCTCTAAGTCGTATGACCATGGGTAGTATGGCTCATGTAGAAGAAGCCAAGAAAGACTTAGTGAAAGATGTTCATAGATTGGCTCGTTTGGGTGTTAGATTGGAAGATTCCCCTAATGATGGTTTTATGGTCCACAAAACTCCGTATCTTCTTTGGTGGTTGAGGTGATGTCTAAGCAACACCTTTATAAAACATTGATGGAGTTGAAGGAGTAGGTAATTGGTAAGCACAATGAGTCATTCTCCATAAGGGGTGATGGTGTCTTGAGGTATCAAGGAAGGTTGTGTGTGCCCAGTGTTGATTACATGACAAATCAAATTCGTGAGAAAGGTCATGGGTCCTGTTATTCAATTCATCGGGTTCTACAAAGATATATCATGACCCTAGAGAAGTGTTTTGGTGGGAAGGCTTTAAAGGGCCATAGCGGAATTTGTTGATAAATGTCCCAATTATCAACAAGTGAAAAACGAGCACCAAAAGTCGGGTGGATTACTTATGTCACAACCCGAGAGTACGCCATAGAAGTTAAGGTATTCTCGAATCGGAACACGGCGTACTTGACCTCTCGGAGGTCTTGTACAAGCCCTTAGACATCATTCATTACATGCATGTATGAAAATTAGTATGGAAATAAAACTTTTCACATGAAATATCTTAAAACATCTTTCATATAAAACCAATAGAAAAATCTAAGTCCCATTTTACACCATCCTTAGACTTTATGAAATACTTGGGACACAGCCCATACAATCCAAATATAACAATCTAATATCCATTACAACACTTTGAATTAAAGAAGTCTAAAGATGATTCTGCCTTCGAGTCATGTGAGGACATACTTCAACTATGCTTGAACGATAACTAGATTCCAAGTTTGATCCAAGATACCTCTCAACTACCAACCACACCTTTAGAGATAAACAAAAGTATGGAATTAGTACAAACACATGTACTAAGTATGGATTAATACATAAAGTCATGAGAAACAGACATTTATGAACAATATGCTCTTTTTTATTAAAACATCATAGTATAAGAATAAGAACAACATTTAACACCTTAGAAACATATATGACATCACATAACCATTTTATCCAACATTAAGAAATATTACAGTGAACTAAGCCAATGTTACAGTAAACCCTTTTTGCATGCAACCCTCTCAGTAAATATTATCCTAATACTCACTTAGGTAAGACAAAGAGAGACCGCCCATACACCCCCTCTAAGCACACCTAAAAGATCCTTGCGACTACCTGTAATGAGATGAATACACTTACAGTACACCAAAACACATAACATGAGATCCTCCTACCAAAGGTGATTCTAAGACTCACTTGAGTAAGTTGTGAAGAAACCGCCCATACAATCCCTTCACACACACATAAGAGATCCTTTAGAGTACCTAGGATAAGATCATTCTCACTTCATTAATCAACTTTCCTATCTAGTGTCATTCTTAAGACTTCCCTAGGTAAGACATGAAGAGACCATCCTTTATGCCCCCTTCACACTTTAACTAGGCAATCCTTAATGTTATTCTAGACTAGGTACTTATTCATTTACATGCTTTCTACCTTAAGTCGTTATCTTGTTTAGTTCACTTAAGAGACATTCATCACATATAAGGACATTCAAGTAATGGTCTTGGGGTATACCTAGGGACTCACTCACTAAAATCTTCAAAGCCTAATTGTGCAATGTCTAGAGAGCATCCCATACCACCACCTAAACTTCATAGAACTTCTCCAACACTAGTGGGTATCCCATATGATGATAATAGGCAATAACTGACATAGAACATGGTCTCTAGGAATGGAATCTGGAGTTATAACCTACTCCTATGGAGGGTGTTCTATTTGCCAATGGTAGAACTTATACACATCCCATGTAGGCAAATGGTTAAGGAATATCGAGTTTTTATTTGTTGTATATTCTCATATTTCAAATAGAGATACTTCCAAAGTATACTCACTCGGTGCTAGCCTTTGTTCTCATAGAGTATTTCACATAAAGGGGCATACGAAGGGGTTCCATATCAAGTTCACAACCCAATCACATTAAACCTTACCAAAGAGGATCCCTAGGGTTGCCTTACAATGATTAAGAGGATAGCTCAATGATTTTCCTAAGGATGATTTCATTCTGTTCCATTCAACCAACGTTAAGTCTACCATTCACACAAGATGGATACCATTACGGCTTTCGACTTCAAGGATATCATAACGTTACAACTAGGTTGAAGGTTCTTCATAAAGGACCTTCTTAACAATGTTCAAGGTAGCATGCCAATCACACATACAAGACTAAGAGACTTTAGCATTCTAAGTCAAGAAGTCATATTCACATTATAGATGTGTCAAGTAGGGGACACAGGTCTACCAAAATAAGACACATAGATACTTCACATATAGCATATCATTCTAGAAGCACATAGACATAACCAACATCATCTATAGGTCACCCTATTAAGTACTATAATATCATCAATATATCTATGTAGAAAGAATCATACATCAACTCTAAGACTATACACATAAGTACATAGTCGTAGTCTAACATGATCACCAAACAACATCAATAGAAGAACACATACATTCACGGTAATTAGAAGTAGATGGATATGATCATACTTCAAATAAATCAACTACACAAACAATCATAATATCTCAAGTAGTGCTGACAAGTCCATGATCATTATAATACATAAAGTAACGCCGATGAGGCCACATAATTCACAAGTAAAGCATATATCAACGCCACCATAAGTTGACCATACCAATCACAACATAATTCAAGACCTATATTACATAAAATGAAGAGAATTAGGGCAGCTTCCACTAATCCATTATCACCACTTCAATCCATAACTAAATCATCCAATACAATACCACAAGGCCCTTACCCATGGCCATGATCATCAATTTAATACAAAAATCATAATACTCAATGGATCTAAATCAATTCAATATAGATTTATCAATCTAAGACAGCCTATACATCAATCCAATAAAATTCTTGCCTCATTGAATAGCCTAAAGAAAACTACACTAGAATTCATAAGCATTGAGACATGATCACTTAACCCATAAAATAGTCAAAACTAAGATTGCATGCTTTGCATGGGTTCATACAGTTTTTAGGTTAAAATCATATAATTAACATCAATTCAATCATAATACAACGATTCAAAATGTTTTATGCAAGAACCCATGGCGTGATCACATAATTGGAGAATTCATGTTTTCATCAACTTTGAAAAATCATTGGAATTGTCTCCTTGAAGAAAGAGATTTCAAAGATGAAACCATAACATAATTTTGATGATAAGACCATAAGATTTATGGAGAAAAACTTGAGAAAAAAATTCTTCTTCCTTGGAGCTCCGAAGCTTCAACAATGGAGGTTTTGGAGAGAAGAATGGAGAGGTTTTGTTTTGAGTTGAGGGTTTAGCTTTGATTGATGAGTTTAGGGGTATAAAAAGACTCAATAACCATCAATTAAGTCATCACCAAATTACCCAAAAGACCCTTGCACTTATTAGACAATTTAACCAATTCAAATTTGATATAAAAACGACATGACCAAATATGAGAGTTTACTGCGCATTGCGGGGGCATTTTCAAATCTTGTTTTTGGAAAATTTCGAGACAGAATGGTTCGTCAAAGCCCCGCGTCACAGGGATAGAATTTTTCCCTTTCAGTGTAAGTTGCGAGACGCGCAGCCACTGTGAGATTTTGCTTGGCGCGGCAGCTTGGCTGTCCCATGTTTGGGTCCTCTTTGGGGACACATAGGCTGGTCCTCGGGGCGTTTTTCTTGGACGTTTTGACCCTTTGTATGTCAAGATATACGTAGGAACCCTCGGTAATTAATTTCACCCTCAAATCATCCCCCAAAACTTTGCTACACCACACTACTTTAACTTCGACTAGTTTCCGGACGTCTTGGACGTTCTTGGACGTTTGACCTTTAAACACTTCCAAACTTTATATACTGCCTAATAACACTATTATTACCCATTTTACGACTTCAAAACATCATGACACAAATGTTAGGATCTAGTTAAACCTAGCTCATTTTTAGGGTGTGACAATTTCAAGAAATCGAAGTTGCCACTTTGAAGTTGGAAGATATTAATATGGATTTAGTGGTAGGTTTGCCTCGGATACAGAAGAAACATGACTCTATATGGGTGGTTGTGGATAGGTTGACCAAATCCTCTCATTTTTATTCCCGTCAAGTCCACATACTCGCGGAGGATTATGCAAGGATCTTCATAGATGAGATTTTGTATCGCCATGGTATTACGTTATACATCATATCGGATAAGGGTGCACAATTCACATTTAGGTTTTGGAGGTCATTCCAAAAAGGGCTGGGTAACGAGGTTAAGCTAAGCACCACTTTTTATCCCCAAATGGATCGTCAAGAGAAGCGTACTATTCAAACCCTTGTGTATATGATTAGAGCTTGTAGGACTTCCCTCAAGAGCCACTCAAACAATGCATAGGTGAAGTCCTATACCCCCACCTACACTAAGAAACTACCCTTAGGTTATCCTAGTTAGGATCCTTACATTACTGCCATTGTCCATTTTACTCTAGGGAAACTAGAGCCTTAACCGACACTAAGACCATGGGTGCTACATGGAATTTCGTGTTGTAGAGCCTCACAACAATGGAAGGTGTTCTTACCTAGACAAGGTAGAACATTAACACATGCTAGCATCTTGGTAAATACCACTTGCTAGATCCTATGTGACAAGCATAGTTTATAGAAGTTGGGGTTCATCATAGAAACATCACTCTACACCCTTCTGGGTCATGAGGCTATCCACCCCGTGAGGTCTATGGTGACCTACCTTCTTACAATGGGAAAGGACACCACTCATCTTCAAGTTCACACGGTGCTAAGCTAAGTTCCCTTTTTATTAAAAAGCCTCTATTAACTTTGTCTAATAGAATTAGGCTTAGGAGAGTCATCTTCTCATATGCTTAGCTCATTGGTAATAGATGAGAGTTCATCAACCTAAATCATGTGAGAAACCCTTTAACATGGACATAGCATATGTAAGCACCTATCTAGTTTAGGGTACACATTAGCACACCTTTCAAGGCCCCTCTATTGACTAGATCTTCATACACGTGTGTGTGTACTTATATATGAGCTGAGCTTTCGCACAACACATAAATGTCACATATGTTCATATATCAATGCATAAGTCTATAGGTGTGACTGTATGAGCAATCCTTTCATATTAACACAATAAGACACTACACACATTCATATTTTATCACATCATATATTTAACATCATAACATATATGTCATATTCATAACATGTTCATAAAATTCAATGCATGTACTTAGAAGACCAACCTAGGAACTATCCTATCAAGGCACACATGTGCAATGCATAACGAGGATTCCATACCCTTTCCCATACTAGTGCACCTATCAAGTCATCCTAGTGAATGATACATCACACAATATCATAAAATAGATAGCATAGCACAAGACTCATTTATTTCAAGACTTACAACATCTTACAATAAGATCATCATAGGCAAAAAGTACACATAACCTTAACATAACCTTTTACGTGTTCATGACACTAACAACACATCCTAGATTCACAACTAGAGTAGAAGACTAGGCATAAGTTGCACATAAATCTATCGTCATAACCTCACACACATATATTCATCAATTTGCTTTCAAGGCCATAGTCAACATACACACACACACACACACACACACACACACATATATATATATATATATATATATATTGAGAATAAAGTACACCACAACCATAAATGGATCATACCACACAATGTCATACAATGCTTCATCAACTACAATAATATAGAAAAATAGAGAGGAAGAGCCATTCTTATCAATTCATCAACCTTTGATCATCATTGATTAATACACATATTTAATCATCAATACATTATAGGGAAGTATCTAAATATACATTTAATCATGAAAGAAACAATGTACAAGTCGCTACAAGATCATACTACAATCTAATACAATACATCACATATATACTAGAAAGTAGAGAGTTATAGATCATCAACGAATTTCCCTAGTCTTGTTCATCATTCATATTGTATCAATAATATACATTTAGGGAATTATATAAAGAGATAGAACATCATAGCTAAATCATGCTTCACCCACACTAGAATATATATCACAACATCTACATTACTCTTATCAAGACTATAAGCTAGAAGAACCTAAATCAATCTTTACCAATTCAATTGTTATCTATTCATATGGGATCAATTACACTTAATTATCATCACATTATACATATAGGAAGTAGATAAGACAATTCACCATAATCGAGTCACATAACAACCATCCTAACGTCAAGATCACAAGTTAATACTTGATAGACTAGAACAACCTAGATCAACTCATACCAAGACTTCTTTACTTCGATCATACACCCATAATTCAACCATGATATTAACCTAAGGCAGTAGCTAAAATAATCTTAACATAATCGAATTCAACTTTTATACATTTAAAGATTAATGTTAGAGTGATCACATAGAGGCATAGGCTAGTCATGTTCAATTCTTCATACATTGATCCACATGGATCATTCATCAATAATTTAGCATAAATATACATAATAAACAGTAGACATAATCAATTCAACGTAATAGAACCACAATTCAACTAATAACAAGCCACGATCACAATGCCCATGTAAGGGCTAAATCGAGTATGGGAAAGGACATGGGTTCCCAATGCAATTGGATTAAAATTCACGTTAAAACCAATACATTATCATCAATTCATCATTATTAAGCTATTAAAGACGTTTATAGAAAGAATCCATGGCTAGATTGAAGAAGGAGAAGTTTGATCATGAAATCTCTTTTTAAAACTTTGAGATTAACTCTCTAGAGGGAAGGAGAACTAGAGATGAAGTATCACCACACTTTAATATAGAAGAAAAACTCTAAAAATTGATGAATAATACATGGTAATCCAAGCTCCAAGCTTTTCTTGAGCTTCACCTTCAATGGAGGTTTCTAGGGAGAATTGGTTCTGGAGGGAAAGTCTAATTTGTTTGAATGGGATTGGGAATGGGCTGATCACGTTTTTTATCATATATGCACCCAAAAATAACCAAATAAATCAAGTAGGGTAAGGTTAGGACGTGGGGTGAATTTCCCGTTCATCCCTTTCATGAAACAGTGCGCCAGCAGCTTGACTCAGCCTGCACAAAAAGCCACCAACACGCCCGGTAGGTTCATCGATGGACCATCTGTGGCTTCCGTCGATTAGCTCTTAGGATGTTCTTTGGTTGAGACTTGCCCAGTCTAAGTGTTGATCGACGATTTTACCACCACCGGGCCGTTTGTCAACAAACGGGGTGTCGTTTGGTTCAGTTGATTGATACTGCGAAGGCAGTGTCTCGACAACCTTTGGGTCCTTCTTGTGGGCCCTTTTGTGGGACCCTTGGGAAGTCGTACCTGTATTTTTCCAATGTAAATATATGACTTAACATGTTCAACACCTTCCATGAAAGTTTCACCTAAAATTAACACATAAAAACCCATCCAAACATTCAAGGCACTCTTAAGACACCTATGAACGTCTCAAGGGGTAACTTTCGAACATCTTAAACGTTCTTAGACGTTTTCCCTCCAAACTTCATGAAAATCCATATACTGCTTATAAATACCATTATTACTCATTTTAAGACTTCATAATCCCATGAAATACAAATAAACACATAAAAGCATCTAAGGCCCCTTTGGTGACTAGTCGTCGAACGTCTTGGTCGTCCCTTGACGTTTAACTTCCAAATCACCTCAAACTTTATGCACAGCCTCAATACCACATTATAAACCATTTTAAGATCTTATACCCTTATGATGACCATGTTAGGGTCTAGACACCCTAAATCATTTTGGGGGTCTTACAGAGGTGGCTTCCGTAAAGGTGTTATGGAAGAACCACCTAGTTGAGGGTGCAACATGGGAGGAAGAGGCCGACATGAAGTCCCATTATCCTCATATATTTGATAACTGATGTTATTTGTTCTTAATAATAGTAAAACTAATGAGTTTATTTGAAGTTTCCTTTATTTTTAGTAAAATATTGAAATAGATGTTTTGTTTCGGTGAACTATGCCTTTAGAAGCGAAAGTTTTCAAAAATGCTTTTTTACTTGATTTGAACTTATATGGTGTATTTTGGTATGTTTTGCCTTCATGAGTTTTATTGATCATGGTGATATGTTTTGAAGAAAGCTTTGGCATAAGTGTATACCCATGTAATGAATGTTGAACTCGTACGAGTTGAAAATGATGATTTGAGTTGCATTGTGTAAGAGGTCATGTGGTTATGTTGATTTGAATTGTAACTCATGTTTTGATATTTTGTGGTTTGTTGGGCTGTTAGTATTGAGTCTATTCCTTCCTCTCAAACAATTTTGGTGTCATTCATGGACGAATGTTCCTAAGGGGGGGGGGGATAATGTAATACTCCAGAAAGTCTATGTAACACCCTAAAACGAACTAAGGTGAACTAGAGCTTCATGATTGTTTCTTGTGGTAATTTTAAGTTAAAATGAGTTAATATTAGTGTCCTTATGCAGTGTGTAATGTTTGGGTAAGTTTGGAGGTCAAATGTCCATGAACGTCCATGATGTTTGGAAGATATGCCTTAGATAGTGCTTGTGTGTTTTCATGTGTTTGAGTGAGTTTATAGTGTTCGTTTTCTTTTAAAATGGTGTTGATGTTCCTAAGACCTATACTATTATGTTTAGGGGTTTAACGTCCAGGTACGACCCCACCTAGGAACCACAAGGGGCCCTAGAGAAGGGTCCAAGACTTGGACTCATAACTTCCTAGGCAGTGTCCACCAACGAGACCAAACGACGGCCAGTGGTACAAGCAATGGCCCGTCGATTGGACCTGCAGGCCTGAACATTTGGAAGTTTCAGGCTCAACCAATGAACCACCATTAACGGACAGTTGATGGACAAACGGTCCGTTGGTTGATCTCGTCTGTGAGATGCCAAAAAGCTACTAAGGAGGCTGCCTTGGATTGGGGTGTTTGGTAAATTCACCCCAAGTATTTTAAGGACCTTGGACATTTATTATAGGGTTATTTAGGTATATTAAAGTGTTTCAAACCCTAATACCTAATTTTAGACCTCATTTCTACAACCCAAAACCCCTCTCCCTTAGAACTCTCTCTCAAACTCCATAGAAGCTAGAACTCAAGAAGGAGCTAGGAGGGCTGTTGATGGTCAAGTTATTCATCAAAATCAGTGGGGTTTCTGTTAACTAAGGTATTATATCCATCCTTGAATCTTCTTCCATTCAAGGAGTCACTTCTAATGGATTTTCAAAAAGAGTTTTCAACCCTAGTTTCCTCTATCTTCAACTCTAAATATGGGTCTTGCATGAAAATGTTTCTAATGATTCAAATATGATGTTTTTAATGTTAGTTGATGATTTAAATGCTAAAACATCAATGAAAACATGTTAATGCTTTTTATCAAATTTTGGCTTAAGAAATGAGGTAAATGAGCATGACTTTGTAGTCTGAACTTTGGTTTCCTTATGTTGATATTGTTGTTTAGATACTGCCCTAAGGGATATTTTATGATGAATTGTTGAGTAAAATATTAAAATTTTCTTCCATTCAAGGAGTCACTTCTAATGGATTTTCAAAAAGGGTTTTCAACCCTAGTTTCCTCTATCTTCAACTCCAAATATGGGTATTGCATGAAAACGTTTCTAATGATTCAAATATGATGTTTCTAATGTTAGTTGATGATGTTAATGCTAAAACTTCAATGAAAACATGTTAAAGATTTTTTATCAAATTTTGGCTTAAGAAATGGGGTAAATGAGCATGACTTTGTAGTCTGAACTTTGGTTTTCTTATGTTGATATTGTTGTTTAGCTACTGCCCTAAGGGCTATTTTATGATGAATTGTTGAGTAAAATTGTCAATAGGTGTGAAGGATTTGGAAGAATGGTAAGTAGGTTTCTTTTTTAGCTCTGTTTATGAATTTCTCTTTGAGTGGTATGGTCCATCTTCTTGGTGGCGGTGTTTACTTGATGAATTTGATTATACTTAGTATGTATTGTAAGTGTGGCTTTGAAGGCCTAATATGTGAAATGAAGTGATAATGAAGATGGTTCTTATATTGCGTATTGTGAAGATTGAATTGCATGTTGTTCATAGATTATGCCTAAATGAAGTATATGATTATGTGAAGCATGTAAAGTGTGTGATTTGATGAATGAAGGTCTAAAGCATGTGTAGAAGTTAATAGAAATGAAATGATGCTTATATTCAAGGTGTGCTCACATGTACACACACACACTTAAATGAATGAATGAAGCTAAGTTTAATAAAAAGGGGAGTTTTGGGGTGAACACTCTTTGTGAGTTGAGATGAATTGTTTTGTAGCAACCTCACTACATCCTATCAGCTCCCTAAGATAGGTTGGAGGATGAATATACTTGTTGAGTTGATATGTGGTGTTCACTAGTTATCCTTAACCTATATTGTAAAATGTTGAGAATCCATGGGTAATTATGCTTAGCACCGAGAGGATATGAAGAAGGGGTGATTACACTTCATGAGTTGATATGTTGTATTCCAATATACCTCTTGATATGAGTACTCCTCGTTAGTAGAGAATGAGTTACTTAGTAGCGATCTCCTTATCCCTTAACTATGCGCCCACATAGGTGTAGCTATTGGGAAAGCCATGTAAAAGCTAAAAAAATTACCTTACTCTAGGCAAGTTAGGATCCCTCATCCGATAGGGGTTAATAGCGGGATTCCATGTCTAGATTTCAATGGTCTATGTCGGTTAAGCTCACCCCCACAAAAGTAATGAATGTGCTACATCTTATAAAAGAGTGTGCTACCTAGGGTAGGTAGTGGAATGGGATGCTATTTATCCATTGCACTAGGTAGGCATTTCGAAAGGGGAGTCTTGGTGAGTCTTATATGAATTGAATGAACGAAGTCTCCTAAAAGAACGTACTACTTAGGGTAGGTGGTGGTATGGGACACTATTTATCCATTACACTAAGTAGACCTTCGGAAAGGGGAGTCGTGGTGCTAAGCCTTCTAAAAGAGTGTACTACTTAGGGTAGGTGGTGGAATGGGACGCCATCTACTCATTGCACGAAGTAGGAATTCCTAAAGGGAAGTCTTGGTGTGTTGTTAAGTATTCTTCTAATGTCTTGTGATTGAGTGATGACTTGTTCTCCCAAGTGGAGTAAGCCTATGGTGGGTAGTCTTAAGGATCTCCTTTGTGTGTATTGAAAGAGGTGTATGGGTGTTTCCTTCATGTCTTACCTTGGAGAGTCTTAGGATAAACTCGATTAGGGAAACTCCTAAGGAAATGAGTTCACTTTCTCTTGGAGATACCTTGGAAGTTCACTATTTTGGAGTTAGTTTGGTTCACTGTAATGTTTCAATAGGTTACTGTAAATTTTGGAAGGTTTACTGTAAAGTGCATCTTTTTGTTAGAATTATGGAAATACTTCTCTAAGTGTTAATGATGTTTCTTATGTTGTTTTGCAACTAAATTCATGAATGTTTTACTTATTTGGCATGAAAGCTTATTTTATTAAAATATCCCTTTTTACATGATTTTGCGTATGCCATACTTAATACATTGTTTTGTACTAACCCCATACTTTCTATACTCTATAAGTATAGGTTTTTGGAAGCAAGGTTGAAGGCTAGAAGGAAAAGCTTGGGAACTATTCTTTCAAGATTAAGTATGTTCTCATATATTCGAGGGCATAGTTCCTGTATTCTGAGTTTCTTTTACTGAGACTTATTATATATTTCTTTTTAATGTAAAGGGTTGTTTCCCTAAGATATTATGTCGTGTCTTTAAGTTGTGCTTGTGATGATGAGATTGTCTAAGTATTTATGAAAGAATTACTTTTTATATTAAATGTCGTGAAAAGTTTTAAATTCCGCACTACTTTTCATGTCTTATGTAATGAACGATAGTTAAAGGGTTTGTACAAGAGTCCAAAGAGTCAAGTATGCCCGGTTATGACCCAAGGGTTCTCCCTAGCTTCTAGGGGGTACTTTCAGGTCATGAAAGTCTAAAGCCTATCTAGAGCCTAACATGTGAGTCTAAGAGTTATAACACTGTTTTAAGGTAATAGATAATGTATATAAGTCATTTAGGAAGTTTTAGAATCAAAGCGTCACGGAACGTCTATGACGTCCAGAAACTAGTTCAAGAGGTGCTAGAGTGCCTTAGTCTATTTGACAAGGTTTTAAGAGTCATAAAATGATGAAGTTTAGTGAAAAGGTGTCTAACACGTATTAGAGTTGGTTTAAAGTCGAAACGTTTGGGTACGACTCCCTAAGGACCAAGAAAAGGGTCCTTGAGGAGGACCCTTGCATTTTGCCAAAAAGCTGTTACTGGGGAGTGTTTATCAATGATGCCCTTCAACGGGGCGTCAATGGCCACCGTCATTGGACACTTAGACATTTGGTCAAAGGGTCCATTTGGACACTCTCTGAACAAAACGATGGTTGTGCAGGATGGTTGGTCTAAGGCAGCGTCGAATAACCTACATCCCGTAGGTCTGGGTCTCGTAGGTCAGGTCGCTCTTTTGCTGCCACGTTTTAGGTTAGTCCAATTAATTATTTAGGTGGTTATTTAATTAGTTAGGGGTTAATAAAAGTCTAATTAAGTTAGTTAATGGCTTATATAAAGACCCAATCCTAATTAAACTAACCCAACTCTCATAATTCCCAAAACCAATTTCTCTTCCTTCTCTCTTCTTTCTCTCTCCCAAATAGAAGAACTCCATTGAAGGCTAGGTCAAGGTCTAAGGGAAGCAAGAAGGGGGATTATTCTTCATCATTCTTCATAAATTAACAAGCTATGCGATTCCTTTCACCTTTGGCATTCCTTTCCCCAAAGGATTCCTCCAAATTGATCTCAAAAAGATGAGTTTCAAGTGGGTTTTCTTCTATTACGAATTTGATCTTCTAAGTTGTATTTTCTATGGTTTATTTTTATAATTATAATTTATGATGTATTATAATTCAATTTTGCTAGTTCTTGATGAATCAACCTAGCTTGTGAAGTAGATCATTAATTTGACCCAAATCCCTTACCCTAGGTTATGAACTAGCGATGAATTGTGGTGTAGTGATTCAATTGACTTCATTATTGTATTAATTTCTATTGAGTGATGATATTACACCAATTTTTGGATTGAATATGATCGTTCATGTTAAAACCTTGGACGATAGCTTGTTAAGGAGATGGGGTAAGTCTTATGATCTCAATCCTTTACTTCAGTTATGATTACTTGTCTTTAGTGATGAAGTTATATTGAAGTATACATTATAATGAGATTGATTAGGGTTTGTATGATTTTGAATTGGAATGTCTTGAATTATGACTTGTGAGTTGTTGGCTAGGATGTAATGACATAAGGGTGGTGATGAATTTGCCTATGTGCCTTGTCATGATGTGATTATGTAAATGTGCTAACCTCACATGTGTGAATTGTACTGAAAGGACAATACTCATGAAATTCAAATTGATCTATGATGATGACTATACGAGGGGTTGACCCTATGACCTAAAATAAGTGATTATTATTAATTAAAGGCATTTCCAAAAGGGACTCCAGCTTAGCATCGAGCGAACTAGAAGTTAAGTGTGTCCCTTCCGACATAGGGAAGGTAGGATCACTATAGTACTCATGAGATTGGAGACTATAATGCATGTAGCATAAAGAGGGTCCCAACTACATCTCCTAGTTCTTGAACTATGTTTCCCCCCATAGGAATACTAGCTAGTGGATCCATATAGATGTTATGTTCATGTTTTTGTACTACCTTGGCAAATAGTTCACCTTCTTTCGGTGTAGGGTTCCATTACAACGGATTTCAAATTAGCTCATGTTTTGTATGTCAGTTAAGGCAAGATGTTCCCAAAAGGTAAAATCAAGTAATAAAGTGAACTCTAACTAGGATGACCTAAGGTGTTATGCTTAGTCTAGGTAGGGGTATGGGACTCTACCTACACATTGCACTAGTTATCCTTCAGGGAAGTCTTTGAAGGATGTTCTTATGTGCTTATATTCTTATAAATGTAAATGATATTTATATATTGATCTTACATGTTAATGACAATATATGATATTGGTGTCACTTATGAACATGTGGTTGGTCTCTGTTGCTAAAGTATGATGATGTCTAATCTTAATGATATAGTATGAAAAGTTGGGTATTTCTTGTAGTTCTAGTTGGGTTTACTTGGTTAGGTAAGGTTATGGGGCCTTACATAGTCATTGCACTAGTGGACTCAATCGGGGGCGTACGAGTGATAGTCTTGCTTAGGTTATGATGTTATAAACTCTATTGCATTCTTGTTTATATTAAAACTTGATGATAGAGTTGTCTCGATTATGTGTTCAATTATGTTGATATGCATGTTGACTTGACTAGACTTGGTATTGTTGGTCTTGTAATGTGTATGGTCTTGACTTAATGAATATCTGCTTATTGACTTATATTTGTTCTTGAATGTGCATAAGGTATTTCCAAAGTGACTTTGCATGCTTTTGCATATATGTCCCTTTTAAGACTATATAATCTTCTTATACGAAGGGTCTATGTATACTCGAATGAGTATATTATGTGAAAGCGAGAGGTCTAAGTAAACCTCATGAAATAGTGTAGATGAAAGGATTTTAATTTTTTTTGAATTTTTAACCTAAGAATGTAATAATGAATACTAAGAGGCTAGTCTTAGTCCTTTCCGACGACGACGACGCCGGTTACGTCTAAATGGGTATTTACTGGACGTGACATAAATCCTTCAACTTCCCTAATATGGAATTCATCATATCAATTTATTTTGCATCTAATGCCTTCAAGGCCATAATCATATCACATAAACATGTACAAGAATGTAAACACTGCCACCATAAGTGGACCATACCAGTCATCACAATTCAATATACATTCTAAGCTAAATAGAGGAAAATATGTCTATTTACCAAATCTCCAAATCAATAATCATCCTTGATCAATTCCCAAAAATTCATAATCAACTGACATAAAGGAATAAAGAACTAAGCAATTCATTATAAACTAACATAATCTAATCATCATATATTCAATATCAAAAGACCCACATTATAGGTCAATTTGAGAAATTAGGAGGATCATGGGTTCATCATAAAATTGTATTGAAATTCATAATTAAAAAATCAATAAATATAAATCAATCATTAGAATGACTTTAAAATCAATTTGACAATGAACGCATGACTAGATTGAAAATTGAGAATTTTGATCTTTGAATCACTTATGAAAAATCATTCATTGAACTCCTTAGATGGAAGATTAACTAACGATCAAAGATTACCATACCTTATTTATGGAAGAACCATGAAGAATTTGGGAAGAAACCATAGATATCCAGCCCCTAGCTTGATCTTGAGTTTTGGTCTCCAATGGTAGTTTTGGGAGAATTATGAAGAGAAGAGAGTTTTGGGGTTTTGATTTTCTTATTGGGTGTTTGGGTTTTGACTTGGGAAAGGGGTCAAATAGGTCTTAGAAACAATTTATAACCGTCACCCAAAGTTACCAAAGCACCCCCATACTTATTTCAACTTTAGATATGTCAAACATAACTTTCATTTTCGGAATCTTCGTAGGAGAACAAGTACGCGTCGCGGAGCTGTTCCCACATTTTTTTTTGGAAATAAGTTTTTGAAAGTGGAGTCTGTGTTGTGTCCGCGATGCCGAGAAACTTTTTATCCTATATAGTACCTATTCCATGATGCGGACCTATTTCATGTAGGAACAAAAGCTGCCCCTTAGGCAACTTGTTGGCCCAAGGTTGGGTCCTCCTCAAGGACCCTTTGGTTGGCACTTGGGGAGTTTTGCCCAGACGTTTCCACCTAAATTACTCTCGTAGACATGTTAGGAACCTATCACATATATTTGAACTCCAAACCACACATAAAACAAGCAAAAACACACTAAGACACACAAGCACGTTTCAAGGCAAAACTTTCAAACGTCTTGGACTTTCTTCGATGTATGACCTCCAAACTCCTCCACACTTGGCACACTGACTTTTAACACTATAATTAGTCATTTAGGTACTTAATTAACTTATAACCAACATGTTAGGCTCTAATTTAATCTAGCTCATTTTTTTAAAGGGTGAAACAATACTTTTCCACTTGGAAAGATTCGTCCTCGAATGACACTTGAAACATTTTAAACACTTTCAAGGACTTAATGACTCTTATAGCAGCTCACATCATTCAACAAGTTATCACATAATAGTTAATGCACAAAATTTACAAGGAACACTAACTTCATATCATCATTTTACTAAAGCAACATAGCTAAACATAGATTACTCTTATAATTTCTTTCCATGCTTACATACTTCTTCATATTTAGTGCCATTTGGAGGAACTACCTTCTCCAACTTTAGGCATGTTCATTATTTCACCACAAGGTTAAACACACTATTGATTTCAATTGCACACTTAGGCATATTCCACACTTTAGCTCATGAGAAAATTTGAACAATTCATTTAGTTGCACAAAAATCATAAATAATATAGATTACCTACAATATTATAGTCTAGGCATAACACCATCAAGGTCATATATGACATCACCGTACTTAGATTTGTTCAAGAAGGAACTATGTCACATCCCAAAACCACACCCTAGAAGTTAGGGTGCAATCTTGTATTGCAACCGGCGTATTCGACCTCTCGGAGGTCTCATACAATCTTATCATATCGTTCATCACATATACATAATGAAAAGTAGTGCGGAATTAAAACTTTTCATAAAACAATATATAAGTCTTAAACTCTTTCATATATGTACAAATAGGAAAACACTAAGTCTCAATTCATCATCTTAAGACACGACAATACTTGGGACACGGCCCATACGAATTTAAAAACATACTACTATATAGTCTATAACAAAAGTTCATTTTGAAAACATAAAATGACATATATGCCCACGAGTCAAGTGAGGACATACTTCAACTCTTCTTGAACGATCTCCTTGTCCAAGTCTTCTTCCCAAAGCTCTTCACCTACCAAGAACAATAGATAGAAAATAAAGCATAGAATTAGTACAACCACATGTACTAAGTATGACATTATGCATAAAATCATGAAAACGGACTTTATTGGAAATATACATCTTTTATTTAAAATATCATAATATCATCGTAAGAATAATATTTAACAACTTAGAATCACATAAAAAAACTTATAATGAATTATCCCATTTTAAGACTCACATTACAGTTAAGTCACTTCACTGTACAGTTAAGTCACTTCAATGTACAGTGAAGTAACTTCACTGTTATAGTGAAGTCCAAATCCTCTCTTTTGAACACCCTCTAACATGTAGTCTTCAATAAACCCATCCTAAGATTGACTTAAGTCACACAAAGAGAGACCGCACATACACCCTCTCTAGATGTGCCTAAACGATCCTCAAGATTACTCATAATGAGACACATACACACCTACAATACGTCAACATACAAGACATACAAGATATGACAATCTCCCCTACCAAGGCTATCAAAAGACTTACTCAATTAATCCTAGAAGAGAACTCCCATACATTCACATCAAGGCTACCTAAATGATCCTTTAGACTTCCTAGGTTTAGATCATGTCAACACATCAAGCAATTTTCCTAACTAGAGTCATTCTCAAGACTTCCAAAGATAAGACATGAAGAGATCATCCTTTATGCCCTCTTCACACTTTAACTAAGGAATCCTTAAGTCACTTTATATTAGGTACTTATCCATTTACATACTCATTATCAATAACTCATTAGTTCATTAGTTCATTTAAGAGACATACATCACATAAAGGACATTCAAACAATGGCCTTAGAAAAGACCTAGAGACTCTCATTGACATCTTCAAAGCCTATTGTTCAATGTCTAAATAGCGTCTCATACCACCACCTAAACTTCATAGAACTTCTCTAATGCTAATAGGTATCCCATATGATGATAATAGCCAATAACTGACGTAGACCATGGTAGCAAAGCATGGAATCCGAAGTTCTATCCTACTTCGATGAGGTGTTCGACTTGCCTATGGTAGAGCATAGAGATCCCATGTAGGCACATGGTTAAGGAATATGAAGGGCGTGCTTTGTATTATAGTCTCATACTTAACTAGAACTACTTCTCTTTACCGTACTCACTTGGCGCTAGCCTTAGTTCTCATAGATCAATTCACATTAAGTTCATACAAATGGGTCCAATATCATGTTCATGACCCGATTACATTTACCCTACCAAAGTAAGGTCCATTAGGGCTATCTCACTAAGGCGAAAAGAAGCTCATCATTACTTTCCTAAGGTATGATATGATGCCGTTCCACCCAATCATCCTTAAGTCCGTCATTCATTACATGAAGGATACCATTACGGCTTACTACTTCACGATTCATAACATTAGAACTTGGTTCAAGGTTCCACATAAATGACCCTTTAATCATCATTCAAGGTCTCACCTATATTTACTTATTCAAGACTAAGACCCTTTAGGTTCCTAAGTCAAGACATCACATATTCACATAAGCATCAAGTAAGGGACACAAGTCTACCTAAACAACACCCAACATACTTCCATTTATTACATATATCCTATCTTTCTTCAGACTCTTAGGAATGACCCTTAACCTTATTTAGTCAAACTATTTATTACCTGAACATTATAAACTTAACCATTTAGACTCATATAGCCAAATTAGGAACAACCATGATCCAACTCTAAGACTACATAATTAACACATAGCAATAGCATAACATGATTACCTAGATAGTATCAATAGTCGAACACGTACTTTCACATATAGGTAGCTATGATCATACATCATCAAATCAACTACTCAAATAGACATATAAGTTCAAGTAGTGCCGACAAGGCCATGATCATACATATACTAGAAAGTAACGACGGCAAGGCCACATCAATTCACATAGCACCGCCACCAAAGGTGGACCAAACCAATCATAACATAATTGAAGTATAATTAACATTGAATAACAAGAAATAGGGCGGTGTACCACCATTTCATCATCAACACTTCAAGACAATACCAAATCACCCAATTCAACATCAGAAGGCTCTTACCCATGGCCATGAACACCAATTCAATACATAATTATAGAAATCAATGAAATCTAAATTAATTCAACATAGATTCAACAATTTAATAACAATTGAATACAATTCTTACATTAATAGAAAGCCCATAAGAAACTACATATGAATTCATCAACATTAAGCCAATATCAAGTAACCCATAATTTACTCAAAATCTTAGGTTCATCAATTACATGGGTTCATAGGTAATTTAGGTTAAAATCATCAATACAACATCAATGTAATCCATAATAGATGTTTGAAAACCTTTAATGCAAGAACCGATGGTAGAATCATGAAACTGGAGAATTCACCTTTTGAAAACTTTGAAAACATCTTTGAAAGTTGGGCTCCTTGATGAAACGAGTTTCAAGGATCAAAAGACATACCTCAATGAAGCTAATAATTCACTTTGATGAAGAATTTCCACTCAAAACGTCACACCAAGCTCCTCCTTGACTTTGAACTTCAAAGGAGTCTTTGGGAATTCTTAAGGGATTTTGGGGTTTTGATTTTGAAGAATGAAATCTTCTAAGTATTAATGACTTATAAACACCTTTAAAATACCCAATATACCCCTTAGGAACCGCCAAAGTCTTTATTTGGAAGTGGGGTGAAATTATCATTTCACCCCTCACTTAACAGTGACCTGCGCAGGGATATGGCTTCATAGACGGAAGGCAGTCGATGGACCGTTTGTCCACAAACGGACCGTCCTGTCCTTCCATTGGTTGGATAACGGACCTTTTGTCCACAAATGGACCGTCCTGTCCTTCCGTTGGTTGGGTCAGAGACTTGTCAAGGTTCCCTCCTCACCTAAGACCATGTCTTCATCGACGACACCCATCTACGGGGCGTCGATTGGACACGAGCCATCGATGCCTCCGTCGTTTGGGACTGCCTGGGACAGTCTTTACATTAAGTTTGGGTCCTTCCTCAAGGACCCTTGGTTGGTCCATGGGGATGTTTTCCCAGACGTTTCTAACCCAAATATGAACGTATACGAGTTTAGGACCTCTCACTTGAATTTAACTAAAAAAGAACACGTAAAACTCGACGAACATGCTTAGACACACAAGGTCACTCCAAGGCACAACTTTTGAACGTCATGGACGTTCTTGAGCGTTTGACCTCCAAACTTCACGAAACTTGACACACTACCTATACACATAATATTAGACTCATTTAAGACCCTGTAACCTCATAAGGTACACATAAACACATAGGCCCTCACATAAGACACTTAGGTGACTTAGTCGTCGAACGTCTTGGTTGACCCTTGACGTTTGACTTCCAATGCACCTAATACTTTATCTACTGCCTCAGCAATACTTTGTATACTAATTTAAGACCTTAGACCATCATTACAACCATTTTAGTCTCTACATAACCTAAGTCATTTTCGGGGTCTTAGATTTTCCCCCACTTGGACAACATTCGTCCTCGAATGACACTTGCCACTCTCCGAACACTTTCAAGAGTAGAGAATCAACTTAACAGCACATAAACAAACCATATAACTCACAATCAAGGATTAAACATAAATTTCACAAGTTCAAGACATTCACAACACAAAAAGAAACTAGAATACAATCCTATAACTCATTATGCTACAAAACTCACATGCGTCATTCCAAATAGCAAAAACTCATTTTATATTCATTAATATACTCATACACATCAGTTCTAACAACATAACAACAATTTTAGACCAAAGAATCAATTAGTCACTTTTTCAAAAATTACACAGTGAACAGTGCTATTGCTACAGTGAATTTAGGCACATTTTTCAAAAAATGCAATCTTAAGCAATTCATGATATAGACATGCTAATATGAAAGGTAAAATCATATAAACACCTTTTACAACATGCTCATAACTCAATAAAACACACAATGCAAGAAGTAAATGAAATTCAATTTCAACCAAATTCCTAAACATCATGCACACATAACAAGTTCTAGCACATTTCTAACCATACTCCCCTACTTGGAAGGAAGTCATAATATAATAAAAGAAACAAGGACTTACCAATATCGTCATCAATATCATCCGGCTTCTCACCTCTAGTACGGAGTGCATCGAAACGCCTTCTAGTTGGAGCATCTTCCTTTGGAACACTAGGCTCAACCTTCTTACCCTCTTTCCTAGAAGCAATGTTTTGACAATCTCTCACTTTGTGCACATCTTTTCCACATCCAAAGAAACTACCGGTAACTAATAGACACTCACCAAGATGTTTCTTACCACAAGTGGCACATGTAGGTTTGCCATTGCTAGAACCACCTCCTTTCTCAAAATTCTTCTTAGGAACACTAGGTCCATCTTGAGTTTGAACCTAGGTTGCACTTGGTCACTAGCAACACTCATTTTCAAGTTCCTTGACATCCTCCTAAGCTTAGACTCTTCAATTGATGGTTCATACACCATGAGTCTAGCCAAAGTCATATCATCATGCAACATATCCGTACGACATTCCTCCCTCACTAAATCAGCTACACCCGTCACAAAAGGACTCATTTCATACCTTGGATTAGACACTAGGGAAGGTTCATACCTAGACAAAGTTGAGAGCTTCAAAGAGTATTCCTCAACACTCATATTGCCTTGCTTGAGATTGATAAAATCCTCTACTTTCACTTCCCTTCTCTCACGGAGAAAGTACTTACCAAGAAAAGTCTCCTTGAATTCTTACCACTCAATAGGACCCGACTCCACCAGCCTATTGTCCTTCCATTGAGTGTACCAAATTTTAGACACATCTCTCAATTGATAAGAAGCCAACTCCGCCTTCTCCCTAGATATAACCCCCATAGCACTCAAAACTTTCTACACACCATCAAGGAATTCTTGGGGGTCCTCATTCACCTTAGAGACAAGAAAGATTGGAGAATTCAACCTCACAAAGTCTCTCAACCTAGATGACATAGTGCTATCCATAGCATTAACCCTAGGCACCATGTTCAAGTTAGCTTGAGCCGTTACAGCTCGGGCTAAATCAAGTAAAGCCTCTCCAATCACCCTATTAGACATCTCCGGTACCTCATCACCTCCTCCCACATTAGGGGCATGATAACCTTGAGGAGGAACTTGAGCACCTTGAGCACCTTGGACATCTTGCCCATCTTGAAGCACTTGCTCAACTTGTTTAACTTGAGCAGGAGCTTCCTCATTAACCTGCCCTCTTCCATCCTTCTAGCGGCCATCCTTCTAATATTCATCTCCTAGAAACACAAGGATACACATTTAGAAGGATACTCATAACATTACTCTACCGCACAAACATAGGAGTAGAAATAAAGGGAAACACTATCGTCCTATAGCCTTTCGCCCAGAGATGTGTCGCAACTTACACCGTTGGTCGAGACTCTACTAGACGTGACTTTTCAAGACTTTTTGATACCTAAGACTACTTTCATTAACCTATGCTCTGATACCAATCTTGTCACATCCCAAAACCACACCCTAGGGGTTATGGTGCAATCTTGGATTGCAACTGCGTATCGACCTCTCGGAGGTCTCATAGAAGCCTATCATATCGTTCATCGCATATACATAATGAAAAGTAATGCCGAATTAAAACTTTTCATTAAAAAATATAGAAGTCTTAAATCTTTCATATATGTAGAAATGGGAAAATACTAAGTCTCGATTCATCATCTTAAGACACGACAATACTTGGGACACGGCCCATACGAATGTAAAAACATACTACTATATAGTCTATAACAAAACATCATTTAGGAAACATATAATGACATATATGCCCTCGAGTCAAGTGAGGACATACTTCAACTCTTCTTGAACGATCTTCTTGTCCAAGTCTTCTTCACAGAGCACTTCACAACATACTACTATATAGTCTATAACAAAACTTCATTTAGGAAACATATAATGACATATATGTGCTCGACTCAAGTGAGGACATACTTCAACTCTTCTTGAACGATATTTTTGTCCAAGTCTTCTTCCCAAAACACTTCACCTACCAAGAACTATAGATAGAAAATAAAGCATGAAATTAGTACAAGAACTATAGATAGAAAATAAAGCATGGAATTAGTACAACCACATGTACTAAGTATGACATTATGCATAAAATCATGAAAATGGACTTTATTGGAAATATGCATCTTTTCTTTAAAACATCATAATATCATCATAAGAATAACATTTAACAACTTAGAATCACATAAGAAAATACTTAAAACGAATTATCACATTTTAAGACTCACATTACAGTGAGTTCACTTTACTGTACAGTGAAGTCACTTCACTGTTAAGTGAGGTCCAAATCCTCTCTTTTGAACACCATCTCGCATGTAGTGTTCTCAATAAAGCCATCCTAAGATTCACATAAGTCACACAAAGAGAGATCGCCCATACACCCTCTCTAGATGTTCCTAAACGATCCTCATAATTACTCATAATGAGACACATACACACCTACAATACGTCAACATACAAGATACGACAATTTCCCCTACCAAGGCTATCAAAAGACTTACTCAATTACTCCTAGAAGAGCATACATTCACTTTAAGGCTACTTAAATAATCCTTAAGACTTCCTAGGTTTAGATCATGTCAACATATCAAGCAACTTCCCTAACTACAGTCATTCTCAAGACTTCCAAAGATAAGACATGGAGAGATCATCCTTTATGCCCTCTTCACACTTTAACTAAGAAATCCTTAAGTCACTTTAGATTAGGTACTTATCCATTTACATACTCATATCATTAAGTCATTAGTTCATTAGTTCATTTAACAGACATACATCACATAAAGGACATTCAAACAATGGTCTTAGAAAAGACCTAGGGACTCTCATTAACATCTTCAAATCCTATTGTGCAAAGTCTAAGTAGTGTCACATACCACCACCTAAACTTCATAGAACTTCTCTAATGCTAATAGGTATCCCATATGATGAGAATAGGCAATAACCGACATAGACCATGGTAGCAAGCATGGAATCCGAAGTTCTATCCTACTTCGATGAGGTGTTCTACTTGCCAATGGTAGAATATAGAGATCCCCTGTAGGCACATGGTTAAGGAATATGAAGGGCGTGCTTTGTATCCTAGTCTCATACTTAACTAGAACTACTTCCCTTTACCATACTCACTCGGTGCTAGCCTTAGTTCTCATAGATCAATTCACATTAAGGTTCATACAAATGGGTACCATATCATGTTCATGACCCAATTACATTTGCCCTACCAAAGTAAGGTCCATTAGGGCTATCTGACTATGGCGACAAGAAGCTCATCATTACTTTCCTAAGGTATGATATGATGTTGTTCCATCCAATCAACCTTAAGTCCATCATTCATTACATGAAGGATACCATTACGACTTACTACTTCACGATTCATAACCTTACCACTTGGTTCAAGGTTCCACATAAATTACCCTTTAATCATCATTCAAGGTCTCACCTATATTCAATTATTAAAGACTAAGAGCCTTTAGGTTGATAAGTCAAGACGTCACATATTCACATAAGCATCAAGTTAGGGACACAAGTCTACCTAAACAAGACCCAACATACTTCCATTTAACACATATAGCCTATCTTTCTTTAGACTCTTAGGAATGACCCTTAACCTTATTTAGTCAAACTATTCATTACCTGAACAATATCAACTTAACCATTTAGACTCATATAGCCAAATTAGGAACAACCATGATTCAACTCTAAGACTACATAATTAACGCATAGTCATAGCATAACATCATTACCTAGATAGTATAAATAGTCTAACACGTACTTTCACATATAGGTAGCTATGATCATATATCATCAAATCAACTACTCAAATAGACTAATTAGGGGGTGATTATATATAGACTAAGGGTCATTTTAAGTTATTTTTCACTCATCCAAATCCAATTCCCAAAACAAAACCCAAAAGCTCTCACCTCTCTCTACTTTCTCTCTCCCCAATTCCTCCCTTGAAGAAGAAGGTCAATTTCTCTAGTATTTCACTTCGATTTAGTGGATTAAGCTTCAATAAGGTATGGATTCCTTTCCACAAGTGCTCCTCTCAAAGTTGATTTTCAAATTACCCAATTCCATGGGGTTTTCCAATTCCATTGGGTTTTCTTCTAAATTTCAAATTGATGATAAATTGTGATTTCCTATGACTAATTGAGTATAGATTGTTGATTAATTGATGTTAATTGATGCAATTTCATGTTGATCGTGTTTCCTTTCCTACATTGTCATAATCTTGGATCTTGGTTATAAATTAATGGGAATTAAATTATGAATTTATTATTAGACTTGTTTTATCTATTCTAGTTCATGTATAGATTGACTAGGGCAATGTATTGTTGGGATTGGATTTAATTCATGATTAATTCATTATGAATCCTAATTCCCCTAACCCTAGGTGATGAATTGATGTTAATTGGGATAGTGATGATGCAATTGACCTAGTTCTTGTATTAATTACTATTGATTGATGTTGCTACACCTATTATTGGATGCAATTGGTTGGTTGATGGTAAGACCATGATGATGACGTTTGAGGGAGATTTCGTAAGTCTTCATGATCCTTACCTTTACTTCAATTATGATGGCTTGTGATTGAAGATGTAGTTTAATTGAGTATACCTTGTGAATAGCCTATGTAGGTGTTGGTATGTTGAATTGAAATGTCTTGACTATGTGATTGTGAGATATGCTTAAGATGAAATGATATAAGGTTGGTGATGACTTGACTATGTGCGTTATTATGAAATGATGACGATGATATGTTAATCTCACATGTGAGAGTTTCCATGAAATGATATTCTCATGCAATACCTATTGAGCTAAATGACAATGACCATATAAGGGATTAGACCCTATGACCTAAATTAAGTGATGACTAATAAAGAAAGATATTTTAAAAGGGATTCTAGCTTAGCACCGAGTGAACACTTGTAGATGAGGGGTGGCGCCTTCCCAAGGAGGGAAGGTAGGTTTCAGCATAGTCCTCACAGGGTGGATAGCCTCATAGTCCAAAAGGGACATAGAGTGATCTTTCCATGACAACCCCCAAGCTCCATAACTATGTTTCCACCTTAGAAATACTAACTAGTGGATCCACGTAGATGCTATGTTCATGCTTTGTACTACTTTGGTCGGTAGTCCGCCTTCCATCGGTGTAAGGTTTTACAACACCGGATTCCACACTTAGCTCTTGTGGTATATGTCGGTTAAGGTAAGTGCTCCCAAAAGTAAAATGAAGTAATGGACTATACACTAACTAGGGTGACTTGACAGTTTTGATTTAGCCTAGGTAGGGGTATGGGACTCTACTTATGCCTTGCACTAGTTTGCCTTGAGGGAATCCTTAGGTAGGTTGTTATTGTGTTCTTATAATGTACATGCTATGAAGATGTTGACTTTATATGTTGATGATTCTTTATGATGTTAGTTTCATTTATGAACATGCTATTGGTCTATATTTCTACATATGATGATGACTACTATTGATGCTATGTTATGTTGAGTTGGGCATTACTTGTGATCCTTTGTTTGGTTTACTTGATTGAGTAAGGTTATGGGGCTTTGCTTGGTCATTGCACCAGTAGGCGAAATGGTGGGTTATGAGTAAGGATCTTGCTTATATTATGATGTTATGAACTCTTGTATATGTTGTCTTGACTATTACTTGTTTATATTGGTCTTATGTCTTACATGGGTTTGACTTATGGATTATGTGATTATTGGCTTATATGGGTTATTGGTTGTGCATAAGGCTTTCAAAGTACTTTAGCATCATTTTGATCAAATGTCCTCATTAGCATGATTTCACTTGTTTTATGTGCATATACCTATACTTAGTACAAGTGTGTACTAACCCGTGTTTGATACTACAAATGTTGGATTGGGCCGTTGATCTTAGTAAAAGGCCATTTGAAGACTACTTGGTTTCTTATCTTCCAAGTTCGGTAGGTCCTCACTTTCCGAGGACGATGTCTTATCTACCTATTGGATGTTGTTTAGTCTAAAACACACTTTATTCATTCTCTTTCATTTTGGTACTATAATTGTAAAGCCTATATGTGGCTATGATTGTTGATGTAAGGGATATACCCAAATTATGATACTCTTATCTAGATGTTTTAATATGAGACAATGTTATAGACTTTTTATGAGACTATCTTATACTATGTATATAAAAGTAGAAGTCTATGTAATCTTCTTATATGAAGGGTCTATGTATAATCGATTAATATATATTATGTGTATGCGAGAGGTCTAAGTAAACCTCAATGTAGAAGTAATCCAAAAGTTTTAAATCACCACCAAAATGAGCTAGGTTGAGCTAGATCCTAACACTTGTGTCATGATGTTTTAAAGTCATAAAATGGTTAATAATAGTGCTATTAGTCAGTATATAAATTTTGGAAGTGTTTGGAGGTCAAACGTCCAAGAACGTCCAAGACGGCAGGAAAACAAATAGCATCATCGACGCAAGCATCGATGGACCGTGGTCTCACCAACGCCCCATCGATGGCGTCTTGTGGGTTGCACCTGCAACTCCTCAACCTGCAGGCCAAGTGGATCCATAGACGATACCCATCGATGGGCCATCGCCTGGTCGACTTGCCGTCGTTTGGGTCGTCGTTTGGACACTGCATGACAGTGTTGAGCTCCAAGTAGGGGTCCTCCTCTAGGGACCCTTGTGGGTCCTACGTGGAGTCATACCCGGACGTTTCAAAACCAAACACGTACGTATACGAGTTTAGGACCTACCACATGAGTTTCATCAAAAACAAACACGTAAAACTTGACGAAACATGCTTAGACACACAAGGTCGTTTCAAGGCACATCTTTCAAACGTCATGGACGTTCTTGAGTGTTTGACCTCCAAACTTCACGAAACTTGACAAACTACCTATATACATCATATTAACTCATTTATGGATCATATAAGCTCATTCATCACACATAAACACATATAACCACATATGAGGCACATAGGTGACTTAGTTGTCGAACGTCTTGGTCGTCCCTTGACGTTTGACTTCCAATGCACCTAAACACTTAGCTACTGCCTCAATACAACTTTATATATCATTTAAGGACCTTATACCCTCATGATAACCACGTTAGGCTCTAGCTTTACCTAAGTCATTTTCAGGACCTTACAATCTCCCACACTTGGACAACATTCGTCCTCGAATGACACTTGCCCCTCTCCGAACACTTCAAAGTATAAAGATTCAATTAGCAACTGATAACCATAACACATAACTCACAATCAAGGAGAAAACATCAATTTCACAACACAACAAGAAACTAGAATAGATTCTATAACTCATCATGCTATAAAATTTAAGCTCTTTTATTTCGAATAGCAAAAACTCATTTTATATTCATTAAAATGCTCATATACATCAGTTCTAACCCCATATAAACAATTTTATACCAAAGAATCATTACAGTGAAATGGCAGTGCATTACAGTGAATTATGCAACTTATTAAAAAATGCAACTTTTAGGCAATTCATGACATAGACATGCTAATATGCAAATTATCATCATGTAAACACCGTTTACAACATAATCATGACTTCATAAAATACACAATGCAACAAGTTAATGAAATTCAGTTTGAACCAAGCATGCATATCATAAGGAAAATGTTTGGAACTGATTTTCCACAAAAGACTCCTACACAAATCAAGTTACTAAGAACTCTTTGTTTTAGGCTTGGTAAGGGTACCTTACTCCCAACAACCATAATCTTCACCATACTCCCCCACTTAGGAGAAACCAATTCTAAGGTCAACATAGCATCTACCTCAAGGAAATCCCTCAAGGCACCTCAAAATTTACTAATACTTTCTCACCCAAAGTCTAGCTCATGAAAAATAAAGACTCTCAAAGGTTCAACAATCTAACCACTACATCCCCCTTAATAGGAGAAACTCACCAGTAATCTTTCAAGACTCTTCAACTTCCTTTATATGGTTGGGTCTTAAACAACTTCAACCCACCTCAATAACCACTCCTTCACATTTCTAACTCTATACCTTACCATTCTTGCAAACTATACTACCTTTCAAAAGGTAACAAAACCAACCTAAGGTCATCAACACCAGCTGTCACACCTCATCTTGCAAGCCACGTCTCATTTTTTCTCTCCCTCAACCCAATTTTTATAAAGTCACACTCTAATGACCAAACACATAAGGGAGACAAGGGAAAGACACCATACACAAGGCTCTTAGGGACGATTAGATGAATGAAGAAGTGAAACTTTTCCTAGCACCCAATAGACTCCTATTCATAATGTGGCGCGCTTCACATTATAAAACAAGTCTCTATTATATGTGGTTCATGAGAAAACTACAACACTCCAAAACCTTATGCTCTGATACCAAGCTTTGTCACGACCCTCAAGTACCATAGAAGTTAGAGTATCCTTGAGTTCGTCACACGGAAAATGAGACTTCAAGAAGTCTCATCTAAGCCTCTCGTATCATTCATTGCATAATAACATACTAAAATAAGTAAGAATTTAAAACTTTCTTCACACACTAAGAACTCTTTTCATAAACAATACACAAGCGGAAGACTTTCATTAAAAAATTTAACCTTTAAAATAACCCTTTGAACCATCTAAACTTTTAGAGTATATAACACCTGGGACTAAGCCCATAAAAGACATAATGTAAAGACTTAAGACATAACAGATCATGTGGATATTGTCCTCGAATCGATGAGGACTCACGAATACTTCATCTTCAACCCTTAGAAACCTATCCATCCTCCATGGTATATCAAGACTTCCAATTCCCTACAATTTAGTCAAAAAGGGAAAATAAGGGGTTAGCATATTAGATGTACTAAGTATGGATGCCATGCAAAAACCATGAAAAAGGGACATTGAGTTAATAACATGCTTTTCATGAATTTTGATTAAAACATCATAGTATAAAAATAAGAATAACATTTAACACTTTAGAAGTATATAAGAAATCATCTAAGTAATTAATCTTTTTTTAAAGATCACTTTCCAGTGAACCACTTCACTGTACAGTGACATCCCTTCACTATTATAGTGAAGTACTTAACCTTCACATTTCACATCTCCTAGAATGTAGTCAACCCACTAAAATCTATCCTATGACTCAGTTAAGTCATACAAAGAGTGACCGACCATACACCTTCTCAAAGAATGCCTCAATGATCCTTAAGACGACTTAGAATGAGACACATACACACTTACAATATATCAAACACATGAAAATGAGATTCCCCTACCAAAGGTGATTCCAAGGTTCACTTGGGTGAGTGTGGAGCGACCGCCCATAAAATCCCTATCACACACCCATAAGGGATCATATAGACTACCTATGATAGAATCATTCTCACTTAGTACAATAGCATACTTCAAACATGACATTCTACTTTCAAAGGTTATCTAATGACCTACTCAAGTAACTCAAGAAGAAAATGTTCATAATTGACCTCTTCAATAATACCTAACTAGTCCTTAAGACTTACCTAAGTTAGGATCATGTCCACATAATCAATAACATTTCCTTAACTAGAAGCACTACTAAGAATTATCTAAGTAAGAGATGAAGTGACCATTTCCTTGACCCCTTCACACCTTAACTAGACATCCCTTAACTACTTTAGATAAGTACTTATTCATTTAACATTCTTCCATAACTCAAGTCATTACATTCCTTAGTTCATTTAATAGACATTCATCACATAAGGACATTCAAGTAATGGTCTTGGGTAAGACCTAGGGACTCCAACTAACACCTTCAAAGCCTATTTTGCAATGTCTAGATAGTGTCCCATACCACCACCTAAACTTCATTAAACTTCTCTAATGCTAGTAAGTATCCCATATGATAATAATAGACAATAACCGACATAGACCGTGGTAGTAAAGCATGGAATCCGTAGTTGTAACCTACTCCGATGGAGGGTGTTCTACTTGCCAATGGTAGAACATAGACACCTCCTATGTAGGCACATGGTTAAGGAATATGAAGGGTGTGCTTTGTATTCTAGTGTCATCCTTTAACTAGAACTACTTCCCTTACCATACTCACTCGGTGCTAACCTTCGTTCTCACAGATTAAATCACATCAAGGTTCATACAAAAGGGTTCCATATCAAGTTCATAATCCAATTACGTTTACCCTACCAAAGAAAGGTCCACTAGGGCTACCTCCCTATGGCGACCAGAAGCTCATCGTGACTTTCCTAAGGATTGATATGATGCCATTCTAGCCAATAATCCTTAAGTCCATCATTTAATACATGAAGGATACCATTATGAATTTCAACTTCAAGTTTCATAACCTTACCAATTGGTTCAAGGTTTCACATAAAGGACCCTCTTGTCAACATTCAAGGTCTTACATAACATTCATACATTCAAGACTAAGACTCTTTAGGTTCCTAAGTCAAGATATCTCATATTCATATTTATACATGCATCAAGTAAGGGAAACAAGTCTACCTAAACAAGACACAACATTATATCACTTTAGCACATATAGCATAACATTTTTTAGACAATTAGGAATGACCCTTAACATCATTATGTCAACCTATTCATTACTTTAACATCATCAACATAACCAATATAGACTCATATAGCGAAGTTAAGAATAACCACGTATCAACTCTACGACTACAGATATAAGCACATAGTCATAGTAGAACATGATAACCTAATAACTTCAATAAGAGAACACATACTCTCATATTACTTCACATATAGGTAGATATGATCATACTTCACATAATCAACTATGCAAATCAACATAATACTTCAATTAGTGCCGACAAGGCCATGATCATAAATATACTTAAAATAACGTTGACAAGGCCACATCAATACATATAACACCGCCACCATAAATGGACCATACCAATCACACATAATTCAAGAGCTAAATTATAATAAATATACATAATAATAATAGAGATAGGGCAGCATACCACCCTATTAATATCACCACTTCAATAAAAAGCTAAAGCATCCAATTCAATACCATAAGGCCCTTACCCATGGCCATAAACATCAATTTAACACATAAATCATAATACTCAATGAATCTATGTCAATTCAACATAGATTTATCAATCTAAGACTAAGTAGATATCAATAGAATACAATCCTTACATTATTAGAAAGCTCATAGGAAACTACACTAGAATCTATAAGCATTAAGTTCATACCAATTCAATAGATTAACATGCAATAGATCTTAGAGTATTCATTACTAAATTAATCAAATTGAAACCGTCTATACATTATACTTACATAATCTATACATGAATCAAAAGCCCATAACAATCTACACATGAATTCATAAATCTCAAAGCATAATCAATTCACCCATAATTTAGTGTAAATTAGAGAATTGAGAAGATGAAGGGTTCATGGAGAATTTCGTTGGAAAACATCAATTATACATCAATAACGTCATATGTTAACATTTGAAAACCTTTCATGCAAGAACTAAAGATTTAGAGTAGAATTTGGATATTTTCATATTTTTGAAATCCTTTGAAAATCATGTTTGAAATTGGCTCTAAGGTGATAGGAAGCCTTAGATGAAGAACTCCCATATCTTATTTGAAGAACCCAATTCTAATTGAAGAAGAAACTCTATTGAAGATTTATCTTCAAGCTTCATCTTCACTTTGAACTCTCATAGAGGTTTTTGGAGAAACTTTTGGAGGGAATGTGTTTTGATCTTAGTGTTAGGGTTTAAATGAGAGTTTAATAAATTATATACTCTTAAAATACACATAAACACTCAAAAAAACCGTCCAAAGAATTATAGGGGCGTGGGGTGAATTTACAACTTCACCCCTCAACTTAACAGAAAGATGGCAGGAAAACAAACAGCACCATCGACGCAAGCATCGACGGTCCGTGGTCTCACCCATGCCCCGTCGATGGGGTCTGGTGGTTTGTCCTGCAACTCCTTAACCTGCAGGCCAAGTATATCCATCGACGAGACCAATCGACGGGCCGTCGCCTGGTCGACCGGCCGTTGTTTGGGTCGTCATTTGGACACTACCTGGCAATGTTGAGCTCCAAGCTAGGGTCCTCCTCTAGGGCCTCTTGTGGGTCCTACGTGTAGTACCCGAACGTTTCGAAACCATACATGTACGTATACGAGTTTAGGACCTACCACATGAGTTTCATCCAAAATGAACACGTAAAACTTGACGAAACATGCTTAGACACACAAGGTCGTTTCAAGGCACATTTTTCAAACGTCATGGACGTTCTTGAGCGTTTGACCTTCAAACTTCACAAAACTTGACACACTACCTATATACAACAAAGTAACTCATTTAAGGACCATATAAGCTCATGCATCACACATACACACATAAAACCACATATGAGGCACATAGGTGACTTAGTGGTCGAACGTCTTGATCGTCCCTTGACGTTAGACTTCCAATGCACCTAAACTCTTAGGTACTGCCTCAATAACACTTTATAGACCATTTAAGGACCTTTGACCATCATGACAACCACGTTAGTCTCTATCTTCACCTAAGTCATTTTTGGGACCTTACAATCTCCCAGACTTGGACAACATTCGTCCTCGAATGACACTTGCCACTCTCCGAACACTTCCAAGTATAGAGATTCAATTAGAAAGTCATAACCATACCACATAACTCACAATCAAGGAGAAAACATCAATTTCACAACACAACAAGAAACTAGAGTAGATTCTATAACTCATCATGCTATCAAACTCACACTCTTTTATACCGAATAGCAAAAACTCATTTTACATTCATTAGCGTGCTTATATAAATCAGTTCTAACCCCATAACAACAATTTTAGACAAAACAATCAATTAGTCAAATTTTGAAAAATCTTACAGTGAAATGGTAGTGCATTACGGTGAAGTATGCAACTTTTTCAAAAATGCAACTTTTAGGCAATTAATGACATAGACATGCTAATATGCAAAGTAATATTATATAAACACCTTTTACAACATAATCATGGCTTCATAAAATACACAATGCAAGAAGTTAATGAAATTCAATTTCAACCAAGAATGCATATCATAAGGAGAATGTTTGGAACTCATTTTCCACAAAAGACTCCTACACAAATCAAGTTACTAAGAACTCTTTGTTTTAGTCTTGAATAAAAACATATAGAAAGGGTAAGGGTACCTTACTCCCAACAGCCATACTCTTCACCATACTCCCCCACATAGGAGAAACTCATTCTAAGGTCAACATAGCATCTACCTCAAGGAAATCCCTCAAGGCACCTCAAACTTTACTAATACTTTCTCACCCAAAGTCTAGCTCATGAAAACTAAAGACTCTCAAAGGTTCAACAATCTAACCACTACATCCCCCTTAATAGGAGAAACTCATCATTAATCTTTCAAGACTCTTTAACTTCCTTTCTATGGTTGGGTCTTAAAATACTTCAACCCACCTCAATAACCACTCCTTCAAATTTCTAACTCTATACTTTACCATTCTTGCAAAGTATACTACCTTTCAAAAGGGAACAAAACCAACCTAGGGTCATCAACACCATCTTTAACACCTCATCTAGCAAGCCACATCTCATTTTTTTCTCTCCCTCAATGCAATCTTTATAAAGTCACACTCTAATGACCAAATACATAAGGGAGACAAGGGAAACACACCATACACAAGTCTCTTAGGCACGATTAGATGAATGAAGAAGTGAAACTTTTTCTAGTACCCAATAGCCTTCTATTCCTAATATGGCACGCTTCACATTATAAAGAAGACTCTATTAGATATGGTTCATGAGAAAACTACGACACTCCCAAACCTTATTCTCCGATACAAACCTTTGTCACGACCCTCAAGTACACCTTAGAAGTTAGAGTATCCTAGAGTTCGTCAAACGGAAAATGATACCTCAAGAAGTCTCATCTAAGCCTCTCGTATCATTCATTGCATAATAACATACTAAAATGACTAAGAATTTAAAACTTTCTTCACACACGATGAACTCTTTTCATGAACAATACACAAGCGGAAAACTTTCTGTAAAACATTAAACCTTTACAATAACCCTTTGAACCATCTAAACTTTTAGAGTATACGACATTTGTGACTAAGCCCATACAAGACATAAAGTAAAGACTTAAGACATAACGGGTCATGTAGATATGGTCCTCCAATCGACGAGGAGTCACCAATACTTCATCTTCAACCCTTAGAAACCTATCCATCCTCCATGGCACATCAAGACTTTAAATTCCCTACACTTTACTCAAAAAAGGAAAAGAAGGGGTTAGCACATTAGATGTACTAAGTATGGAAGCCATGCAAAAACCCTGAAAAAGGGACCTTTTGTTAATAACATGCTTTTCATGAATTTTGATTAAAATATTATAGTATAAACATAAGAATAACATTTAACACTTTAGAAATACATAAGAAATCATTTAAGTAATTAATCACTTTTTAAAGATCACTTTCTAGTGAACCACTTCACTGTACAGTGACATCCCTTCACTGTTATAGTGAAGTACTTAACCTTCATATTTTACATCTCCTAGCATGTAGTCAACCCACTAAAAGCTATCCTAAGACTTACTTAAGTCATACAAAGAGATACCGCCCATAAACCCTCTTAAAGCACGCCTAAACGATCCTTAAGACTACTTAAAATGAGACACATACACACTTACAATATATGAAACACAAGAACATGAGATCCCCCTACCAAAGGTGATTACAAGGTTCACTTGGGTGAGTGTGGAGCGACCGCCCATACAATCCCTATCATACACACACAAGGGATCCTATAGACTCCCTATGATAGAATCATTCTCACTTCGTACAATAGCATACATCAAACATGACATTCTCCTTTCAAAGGTTATCCAAAGAACTACTCAAGTAACTCAAGAAGAGAATGTCCATAATTGACCTCTTCAAGATAACCTAAGTAGCCGTTAAGACTTACCTAAGTTAGGATCATGTCCACATAATCAATCACATTCCCTTAACTAGAATCATTTCTAAGACTTATTAAGTAAGAGATGAAGTGACCATTCCCTTGCCCCCTTCAAACTTTAACTAGACAACCCTTAACTACTCTAGATAAGTACTTATTCATTTAACATTCTTACTTATCTTAAGTCATTACATTCCTTAGTTCATTTAATAGACATTCATCATATAAAGACGTTCAAGTAATGGTCTTGGGTAAGACCTTGGGACTCCAACTAACACCTTCAAAGCATATTATGCAATGTCTAGATAGCGTCTCATACCACCACCTAAACTTCATAGAACTTCTCTAATGCTAGTAAATATCCCGTATGATGAGAATAGGCAATAATCAACCTAGAACATGGAATCAAAGCATGGAATTCGGAGTTGTAATATACTCCAATGGAGGGTTTTCTACTTGCCATTGGTAGAACATAGACACCTCCCATGATGGCACATGATTAAGGAATATGAAGGGCCTGCTCTGTATTCTAGTCTCATCCTTTAACTATAACTACTTTCCTTACCATACTAACTCGGTGCTAGCCTTCGTTCTCATAGATTAAATCACATCTAGGTTCATACAAAAGGGTTCCATGTCAAGTTCATAACACAATTACATTTACGCTACCAAAGAAAGGTCTATTAGGGATACCTCCCTATGGCGACAGGAAGCTCATCATGACTTTCTAAGGATTGATATGATTCCGTTCCATCCAATAAACCTTAAGTCCATCATTCATTACATGAAGGATACCATTACGTCTTTCAACTTCCAGTTTCATAACCTTACCACCTGGTTCAAGGTTTCACAAAAAGGACCCTCTTGTCATCATTCAAGGTCTTACATAACATTAATACATTCAAGACTAAGACTCTTTAGGTTCCTAAGTCAAGATATTTCATATTCATATTCATACATGCATCAAGTAAGGGAAACAAGTCTACCTAAACAAGACACAACGTTACATCACTTTACCACATATAGCATAACATTCTTTAGACACTTAGGAATGACCCTTAACATCATTATGCCAACATATTCATTACTTTAAGATCATCAACATAACCAATATAGACTCATATAGCCAAGTTAGGAACAACCAAGTATCAACTCTAAGACTACACATATAAGCACATAGTCATAGTAGAACATGATCACCTAATAACTTCAATAAGAGAACACATACTTTCAAATTATTTCACATATAGGTAGATATGATCATACTTCACATAATCAACTACACAATTAACATAATACTTCATGTAGTGCCGACAAGTCCATGATCATAAATATACTTAAAATAACGCCGACAAGGCCACATCAATACACATAACACCGCCACCATAACTGGACCATACCAATAACACATAATTCAAGATCTAAATTACTATTGCTATACATAATAATAATAGAGTTAGGGCAGCATACAACCCAATTCATCTCACCACTTCAATCCAAAGCTAAATCATCCAATTCAATACTATAAGGCCCTTACCCATGGCCATAAACATCAATTCAATACATAAATCATAATACTCAATGAATCTAAGTCAATTCAATATATATTTATCAATCTAAGACTAAGTAGATATCAATTGAATACAATCCTTACATCATTAGAAAGACCATATGAAACTACAGTAGAATCTATAAGCATTAAGTTCATATCAATTAAATAGGCTTAACATGCAATAGATCTAAGAGTATTCATTACTCAATTAATCAAATTTAAATAGCCTATACACCATACATACATAATCTATACATGAATCAAAAGCCCATAACAATCTACACATGAATTCATAAAACTCAAAGCATAATTATTTCACCCATAATTTGGTGCAAATTAGAGAATTGAGAAGATCAAGGGTTCATGGAGAATTTCATAGGAAAACATCAATTATACATCAATAACATCATATCTTAACGTTTGAAAACCTTTCATGCAAGAACCCAAGATTTAGAGTAGAATTTGGACTTTTTCATCTTTTTTAAATCCTTTGAAAATTATCTTTGAAATTGGCTCTAAGGTGATAGCAAGCCTTAGATGAAGAACTCCCATACCTTATTTGAAGAACCCAATGCTAATTGCAGAAGAAACTTAATTGAACATCCCTCTTCAAGCTTCATCTTCACTTTGAACTCTCATGGAGGGTTTTGGAGAAACTTTTGAAGTTAATGTGTTTTGATCTTAGTGTTAGGGTTTAAATGAGAGTTTAATAACTTATATACTCTTAAAATAACCATAAACAATAAAAACAACCGTGCAAATACTTATAGGGGCGTGGGGTGAATTTACAACTTCACCCCTCAACTTAACAGAAAGCTGGCAGGAAAATACACAGCACTATCGACGCAAGCATCGACTGTCCGTGGTCTCACCCACACCCCGTCGATGGGGTATCTTGGGTTGCACATGCAACTCCTTAACCTGTAGTCCAAGTGTCTCCATCTACGAGACCCATTGACGGGCCGTCGCCTGGTCGAGTGGATGTCATTTGGGTCGTCGTTTGGACACTGCCTGGCAGTGTTGAGCTCCAATCTGGGGTCCTCTTCTAGGGCCCCTTGTGGGTTCGACGTGGAGTCGTACCCGGACGTTTCTTAAGCATTTGACCTCCAAACTTCACGAAACTTGACACACTGACTATGAACATCTTATAAACTCATTTAATAACCGTACAAGTTCATGCATTACACATAATCACATAGAATCACATACGAGACACTTAGGTGACTTAGTCGTCGAACGTCTTGGTCGTCCCTTGACGTTTGACTTCCAAAGCACCTAAAATCTTAGATACCACCTCAATAACACTTTATAGACCATTTAAGGACCTTATACCATCATGACAACCACATTAGGCTCTAGCTTCACCTAAGTCATTTTCGGGACCTTTCACCTCTTCACTGTTTGATCGACCATCAGCAACCGCATTACAGTGAGTTTTGGGTCACCCAAACCCAATTTCTTATAAATGGAGAGAGTCATGAGATTAATGCTTGCACCTAAGATCACATACTGCTTTAGCAATGTGTAATAATCCGATAGTACATGAAATAGTGAAAGCGCTCGGATCTTCCTTCTTTCGCACAAGAGATCTTGTAGCAATAGCACTACAATGCTGCATTTATCATCCTCAAAACTTACCGATATCTTCTTTGTAACCATATCCTTCATGAAATTGGCATACCCAGGCATTTGTTCTAAAGCTTCTATAAAAGGAACATTGATGGAATGCTTTTTCGACATAGTGATAAACGCCAGTATTTACCATTTCTGATCTTCTTCACCAATCTCTGATTGAATGGTGGTGGTAGTCTAGAAATGGGGATCACCTTTTGGGGTACCTCTGCTCGTTTCACCGCTTTGTCCACCAATTCACCACTAGTTTCCACAGACGGCATAGGTGGATCAATGGTTTGCTTACCTCCTCGAGTAGTGACTGCCATGCAATGTCCATCATTTTAAGGATTTTGACCTTTATTGCTAGGAAGATTTCCCGGTTGTGTTGGTTTCACTGTAGTAGACAATTGGTCCATTTGTAAATCAAGATGCTTAATCGAGATCCCATGTGCATCCACCTTTTGCCCGATACTAGCCAAATTACCCCTCAATTCCTTGGCGTGCTCATTAATAGCATCAAACCTCTTCATCATCTTCTGAAACATATCTTCAACCGGCGCCAGACTACCTCTACCATCCCTAGGATCAACTTCCCGATTATGAGGTGGAACATAGGGCCCACTATAGTTACCCCGGTTGAAGTTGTTATCGCGGTTCTAGTTTCCATCTCAAACATACTGGCGCTCTCTGTTGTAATTCCCATAGTTGCGACCTTGATTTCCTTGACCTTGGGGCCAATTCTCCTAATTGGAACCTTAGGCGTTTGGTCGGAACCCCCCCCGTCTGATCATTTACTGCATAATTATCCTCTTCATAATAGTAGTCATCCATTGGTGGTGATGGTTTAGTCAAGTAATTCACCGCATTTTCCTTCTCTGCCCCTCCAGTGACATGTTTCAATACCAACACAAGCTCAGTTCTCATCTGAGCCATCTCTTCACGAATCTCATCTGCGGCCGGATTATGTGTAGCTTGCACTGCAAAGGTGTTTCTCCTAGTGTCCGACTTTCTAGTTCTCCAAGCCTTATTGTTGAGAGAGATCTTCTCCAACTTCTCTGCGATATCTTCATATGTGCACTCACCATAAGAACCACCCACAATTGTATCAAGCACTTTTTTATTATTATCATCTTGTCCCTGATAGAAGTACTCTTTCAACCACTCATCATTAATGTTGTGGTTTGGGACACCTCTCACGAACGCAGTAAATCTATCCCAAGAGCTACTCAATGACTCCCCAGGTAGTTCCACAAAGTTATTCACTCTATATTTGTGGTTGAGCTTTTTGGACACCGGGTAGTACTGTGCTAAGAACACATCCCTCAACTGATCCCAAGTATAGATAGAATTATAGGGCAACTCAGTAAACCATATCGCAGCCTCTCCCGTCAGTGATAGAGCGAACACTCTAAACGCGATGAAGTTCATATCCAAGTCTGGCCTCCCTATACATATCTTTCACACCGACCTCCGTTTGGCGATATACACATGTGGATCCTCATATGGTAGCCCTGAAAACAAACCCCTTGTGGTGAGCATCTGCATCAGACTACTAACTACCACGAACATGTGACCCTGCGGTAGAAGAGGTAGGACAAGAGGCCCATAAGAATAAGTGATATTAACGTTGCTTCTATAGAACTCTTGAGGGCGTGGGATGGGAGGTTGCATCCTCAAAGCATCATCAACTGGGTTTTCGACAACCACTTGGTTGTGAACATCAATCGGTGGAGGAGGTTGATGATTTATCCCATCACATGGATAAGCTGGGTTCTGTTGATTATTCATTCTTCGGAGTGTCCGGTTAAGTTCAGGATCGAATGGAAGTATTGGTTCTCCTCGGCTTCGTGTATTTGGTATACACTAAGGCTAGACATGAGAGAACCAGAAACAAAAGAAAAAGTAAAATTAGGAAATTGTTGACTAAATTCGGTAATGTTATTAAAGTTAATCTAAAAGCCACTTTCCTAGGCAGCGGCGCCAAAATTTGATACGCTCAAATTACACCTTCCTAAAGAAGTATAAGTGGTCGTATCAAGTAAAGACCCCAACTAGTAGGTTGGGGTCGATCCCACGAGGAAAATAGCTTAGACTCAACTTTAATATACAATTACTTCTATTTAGTCTAGTCTTTTCCGAAAATAGGTAATTAAAAGGGGGGTTTGTGTGAAACAAAAGTATTGTAATATTCCTAAGTAGAACAAGTAACAGGAGTAAATCTTTAGTTGTGAGAGAAACTAGGGTGTAAATGTTCCCCATAGGTTCATAACGTTGTATTCCTAGATATAACAATTCTTCCCTAGTGTTTTGCATGGAAAGTGATAAGTTAGGTATCTCTAAATCCTTGGTCCGACATTTAGAGAATTTCACCCCGTACGTTGGTCCAACTACGTGTGTATAAGTTACTACCACTTACCTTTACTTCATATTAAGCATCATATTCGATGTATGACTTAGTTATTACTTCGGACCAAACGAAATTAGCCTATTAGATAGTATCCCACTAAATCTATGTTGATAATTCTTTTCCTATTAACTACCCCCTTGGTCCGACAAGTAGAAATAAGGCGAGTTTTAACGCGTGCACTCGTTAAAAAGACTTCTAAGCAAAAGAATTATCAATGCATGCAATAACCTATTTGAGAATTGTTATTAAGCTAGGTATACTTTGTTAATCACCCATGGTTCCCACAACCCTAGTTGTGGATTTAGTTACCCATGCATACAAGAACACAATTCATAGTTGATAAACAATAAATCATGAACTTACTTTCATAAATTCGAAGAAAATCCAGAAATTCAACTTGAAACCACAAAAATATCTTGAAAACCAAATCCGGAAATTTTAATTAATGCCCAAGTTGCAAAAACAAATCTCCAAGAACAAAACTAAAAAAGTAGTAATAGAATCCAACCACAAAAATGAGGTTTTATACCCTATTTATAAGAGACATTATCCTAAAATAAAAAGAATTCAAATAATGAAAGTTGTTCAAAAATGTGCCTTCAATCGATGACCCAAACAAACGGTCCGATGATGAAACGACGGACCTTCGACTGCCTCCGTATGTCCAGACTTAGCATCATTTTTTAGCCTTCAACTAGTATCTTCTCTAATCCAATCGATGAACCAACAACACAGTCTTTCGATGGACCTACGGTACGTTTATGCCTTCCATCGTTCCATTATTAGATTTTCTTCAACTTCGGGTACAGGGACATTCTCTGATCAAATCGATGATTCAACAGGATGGTTCGTCGATCCTTTCGTTGCCCCACACTTGGTAAAATTTCCCCGAGTTGCTTCCAGATTGCTCAACCTTCAGTCGACGGTCATAATCTACGGTCCGACGATGGGACGACAGACTGTCGATGGCCTTCTGTAGGTCACCTCTACATTAAATCTCCACAGCCTTCTACCTTTTTGTTTTGGATACCTTTCCTGGAAAACAAAGATAAAAACATATTATAATTACTACAAAAAGGCTCTAGACACCCACCAATCTTAAGGAAAAAGCATTGAAAGTACCGTGAAATCATGGTACATAAGGCACATGTGAGGCTCTAGCTACCTTAGCTCATTTTGTGGGCATTTACAAGAATGATGACCCAAGTACCAGCCTAAGGTTCGCCGAGGAGGGCCCAAATTAAGCATGATCCATTGAAGCTGCCAGGCAGCCTAGAAGCGAAGGCTGTTGCGCGACGCGCATCCAGTTCTTCTAGAAGAAAAATATTTCTCTGCGACGCGGGGCCATCATGAACCATTCTGTCTCAAAATTTTCCAGAAAAAACAATCAAAAATGCCAGCGCAACGCGCATGAAACTCCTAGATTTGGTCATGTAGATTTTAAGTCAAATTAGAATGGGTTAAATAGTCCAATAGTTGCAGGTGTCTTGTAAGATCCCCAAAAATGTGTTAGGGTGTCTATAGACTAATATGTTCATCATAAGGGTGTAAGGTCTTAAATTTCCTTATAATATGGTATTGAGGCAGTGTGTAAATTTTGAGGTGATTTGGAAGTCAAACGTCAAGGGACGACGAAGACATTCAACGACTAGTCACCTATGTGCCTCATGTGTCTATACGTGTTCATAATTGTATGACATGAGCTTATGAAGTCTTAAATGAGTTATAATGATGCTTATAGGCATTATATGGAGTTTCGTGAAGTTTGGAGGACAAACGTCCAAGAATATCTATGATGTTCAAAAGATAGCCTTCAGACATGCCTCTGTGTGTTTTTATGGGGCCTAGCATGTTTTGATGTGTTACGTGTAATTGTTTTGGGTGAAACTCGTGGAAGGTCTACAACTTGTTAAGGTTTGTATTTACGTAGGAAATGTCCGGGTATGACCTCTCAATGCCCCCACAAGAAGGACGCAAGGGCTGTCAAGACACTGCCTTGGCAGTGTCAATCGACTGAACCAAACGACGCCCAGTTGGTTGAACAACGGCCCATTGGTGAGGTGTGGTAGATGTACACTTATCCTGGTAAAGGCTCAACCAATGAACATCCCAAGGTCCAATCGACTGAAGCCACAGACGGCCCATCGATGGACCTACTGGTCGTCCATGGTGGCCTGCAACTGTTGCCATGCGACTGCCTCATTAAAGGGGTGAATGGGAAATTCAACCCACGTCATAACATGACCCTAATAAGTTTATTTAGCTATTTTTGGGTGTATATAAGTTATGAAAAACGTGATCAACCCATTCCCAATCCCTTCTACACAAATTAGACTGTCCCTCCAAAAATATTCTCCCTAGAAACCTCCATTAAAGGTGAAGCTCAAGAACCGCTTGGAGCTTGGATTTACATTGGTTATTCTTCATGTTTTAGAGGTTTTCAACTATAAAAAGGTATGGTGATCCTTCATCTCTAGTTATCCTTCCATCTAGAGAGTTAATCTCAAAGTTTCAAAAGAGATTTCATGATCAAACTTCTTCTTCTTCAATCTACCCATAGGTTCTTTCTAAAAAAGTTCTTAATGGCTAAATAATGATTAATTGATGTTAATGTATTGGTTTTAATGTGATTTTTAATCAAATTGCATGATGAACCCATGCCCCTTCCCAAAATTGATTTAGCCCTTGCATGGGCATTGTGATCATGGATTTTTATTAGTAGATTTATGATTCTATTACGTTGAATGGATTAAGAATTGATGATGAAGGATCCATTTGGATCAATGCATGAATATTTGAGTATTGCTAGCCTATGGTTCTATGTGTTACAATTATTACGATTATAGAACAATTGTGTTGGATTGCAATTATACAACGATCATTGTAGCTATTGCCTTAAGCTAACATTATGGATGAATTGTGAGTATAAAATCCTTGATGATCAAATTAAATAAGTCTTACATGAATTGATCTAGGTTCTTCTAGTCTATTGATTTCTAATACTAGGTATGTGATGTGATCTCAATTTTAGGTTAGTTGAAGCATGATTCCTTTTGAGTAATGATCTATTTACCTACTGCCTAACATTTATATTATTGTTAAAAACATTATTGATGAACAAGGCTTTAGGGAATTACTAGCATTGCCTATTTTCTCTACTATCTATTGAATTGATAGTTTAATGCCTATGTTGGTATGTTGATCTTGTAGGGATTTAAGCATGAGTTCGATATGTTAAGTGTATATTTAGCCATTGACTTAGATTAATAAAATTAATAAAATGTGATTTATAATCCATGCAAGTGAAATTGGTTAATGGTCTATGTCCTTCTACTTTCTAGTATGTTAATGTGTTGTACTAGTTGTAGCATTACCATTTAGTAGCTTATACACTACTTTATATATGATTATGCTAATTTATTTATTGATGAAAGAGTAATAATGGTCAATGATAACCAAAGTCTATAGGATTTGTAAGAATTGCTCTACTATTCTATTTCTCTACTTTCCTATGTTATTGTAGTTGATTAAGCCTTGTATGTCATTTTGTGGTATGGTCCACTTATGGTGGCGGTGTTTACTTTATTTTCATTATATATGTGTTGACCATGGCCTTGAATTCAAATTAATGAATATATGAATGAGTGGTTATGATGATCACCTTATGTTTAACTTGTGCCTAGTCCTCTAAAATAGTTGTGAATCTAGGTTATGTTACTATTGTTATGAGCATGTAAATGGTTACGTAAGATCATGAATAGGTGGTTCCATTAATGAAGTGTTGAGGATTGATGACCCCTACCTATCTAACCTTATGTAAATGTGTGAATAGCTAATGTTAGGAGTCTTAAAGTATAATATGAAGTTAGCTTGCCTCCTATGCTAAATTGTGTTGTGTGGTCTATGCTTGAAAGTGTAATATGGTCTTAAGAGGGTGGATGCCTCAATGTGTTGTTGATATCCATTATGTTATCATGTTGACCAATGTACACACACCCTTACTTTACATGCATGCTTACAAGTAGTATAGGTCATGGTGTCTAAATGAAAGGTAGTTCTCATATTAACTAGTGTCTACTACTATGCATGTTAAACTTATGTCTATGAAAGTATGATATGTGTTTCCTTACCTAGGATGACTTGATAGGTGTACTAGTATAGGCAAGGGTATGGGACCTTGTTTATGCATAGCATGTGAACCTTGATAGGATAATTCCTATGTTTGGTTTCTATGTACATGAGAATGAATATATGGGCATGTTATGAATATTTATATGATATGATGGAAGTATGAATGTGCATAGAGTCATAGTGTGTTTATATGAAAGGATTGCTCATATAGTTATGCCTATAAACTTCTGCATTGATATATGAACATGTGTGATATTTATGTGTATTATGTGAAAGGATTGCTCACATATATGTATGCACACACACATGAATGATGATCTAGTCAATAGAGGAGCCTTGAAAGGTGTGCTCAAGTGTATCCTTCGATAGATAGTTCGAATGTATATGCTATGTCAATGTGAAAGGATTTCGCACATGATTTAGGTTGATAAACTCTCATCTATGACCTATAATCACCTAAGCCTATGTTTTATAAATAAATGATCATAAATACTTTTCAATAAATGAAACTTAGATTAGCACCGAGTGAACTTGTAGATGAGGGGGTGGCACCTTCCTAAAGAGGAAAGACTAAATGGTCCACTAACGGTCCTCACAGGGGTGATAGCCTCATGACCCAAAAAGGGTGTATAGTGAAGTTTCCGTGATGGCCCCCAAGTTCCATAAACTATGCTTGCACATAGGATCTAGAAAGTGATATCACCTAATATGCTAACATGATACTCATGTCTTACTTTGGAAAGTAACATGCCCTATTTTTGGTGTGAGGGGATGACAGAAAAATTCTATATTTAGCACCCATGGTCTTAGTGTCGGTTAAGGCTATAGTTTCCCTAAAGTAAAATGGAAAATGGAAGTAAATGACTAGGACCCTAACTAGGATGACTTAAGTGAGGTTACTCAGGATAGGTGGAATTAATGAACCCATCTAGACATTGCACAAGTAGCTCCTTAGGAAGTCCTAATAAGGTGGCCTAATGTGTATTATTATGCTTATGTCTTTATGCATGAAATTTTAGTAATTGTCTACTTGTTATGAAGATGTGCATGGTATAAGTCTATATGATTTGAACTAGTCCCTATATGCATGATGTTTGTCTTAATGACTATATGATGAAGTTATTGCCTAGCTTGGATGAAGTTTCCTTTACTTGTTATGTTGATGTATGAAGTGTTAAGGTATGTGGTCTCATGAAGGACTTACTAAGTATGTGTGAGGTTATGGGGATTCACATGTTCATTGCACTAGTAGACTAAGATTGGTGTCATGAATAAGATCTTATAATGACTGATGTGAAGTGAAGCAAAAGTATGTGCAAATTGATGTAGCTTACTGTAATATCTTATGACCTTGACTTGCATGTGACTTGTAATGTGTTATACTTCTATGAGGATATGTTTTGGCTTATGTAGGTTTTATGTATGCTTTCTTTGTGTCCCTATGGTGATGCATAGCACCAAGTATCACTAGAGGACTACTTGGGAGGTTAAGGGGTTAAAATAAAGGATGTTCACTGTTAAGGTAATAGAGCGCACTGTAAAGTGACCTCAAATGTGACTTAAATTTTATATGTGATTTTCTATGATGTTTGGCTTTTGAATATGTCCATACGAAGTATGTGAATGATATGAATGCTATTGTATAAAGGTTTTATGAAGATTCACTCAAAATGGCATGAAGTATGATTTCAATAAAATGTCCCTTTTAAATGCATATTTTTGCATGGTTGTCATACTTTGTGCATTCTTCAACTAATCCCATTCTTCTCTACTTGTTACACAAAGTGTAGGTGATGGATTCTTAAAGAAGGTCTCTAAGGTGAAAGGCTTGATATGTGATTCCCAAGCTCAAGGAAAGGGATCCTTAAGTCCAAGGATTCCTATGTTTTGTCTTTACTGTAAAGTGTATAAATGTGTACTTATGTTTTATGTCTTAAGGGTCCTGTCCATAATGTACTCTAATGTTGTTGAGTCTAAGATGGCAAAGCGACTTAAGGTCTAAATATGTATTATGACTTATATTTTATATATATATGAGGTGATGTTTCTATCATATGTTGTGCTAAAAAGTTTTAAATTTTCCGCTAAATTTACTGTGCTAATGTTATTGAATTATAACTACGGGCTTGTATAAGACCTCCGAGAGATCAAGTACGCTATGTTACTTCTAGGGGGTGCTCCCCGGATGTGACAGGTCTTTTGGGAATTTGATGGATTAATTATTGGCGGTTAATTTAGTTATTTTAATAAGTATTTAAGCAGTACAATATCCATTTAGACCCTAGACTCCCAAATCAAAACCTTTCTGTCCCAAAATTTTCCCAAAACCACCATTGAAGAAGACGAGAAATTGGAGGAATCTTCTAGGAAGAATTCACCAAGGTTTCAATATGGGTTTAAGGCTCTATTCTAAGGTATTTGAAGCTTATTAATCCATGGATTCTTCCATTCATGGAGTCCCCTAGTTATCCCTCAATTGTGAATCCAAAGAACCCCAATCTAGAGAGGGTCGTGATTGCAATGTTGGTGAGGCTTGGTTGTGATCCCAATCTAGTGGGTAGCATTCAATGATGTTTACATCATGATTATGCATTGTTTTCATGATGATTTCATAGTGAATGGTCATTGAACTTGAAGGTGATCATGGTGATCTTAGGCCATTAGAGTCTAGATGAAGTTTTAATGTCGATCCTCTTAATTCGATTGTATTCTATACTATTTGATCATGATTCAATCACCTAGATATGAATTGAACAAGGCTGAATTGATCTAGGTTGGTCTTGACTTGTAAAGATGAAATTGAACCTAGGTGATCATGCATGCCTAGAATTGCCTTCTAATGATCTAATTGAATAGATTAACATGAAATTCAGAATGAATCGTTAGGGTCTAAACGTGGTAATCGATTGTAGAGGTAATCTATTGTAGATCTTACGACTGTTATTGCTAGGTCTTTGGGGGTAAAGTCGTAATGAAGATGATTGTGATCTCTTTTACACCTAAACATGAACATTATTAGGAGAAGCGAGTTCTCAACTAGATGAACCCTAGGTTGACCTAAGAACCTAATATGGATTAATAAATTGTAGACTATGATTAGCTTTAGGATTAGTTGTATGGTTTCTTCTTGTGTAGTAGACTTGGTGAGACAACACCAGGGACATGATAGCTTGAGTAGAAACACTTATGATAGCTTGAGATGGTAGATCTAAATGGTATCCTGGGATAGTAAATCTCAAGGAGGCTTGAGTTGAAATACTCATGGTAGATTAAAGTGAAAAACTTGATGGTAGCTTGAGAATGGTGGTTCTCATGTTAGCTTGTGATGGAGGAAGCAATCTCTCCCATGATTAACTGTGTCTTATGTTGTAAGGATACTTGATCATGTTAGCCTGACTTCGTTTGGCCAAAACAATTTCGTGGTAGCTTTATGGGAAAGGCCTATACTCTCCTAATGATAGCTTGACTTGCATGTAAGGTGCATTTCATGGTAGCTTGATTTGCATACAAGGTGCACTTCATGGAATAGATTGATATTACTTTTTTTTTATGGTATCTTAGGGTTGAGGATTCATGCTCCCCTATGATTAGATTGCATCTACATTATTGGTTGCATGGTGGTTAGGATGGTTGTCTAATTCCTTTAGTTATCTTGGTTAGTATATTGAGATTCTTTTCATTATAGTAGGTCTATTATAATAGTATGTTGAGCTTAATAGACAAGGTTGCAAGACAAGTTAGCTTTGCTTAGGTTGGTGTAGAGGAGTACTTTGTATGGATGGTAGTTTGGGATACCATCTACACATTGCACAAGTATGGATTGAAGCTACCTATGACATGACCCTTACATGATGTATGCTTAGCTTGGATAGTGACCATAATTGCATTCCATTACATGATTGACTTAAGATGATAGTTTCTAGTCAATATGAAGTAGGTATATTAGATGACTCCTAAGATTACATGAACCAAGATAGGGTGATTTCAAGATATGTTTAGTGTGTGAGGTATTATGGGATGCTTCACATGCATTTCACAAGTGTTCTTTGAGATGGCATAAGGGCATAGTGCTCATATGTTATAATTAATCTAGGTATTAATTACGAAAGTGGATTATGAGCAAGAATGACTAAAGAGATGTACTTAGCTTTTGTAGTATTATGGGATGCTACCTTAGCCTTGCACAAGTATACTTGGAGGTGTCTTGTGATATAGTTCATTTGAGTAAGAAGGACAAAAAGGGTTAAGTATGAACTCTTATATGCTTATGATGTTTTATTATGCTTATGATATTCATGTTATGCTGATGTCTGATCTCTTATGATTATGTCTATTATTGACTAACCCTTTGAGATATGTTATGTTTGGTATTATAGTTTTCATACTTATTACATATCATACTAGCGCATATTGCCTACATGTTGTCCAATTAGGGTTTAGAGAAGATTGAGGTTGCTTTAAGGGTAGAGTTTCAAAGGTTTCCAAGCTGAGAAGATTGTGAGTCCTCATAGCATCCGAGGACTACCAACACTATGTTGTCTTTATGTTTTCCTTTATGTTAGACTTTTATTAGCCGTGACCCAAGACTATGGTATTCATGATGTCATATATGGTTTTTGAGACATATGTTAGACAATTTTATGAAATGACTTCCGCATTACGTTTCGAAATGTTTAAAATTCCGCACTAATTTTCGTATATATGCAATGAAAGATATTTAAGGGCTTGTACAAGACCTCCGAGAGGTCAAGTAGGCCATGTTTCAATTCAAGAATAGCATTTCTTATAGGGTATACTCTCGGGTCGTTACAGACTCTTCTAGCCACAACGCAGTAACCCACTGGGGTAATAACCAGAAAAGGTTCAACTAAGATATCGGGTAGAACATCAAACTTTGTATCTACTAGAGGAGTTACAAATCATAAAGTAGCAGCGAGATCAAGTAAAGCATATACATTAATAGAGAACACTAGTAACATACCGGTGACGACATCAGGAGAATCCTCTTGTTCACCCCTAGGGTTGGAAGCATAAAAGTGGTTCTTTTTAGGAGCATTGTAACTAGGACCTCTTGCTTGAACTTGTGTAACACTCCAAAAGTCTAAGATCTTACATAGAGACAAACATAGGTTTTAAGAGGTTTAGACACTTTTGTAAGTCCTAAAATGAAGAATATAAAGTATTTAGGAAGCCTTGGAATCAAAATAACAAGGAACGTCTACGACGTCAGGTGAACTTACTACTTGGGCTACTGGGGTGTCTTGATGAGTAGAAGAAAGTGTTAAGGGTTTTATCTTTGTATGGTGATAAGTATGAACTTAACGGTCAATGATGGGTATAAGGAAGCTAGGCCAATGTAACATCCCGAAACCACACCCTAGAAGTTAGGGTGCAATCTTGGATTGCAACCGGCGTATTCGACCTCTCGGAGGTCTCATACAAGCCTATCATATCGTTCATCGCATATACATAATGAAACGTAGTGCGGAGTTAAAACTTTTCATAAAATAATATAGAAGTATTAAACTCTTTCATATATGTAGAAATAGGAAAATACCAAGTCTCGATTCATCATCTTAATACACGACAATACTTGTGACACGACCATATGAATTTAAAAACATACTACTATATAGTCTATAACAAAACTTCATTTAGGAAACACAAAATGACATATATGCCCTCGAGTCAAGTGAGCACATACTTCAACTCTTCTTGAACGATCTTCTTGTCCAAGTGTTCTTCCCAAATCTCTTCACCTAACAAGAACTATAGATAGAAAATAAAGCATGGAATTAGTACAACCACAGGTACTAAGTATGGCATTATGCCTAAAATCATAAAAACGGACTTTATTGGAAATATGCATCTTTTCTTTAAAACATCATAATATCATCATAAGAATAACATTTAACAACTTAGAATCACATAAGAAAATACTTAAAACGAATTATCACATTTTAAGACTCACATTACAGTGAGTTCACTTCACTGTACAGTGAAGTCACTTCACTGTTACAGTGAAGTCACTTCCAAATCCTCTCTTTTGAACACCCTCTAGCATGTAGTCTTCTCAATAAAGCCATTCTAAGATTCATTTAAGTCACACAAAGAGAGACCGCCATACACCCTCTCTAGATGTGCCTAAACGATCCTCAAAATTACTCATAATGAGACACATACACACCTACAATACGTCAACATACAAGACATACAAGATATGGCAATCTCCCCTACCAAGGCTATCCAATGACTTACTCAAGTACTCCTAGAAGAGAACGCCCATACATTCACTTCAAGGCTACATAAATAATTCTTAAGACTTCCTACGTTTAGATCATGTCAACATATCAAGCAACTTCCCTAACTAGAGTCATTCTCAAGACTTCCAAAGATAAGACATGAAGAGATCATCCTTTATGCCCTCTTCACACTTTAACTAAGGAATCCTTAAGTCACATTAGAATAGGTACTTATCCATTTACATACTCATTATCATTAAGTCATTAGTTCATTAGTTCATTTAAGAGACATACATCACATAAAGGACATTCAAACAATGTCTTAGACAAGACCTAGGGACTCTCATTAACATCATCAAAGCCTATTGTGCAATGTCTAAGTAGAATCCCATACCACCACCTAACCGTCATAGAACTTCTCTAATGCTAATAGGCATCCCATATTATGAGAATAGGCAATAACCGACATAGACCATGGTAGCAAAGCATGGAATACGAAGTTCTATCCTACTTCGATGAGGTGTTCTACTTGCCAATGGTAGAACATAGAGATCCCATGTAGGCGGAATATGAAGGGTGTGCGTTGTATTCTAGTCTCATACTTAACTAGAACTACTTCCCTTTACCATACTCACTGGGTGCTAGCCTTAGTTCTCATAGATCAATTCACATTAAGGTTATCATGTTCATGACCCAATTACATTTACCCTACCAAAGTAAGGTCCATTAGGGCTATATCACTATGGCGAAAAGAATATCATCATGACTTTCCTAAGGTATGATATGATGTCGTTCCAGCCAATCAACATTAAGTCCATAATTCATTACATGAAGGATACCATTACGGCTTACTACTTCACGATTCATAACCTTACCACTTGGTTCAAGGTTCAACATAAATGACCCTTTAATCATCATTCAAGGTCTCACCTATATTAATTTATTCAAGACTAAGACCCTTTAGGTTCCTAAGTCAAGACATAACATATTCACATAAGCATCAAGTAAGGGACACAAGTCTACCTAAACAAGACCTAACATACTTTTATTTAACACATATAGCCTATCTTTCTTTAGACTCTTAGTAATGACCCTTAACCTTATTTAGTCAAACTATTCATTACCTGAACATTATCAACTTACCCATTTAGACTCATATACCCAAATTAGGAACAACCATGATCCAACTCTAAGACTACATAATTAACACATGGCCATAGCATAACATGATTACCTAGATAGTATCAATAGTCTAACACGTACTTTCACATATAGGTAGCTATGATCATAAATCATCAAATTAACTACTCAAATAGACATAGAAGTTCAAGTAGTGCCGACAAGGCCATGATCATCAATGTACTAGAAAATAACACCGACAAGGCCACATCAATTCACATAGCACCGCCACCAAAGGTGGACCAAACCAATCATAACATAATTGAAGTATAATTAACATTGAATAAAAATAAATAGGGCAGAGTACCACCACTTCATCATCAACACTTCCAGCTAATACCAAATCACCCAATTCAACATCATAAGGCCCTTACCCATGGCCATGAACACCAATTCAATACACAACTATAGAAATCAATGAAATCTAAATAAATTCAACATAGATTCAACAATATAATACCAATTTAATAAAAATTGAATACAATTCTTACACAAATAGAAAGTCCATAAGAAACTACACATGAATTCATCAACATTAAGCCAATATCAAGTGACCCATAATTTAGTCAAAATCTTAGGTTCATCAATTTCATGGGTTAATAGGTAATTTAGGTTAAAATTATCAATAAAACATCAATATAATCCATAATAGACATTTGAAAACCTTTAATGCAAGAACCCATGGTAGAATCATGAAATTGGACAATTCACCGTTTGAAAACATCTTTGAAAGTTGGGATCCTTGATGAAACGAGTTTCAAGGATCAAAAGCCATAACTCAATGAATCTAATTATTCACTTTGATGAAGAATCTCCACTCAAAACGTCACACCAAGCTCTTCCTTGAATTTGGACTTCAATGGAGTCTTTTGAATTCTTAAGGGATTTTGGTGTTTTGATTTTGAAGAATGAAATCTTCTAAGTGTTAATGACTTATAAACACATTTAAAATACCCAATATACCCCTTAGGAACCTCCAAGGTCTTTTTTTGAAAGTGGGGTGAAATTCCCATTTCACCCCTCACTTAATAGTGACCAGCGCAGGTACATAGCTTCACAGACGGAAGGCAGACGACGGACCGTCCTGTCCTTCTTTTGGTTGGGTAAGAGACTTGACAAGGTTCCCTCCTAACCCAATACCAAGTCTCCATCTACGACACCCATCAAAGGGGCGTATATTGGCCCACGAACCGTCGATGCCTCCCTTGTTTTGGGCCTGCCTGGGACAGTCTTTACACTAAGTTTGGGTCATTCCTCAAGGACCCTTGGTTGGTCCTTGGGGATGTTTACCCGGACGTTTCAAACCCAAAAATGAACGTATACAATTTTAGGACCTATCAATTGAATTTTACTGAAAAAGAACACATAAAACTTGACGAAACATGCTTAGACACAAAAGGTCACTCCTAGGCAAAACTTTCAAACGTCATGGACGTTCTTGAGCGTTTGACCTCCAAACTTCACGAAACTTGACACACTACCTATAAACATCATATTACACTCATTTAAGACCCTATAAACTCATAAGGAACACATAAACAAATAGGCCCTCACATGAGACACTTAGGTGACTTAGTCGTCGAACATCTTGGTTGACCCTTGACGTTTGACTTCCAATGCACCTAATACTTTAGCTACTGCCTTAACAACAATTGATAGACTAATTTAAGACCTTAGACCATCATGAAAACCATGTTATGCTCTAGATAACCTAAGTCATTTTCGGGGTCTTACAACCAAGTGAGGAGTGCCAACCTTCAAGGGCAAGCCAAAGCCATGAGGCCAATGCTGCCCAAGAAGGGAGTCTACAACCTCACTCTTCACGGGCATGAACATGTACGGTGATGCTTATCACAATCAAGGTGGGGAGATCCTGAAGATGCCTTAGCCATGGGGGAAGTGTCTAGGGAATCCTAGCTACCTTCCAAGACACCACGAGCCACTCCACAACTGGTGGTGAACTTGACGGAAGGCAAGGGGCGTCCGTCAAAATGATTTATCCAAAAAGGGGTCTGAGTTTGTGAGTGAGGAGGAGCTACTGCCTCCATATTCACTACCACTACCATGACACATCCAACTCTTCACGGTCCGTAAAGTGGGTCGTGATGTGGGATGGGGGCCTCACAGTGAAGTCAAAGTTGGACTTCACTTTTGGAATTCCAACTAAATGAGGGGTAGTTTGTGTATTTTTTGGTGGACTAAATATTGAATTTAGGTCAATTTTCATTCATTCCCACTCCAAAAACACAAATCAAATTGAAACCCATATTGAACTCACTTCTCTCTACATTCTCTCTCTTCATTCATCCTTCATTAAGAACAACAGGCTTGAGGAAGAAGACAAAGTTTCAAAGGTTTTCACTAAATTTTTGTGGATAAATCATCTTTAAGGTACGGGTTCTTCACTCTAGGGATCCCTTTTCCCAAGAGGTCCTTTCAAAGATGAATTTCAATTATTCAAATTCTTAGGGTTTTTCTCTACAAGTGTTTTTTTTACTAAAGTCGAAATTGATGATTGATTATGTTGAATTATGATTGACTATGAAACATCTTGTATAGATTATTGTGTAATTGATGTTAATTGTGGGAATTATGAATAGATCATGTTCTTTCCTCAAGTTCCCCAAGTGTGACTCTTACTTGTAAATTGAAGAGGAATTGTGAATCTGTTGATTATTGTAGTCATCTTATTCAAGCTATGGGATTCCTAGGAACTTGTATTGTTTGTACCTATTTCTTGAAGAATTCATGATGAACCCTTTTCCCCTTAACCCTAGGTTGTGATCTTGAGTTGAATTGTATAGTGTTGGTTCAATTGACTTGGTTATTGGTTGAATTACTATATTATGATGATATTATTACAATTGATGGGTGATTTTATAGTAGTTTATGGTAAGACCATGTTGATATCTTTGGAAGAGGAAGTGGTAAAGTCTTGTGATCTTGAAATCCTCATTCTATTATGATGACTTATACCTTGTGATATTGATTCTATTGAAGTATATGAGTGATGCTTAGATTAACTAGGATGGTATGATGTTAGCATTGATGACTTATGAATTGTGAGATCATATTAAGTTTGTAATGATATAAGGATGATGTTGATTCATTTATGTGCATTACTATGATATGATGAAAAGTGTTGACCTCACTAAGAGGAATGTATTAAAAGGTGATCCTCATACAACTCCTATTGAACTATGATATATAAGGGGTAAAAACTACGACCTAAACTAAGATATCATTTTTAAAAAAGGTTTAAAGACATTTCAAAAAGGGTCTTAGCTTAGCACCGAGTGAGCTTGACAATGGGAGGTGTTGACTTTTCATAGAGGGAGATTCACCCTATAGTTCCACATGACGCGTTGACTCCCTATGAGGGATACTCATCCAAATTGATTACCATGAGAGGAGGCTCCAATTGCCAAATGGAATGTAGAGAGATCATACTTATCTCTTAGTCCTTGAAATATGTTGCCCGCATAGAAAGACTAGCTAGTGGATCCACCTAGAAAGCTATCTTTATGTTTGGTTCTACTTTGTCCGGTACAGCACCTTCCATCGGTGTAAGGTTTTAGAACACCGAATTCCACACTTACCTTTTGTGGTCTATGTCGGTTAATGCAAGTGCTCCCTAACTAAAATGAAGTAATGAATGAACTCTAAATATGATGACCTAAGAGTTTTAGTTTAAGCCTAGGTAGGGTTATGGGACTCTACCTATACATTGCTCTAGCTAGCCATGAAGGGAGTCTTAGGAGGATGTTCCTATGTATGTATATTCTTATGAATGTAAATGATATGTATATTATAATCTTATATGTTAATGACATTACTCTTATGAACATGTAATTGGTCTCTATTGTTAAAGTATGATATTATGTACTCTTAATGATATGATATGTAAAGTTGGACATTGGTTATAGCACTTGCAAGGTTACTTTATTAAGTAAGGATATGGGTCTTTGCTTAGTCATTGCACAAGTGGACTTAAAGAGGGTCATGGGTAATGGTATTGCTTTTATGTGAAGTGATAAACTCTCATTCATGCTTGTTGATGTTATTACTTGGTGATAGAGTTATATTTGATTATGGGTTCAAATATATTGATATGCATGTGACTTGCTTAGACTTAAGGTGGTTGGTTTTGTGAAGTACATGGTATTGACTTGATGAATATGCTTAAATGACTTGTATTGATTCTTGAAATGTGCATAAAACTTTCCAAAGGTAAACTAGCATGTTAAAATGAAATGTCCCTTTTTAGCATGATTTGACATTATATGTGCATGTGGTCTCATACTTAGTACATGTCATGTGCTAAACCCATTTTCTCCCTTTTCCCCAACATTTTATGTTCCGAAAGTTAAAGGCTTTTGAGACGACTTTGAAGAAAACTTGGAATTCCTCAATCATCCAAGTTGGGTAGGTCCTCACTTCCGAGGGCAATGCGAATATCAAGCTTATAAAGTTTTTTTAGTTTGAAGACTCTTATGTTCTTTCCTTTCATTTGAGTACGGATTTTATAGCCTATATATATGGCTTTATTACATAGTTGTATGGGATATTCCCAATTGGTACATTCTTATTTTAGATAGTTATGAGATGAGACACTCTTTTAAGACTATGTTATATCTTATATATCTATGTGCAATAAAAGTAGAAGACTATATAATCTTCTTATACGAAGGGTCTAGGTATACTCGATATGAATATATATTACGTGTATGCAAGAGGTCTATGTCAACCTCATCATAGATAGAAAAAGTTTTAAATTTTACGCATTTTAACCTATGAATGTAATAATGTAAACTAAGAGTCTAGTCTTAGTCCTCAAAGAGGACGAAGACGCGGTTACGTCTAGGGGGTGCTCCCCGGATATGACAAACTTGGTATTAGAGCATGAGGTGGAATATCTTAGAGTTGATGTCTCTCTCAACCACATTTATGTAGATTCTTACTCATAATTGTGAAGCATGCCACACTTATTAATAGGAAACTATGTGATTCTTAGGAAACCCTCTCATTTCTTGGAAATCCAATATTGTGCCTCTAGAGTATACTTATTGAGTGCTTTCACCTAACCCTTGTATATTTGTTATAGGCAATGAATAATCGATGGAACGCGGTGCGAAGACTTGAGAAAGAGATTGCCAATGCGGGAGTTCCTCCCTGTGGTGATCAAGTCACTCCTACTGAAGAAGATGCTAATATTGGCCAAACACTGGTCAATCCTCCACCTTTGCGGATGGTGACATAAGGGTTGCGCTTCTCCAAATGGCCCAAGAAATTACTTAACAAGCTCAAGTTGTCACTATTCAAGCCCAAGACATGATGGCCCAAGCTAATCGAAATGTTGTACCCTGAGAAAACCAACATGTTAGCACCGTGGTCTCCCGTTTGAGGTATTTTACTAGAATGAATCCTCTTACTTTCTATGGGTCCAAAGTTGAGGAAGACCCCAAGAGTTCATTGATGAAATCTACAATATCCTTTATGCTATGGGGTTGAATACTTGTGAAAAGGCTGACTTAGCCACTTATCAACTCAAGGATGTGGCCCAAACTTTGTACATCCAATGGAGAGACAACAGTCCTCTAAGGGGTTGACCACTGACTTGGGAGGTTTTCAAGAAGGTTTTTCTTGATAGATTCTTTCCTAGGGAGATGAGGGAAGACAAAGTAGTGTAGTTCATCAACCTTCGTCAAGGAGGTATGAGTGTACTTGAATACTTATTGAAATTCACTAAATTATCAAAGTATGCTCCTTGTTTGGTTTCCGATCCTACGGATAAAATAAGCCACTTTGTGACGAGAGTGTCGGATGACTTGCCAGAGGAATGTAATTCGGCTATTCTATATGCCAATATGAACATTTCTCGTCTCATGGTTCATGCTCAACAAGTGGAAGAGGCAAGGGCTAAGTGAAAGAGTAGAGATGCCAAAAGGGCAAGATCTTTTGATGGTGGTTCTTCAAAGGGTAGGCTTGATATCCAAGACAAGCCTAGGTTCAATAAGAGGTTCTATATTCAAGTTCCTTCTAAGTTCCCTAAAGCTCGTTATGATAAGGTGACTAAACCTAGGTCCCAAAAGGGAAAGAGTGGAAACTAACCAAATGAGAAGCCTACTTTTGCCAAGTGTGGAAAGCGTCATCTTGGTGAATGCTTAGTCTGAATGGGCAATTGTTTTTGTTGTGGTAAAAATGGTAACAAGTTTAGGGATTGCCCTAATGTGAAGGGTCAAGATAAGGTTGGTGGTCATGCTCAAGCAAGTGGCTCTAATAATGCTCCTAATAAGAATCACTTCTATGCTCTCCGCTCTATAGGTGAGAAAGAGACTTCTCCCGACGTGGTGACCGGTATGTTGAATGTCTTTTCTATTGATGTATATGCTTTACTTGATCCCGGTTCTACCCTTTTATTAGTTACTCCTCTTGTAGCTAAAAAATTTAACATTTTGCCCGATATCTTAAATGAACCGTTCATGGTGTCTACCCCGGTCGGTGAGTCGGTTTTTTGCAAAAAGTGTGTATAGAAATTGTCCTATAATGTTGCTCAATAGAGTTACTAATGTTATATTGGGTATGAATTGGTTTCATGTTTTCTTTGCATCAAAGGATTGTAGAATGTGAGTGGTGAAGTTTAACTTTCCAAATGAGCCCGTTTTAGAGTTGAAGGGGGGGGGGAGGGATCTTTTCCTACAGGTCAAATTATCTCTTGTTAAAAAGCATGCAAATGATATATAAGGGGTGTTTATACCACAGAGTAAGAGTGAAATATTTAGAATCCGAAATTCCTACCATTGAGTTGGTCCCTATGGTGATGGATTTTCCGGAGGTCTTTCCTAATGACCTTCCCTGTATTCCTCCCGAACGGGAAATTTATTTTGACATCAACTTGCTACCGGACACAAATCCCATTTCAATTCCTCCTAATATGATGGCTCCAGCTGAATTGAAAGAGTTGAAGGCTCAACTCAAAGACTTACTAGACAAGGGCTTTATTCGGCCTAATATTTTGCCATGGGGTTATAACACCCTACAACAAACTAAGGTGAACTAGAGCTTCATGATTGTTTATTGAGTTGATTTTGTGTTAAAATGAGTTTAATTTATGTACTTAGGAAGTTTGTAAAGTTTGCTTAAGTTTGGAGGTCAAACGTCAGAGAACGTCCATGATGTTCGCAAAGTGTGCCTTAGAGAGTACTTGTGTGTCTTGGTGTGTTTGAGTGAGTTTTACATGTCTGTTTTGTTTAAAATTGATGTGGGATGTTCCTAAGACCTAGATAAATATGTTTAGTTGTTTAAATTCTGGGTACAAGCCCACCTAGGACCCACAAGTTGCCCTAGCGAAGCGCCCAAGACAAGGACCCAAGACTGCCTTGGCAGTGTCCACCAACAAGGGCAAACGATGGCCAGTGGTCCAACCAACGGCTCGTATACTTTCCCCGTCATTTGGACCTGAAAGGTAGGATATCCAGGCCCTAAATTAAGCAAAGTATCAAACCACTAAAACCCACCAACTTACCATTTATGGACAGACGGGCCGTTGGTTGCATCCGTAATTTGAAGACTGTCCAACTGTTTTTTCTGTAATGACTTGGGGTGTTTGGTAAATTAACGCCAAGTCTTTTATGAACCTAAGAAGTCATTTTTAGGTCTTTTTAGGTATATTAAGGAGTTCCAAACCCTTAGACCTAATTTTAGACCTCATTTCCTTAAACCCAAAACACCTCTCTCTTAGAACTCTCTCTCAAACTCCATAGAAGCTAGAAGTCAAGAAGGAGCTACGAGGGCTGTTGGTGGTCGATTTATTCATAAAGTTAATTGGTATTTCTTCTACATAAGGTATGGTATCAACCCTTTAACTCCCTTCCATTGAAGGAGTCACTTCTAAAGGATTTTCAAAAAGGGTTTTCAACCCTAGTTTCTTCTATCTTCAACTCTAAATATGGGTATTGCCTGAAAACGATTTGAATGACTTAAAAATGATGTTTATAATGTTAGTTGATGATTTTAATGCTAAAAATTCAATGAAAACATGTTGAAATTTTTATCAAATTTTGGCTTAAGGAATGGGTTAAATGAGCATGAGTTGGTAGTTCTTGGAGCTTTGGTTTCTTATTGTTGATATTGTTGTTTAGATACTTCCCTAAGGGCTATATTATGATGAAATGTTGAGTAAAGTATTATAGGTGATGGAATCTTGGATAAAAGGGTAGGTTGGCTATGTTGTTTAGCTTTAATTTTGATATGCTCTTGAGTGGTATGGACCACCTTCTTGGTGGCGGTGTTTACTTTAATTGTATGAATATGAAGTTACTTGCTTATTGCGAATGAGACCATGAAGGCTTGTTATGTGATGAAAGATGATAATGATGTTATTATTGTTAAATGTGCATTATGAAGCTATTATGTGAAGTAGGCTAGAGAGTATGCCAAAATGAATTATATGATTATGTGAAGCATGTAAAGTGTGTGATGGAATGAATGAAGGTCTAAAGTATGTATAGAAGTTAATATAAATGAAATGATACTGATATGCAAGGTGTTTTAACATGCATACATATACACACTTGATTGAATGAATGAAGTTAAGTAAAAGGGGGTAACACTCTTCGTGAGTTGAGATGAAGTGTTTAGTAGCAACCTCACTACATCCTAAGAGCTTTCTATGATAGGTCGGATGGTGAATAACCTCTGTGAGTTGAGATGTGGTGTTCACTAGTTATCCTTAACCTATATTATAAAATGTTGAGAATCCTTGGGGAATTATGTTTAGCACCGAGAGGACATGAAGAAGGGGTGGTTACACTTTGTGAGTTGAGATGTTGTATTCTAATGTACCTCTTGAGATGAGTACTCCTCGTTAGTAGAGAATGTGTTACTTAGTAGCAATCTCTTTATCCCTTAACTATGCGCCCGCATAGATATAGCTACTGGAAAGCAATGTAAAAGCTAAGAGAATGACCTTAATCTATGAAAGTGAGGATCCCTCATCCGATAGGGGTTAATATCGGGATTCCATGTCTAGATCTAATGGTCTATGTTTGTTAAGCTAACCCCCACAAAAGTAATGAAAGTACTAAGTCTTTTAGAAGAGTGTACTACGTAGGGTAGGTAGTCGAAAGGGATGCTATCTATCCATTGCACTAAGTAGGCATTCCGAAAGGGGAGTCTTGGTGAGTCTTATGTGAATTGAATGAGCTAAGTCTTCTAAACGAGTGTACTACTTAGGGTAGGTGGTGGAATGGGACGCCATCTACTCATTTAACTAAGTAGGCATTACGAAATGGAATTCTTTATATGTGTTATTTGAGTGTTCTTCTAATATCTTGTTATTGAGTGGTGACTTGTTCTCCCGAGTGGAGGAAGCCTATAATGGGTAGTCTTAAGGATCTCCTTGGTGTGCATTGAAGGAGGTGTATGGGTGTTTACTTCATGTCTTACCTTGGAGAATCTTAGGATAACCTTGGTTAGGGAAACTCCTACGTAAATGAGTTCACTTACTTTTGTCAATACCTTGGGAGTTCACTGCTTTGGAGTCAATTTGGTTCACTGAAATGTCACAAGAGTTCACTGTAAATTTTGGGTAGTTCACTGTAAAGTGTCTCTTTTTGCTAAAATTATGGAAATCCTTCTCTAAGTATTAAATTATGTTTCTTATGTTATTTTGCTTCTAAATTTATGAATGTTTTACTCATTTGGCATGAAAGTCTATTTGTTCTAAAATGTCTCTTACAAGGGTTCATAAGGAGCCATAGAAATGGATGAATGAAAGTTATTGTTATACGAGAACTCCACCAAAGGCAAGTGCTCATACCAATTTCCCTTGAAGTCAATGATACAAGCCCTAAGCATATCTTCAAGATTATGGATCGTCCTCTCCACTTGACCATCCGTTTAAGGATGAAAACGGTGCTTAACTTCACTTGAGTACCCAAATATGTTTTAAATGATCTCCAAAATCTATACGTAATTGAGCAACTCTATCTGATATAATGGACAAAGGAACCCCATGAAGACTCACTATCTTGTCAATATAGATCCTTGCATAATCTTCCGCCGAATAAGTAGACTTAACGAGAATAAAGTGAGTGGATTTGGTCAATCTATCCACTACCACACATATAGAGTCCTATTGCTTTCGAGTTCAAGGCAAACCTACTATGAAATCCATATTAACATCTTCCAACTTCCAAGTAGGAATATGGATTTCTTTTAGTAGACTACTCCTCTTTTGGTGTTCGGCCTTCATTTGTTGACAATTGGGACACTTTGCAACAAACTCTGCAATATCCCTTTTAAGGCCATCCCACCAAAACACTTTTCTAAGGTCATGGTACATCTTTGTAGAACCCGGATTAATACAGTAACGGGCTCCATGCGCTTCCTCAAGGATCCTATTCCTCAAATCATCCAAATTAGGCACACACAATCTCCCTTGGTACCTAAGAACACCATCCCCCAGGAAATGACTCATTCATCTTACCAAGAACTGATTCTTTCACTTTCATCAATAATGGATCAAGGTGTTGGTTACACTTCTCCTCAACCACCAAAGAGGACTCGGAGTTATGATGTACCACCTTACCACCATGTGGAAAACTTTCAATTCGAACCCCAAAATGAGACAACTTATGAACATCATTCACTAGGTTTCTCTTGGATTCTTCCACATGGGACACACTTCCCATGCAGAATCGACTTACAGCATCCGCTACTACATTAGCCTTGACAGGGTGAAAGAGAACGCTCATATCATAGTATTTCAACAATTATAACCATCTCCATTGCCGGAGATTTAACTCTTTTTGGGTGAATACATATTGGAGACTTTTATGGTCCGTATACACATCAAAATGAACCCCATAAAGATAATGCCTCCATATTTTCAAGGCAAATACCACGGCCGCTAACTCAAGGTCATGAGTCGGATAATTCTTCTCATGAACTTTGAGTTTCCTAGAAGCATAGTCTATAACTTTGCCATGTTGCATAAGAACACACCCCAACCCGACTCGAGAGGCATCACAATAGACCATAAAACCCTTAGTACCCTCCGGTAGAGTCAATATCGGAGCGTAATTAAGCCTATCATTCAACATTTGGATGCTCTTTTCACATGTCTCCGACAACTCAAATTTCACATTCTTTTGGGTCAAGGTTGTCAAAAGGGAAGAAATGGATGCAAACCCGTCGACAAACCTTCTATAATAACCGGCTAGGACTAAGAAACTCCTAATATCCGTACGAGCGAAAGGTGTAGGGTAATTTTTCACTTCTTCGGTCTTTCTTAGATCAACCTCCACACCTTCACTAGATATAATATGACCAAGAAATGCTTCCGACCTCAACCAAATCTCACATTTGCATTGTTTGGCAAACAATTGATGTTCCTTAAGCACTTGCAACACCATTCTCAAATGGTCCATGTGTTCACCCTCATTTTGTAATATACCAAGATGTCGTCAATGAAGACAATGACAAATGAATCTAGGTAACTTCAAAACACCCTATTCATTAGGTCTATAAACGCCACTGGATAATTAGTGAGACCAAAGGACATTACTAAGAACTGATAGTGACCATATCTAGTCTGAAATGTTGTCTTGGGAATATCTACACCTCTCACCCTAAGTTGGTGATATCCCGATCTCAAGTCAATCTTGGAAAAGTAACACGCACCTTGGAGTTGATCAAATAAATCATCAATCCGAGGGAGAAGATACTTGTTCTTAATTGTTACTTTGTTGAGTTGACGGTAATTGATGCACATTCTTAGAGACTCATCCATTTTCTTCACAAATAATACCGGACCACACCATGGACAAATGACAGGCCAAATAAAGCCCTTGTCTAGTATGTCTTTGAGCTGAGTCTTCAACTCTTTCAGTTCGGCCGGAGCCATCCGATAAAGAGGAATTAAAATGAGATTTGTATCCGGTATCAAGTCGATACAAAAATCAATTTATCGTTCGGGAGGGATATTGGGAATATCATTATGAAATTCCCTCAATACGGGGACCGACTCAATGGGAGGAATTTCGGAGTGTAAATCTTGGACTCTTACTATATTGTATAAACACCCTTTCGAGATAATCCTACAAGCTTTCAAATAAGAAATGATACGACCTCTAGGAATAGAATTTTCCCCCTTCCACTCTAAAACGGGTCCATTGGGAAAGTTAAACTTCACCACCCTTGTTCAATAATATATTGAAGCAAAACAAGCATGCAACCAATCCATACCCAAGATAACATCAAAATCAACAATATTGAGTTCTACTAACTCCACATGAGTAACTCTATTGGGAAACATTATAGGACAATTTTTGTACACCCTTTTTTAAACAATCGACTCACCCACCGGGGTAGACACTATGAAAGGTTCAATCACGATATCGGGCAAAATGTCAAACTTTTTAGATAATAGAGGAGTAACAAATAACAATGTAGCACCGGAATCAAGTAAAGCATATACATCAATAGAAAAGACTTTTGACATATCGGTCACCACATCGGGAGAAGTCTCTTGCTCACCCCTAGAGCGGAGAGCATAAAAGTGATTATTCTTCAGAGCATCATCATTTGAACCACTTGCTTGTTCACTCCACTTGTATTGTCCATTTAAATTAGGGCAATCTCTCACCGTGTGACCCCTTTTTCCACAACTAAAACAATTTCCCATCCCAACTAAGCATTTACCAAAGTAACCTTTCCCATACTTTCTACAAGTAGGCTTTTCATTAGGTGAGTTTCCACTCTTTCCCTTTTAGGACTTAGGTTTAGGCACCTTATCCTCACGAGACTTAAGGAACTTAGAAGGAACTTGATTGAAGAACATCCTCTTGAATTTAGTCTTGTCTTGAATGTCAAGCCTACCCTTTGGAGAACTACCATCAAAAGACCTCGCAATATTGGCATCTCTACTCTTCCTCTTCACCCTAGTCTCTTCCACTTGTTGAGCATGAACCATGAGACGAGATATTTTCATATTATCATGTAGAATAGATGAAAATAATTCTTCTTTTAAGTTATCCGACACTCCCGTCACAAAGCAGCTCATTTCATCTCTAGGGTCGGAAACCAATGAAGGAGCATACCTTGAATATTTAGTGAATTTCAAAGAGTAGTCAAGTACACTCGTACCTCCTTGACGAAGGTGGATGAATTCTTCCATGTTGTCTTCCCTCTTCTCACTAACAATGAACCGATCAAGAAAAGCCTTCTTGAAAATCTCCCATGTTACCGGTCTACCCCTTAGAGGCCTATTGTCTCTCAATTGGACGTACCAAGCTTGGGCCACATCTTTGAGTTGGTAAGTGGGTAACTCGGATTTCTCACTAGTATTCATCCCCATAGCATAGAGAATATTTTAGATTTCATCAATGCATTCTTGCGGGTCTTTCTCAACTTTGGATCCATAGAAAGAATGAGGATTCATCCTAGTGAAATGACACGCCCTCAAAATGAATGAAGGTAGTTACAGCCTCATATATGCCTAAAAAGGTTAATAACTTTTTAATAATGTGTTTTATAGCTTGTTTTATTAATTTGAATTCATTTGGAGGTCAAACGTCCAAGAATGTCTATAACGTTTGAAAGTTAGTCTTTAGACGTGCTTGTGAGTCCTTGTATGTTTGGCTTGATTTTATGTATTTTTTGGATTTGAGAATCAGTATAGTTTACCCTAGTACCTTAATATATATTTTATGGGTCAAAACGTCCGGGTATGACTCCTCGGGGACCACACGAAGGTCCCCCAAGGAGGACCCAAACATTGGACAAGAGGCTGCCCAAGGCAGCGAGCAGGTCCATGAATTTGACCTTTCCCTCGCGACACACACCTAGCACGCACCTCACTGCCTCAAATGTTATTTGGGGCAGAATGGGGAGGCTGCTCCGCGACGCGCAGCCCACTCCCAGATCCGGTTGTGTCGTTTTAAAGTAAATTTTGACATGTCTAAGAGCCCCAATTCGTGTGGAATCCGGTGTTGCAAACCCTTACACCGATGGAAGTTGGTCTACCGGCAAAAGTAGAACAAAACATGAACGTAGCTGTCTAGGTGGATCCACTAGCTAGTCTTCCTATGGTGGAAACATAGTTCTAGAACTCATATATATATATGAACCCTCTCCATGCCTATGTCAATTGGAGCGTCATCTCATGGGAATCTATTGGATGAGTGTCCGTCATAGGGGAGTCAAAACCTGATATGGAACATCATCATAATAATAATAATAAGTCACATAGGCATGTCATCACCAACCTTATATCATTTCATCATAAGCATAATCTCACAATAACATAGTCAATACATTTCATTTCAACATCATACCCACACCTATGTAGGCTATTCACAAGGTATACTTCAATTGAACTACATCACTAATCACAAGCCATAATACTTGAAGTAAAGGTTAGGATCATAAAGACTTACCAAATCACCTTCAAAAGCCATCATCATGGTCTTACCATCAACCAACCATTTACATCCAACAATAGGTGTAGTAACATCAATCAATAGTAAGTAATACAAGAACTAGGTCAATGGAATCATCAATATCACAATTAACATCAACTCATAACCTAGGGTTAGGCGAATTAGGGTTCCTCATGAATTTGATCTGAGCCCAACAATACATTACCCTAGTCAATCCATAGATGAATTAGAATAGATAAAACAAGTCTAATAATCAATTCATAATTCAACTCCCATCAATTTATAACCAAGACACAAGATTTAGGAAATTGAGGAAGGAAACATGATCAACATGAAATTACATCAATTAATCAACAATCTATACTCAATTAGTCATAGGAAATCACAATTTATCATCAATTTAAAGTTTAGAAGAAAACCCATTAGAATTGGAAAACCCCATGGAATTGGGAATTTTTAAAATCAACTTTGAGAGGACCTCTTGGGGAAAGAAATCCCAAGAGTGAATATACCATACCTTAATGAAGATTAATCCACGAAATTGATGTGAAATCCTAGAGAAATTGACCTTCTTCTTCAAGCTTTGTTCCTTCTTCAATGGAGAAATTGGGGAGAGAGAAAGTAGAGAAGGTTGAGAGCTTTTGGGTTTTGTTTTGGGTATTGGGTTTGGGTGAGTGAAAATTGACTTTAAAATGACCCTTAGGAAATATATAATCACCCCCTAAATTACCCAAAACACCCCTCACTTAAATGGGTCTTTTTGTGAACTCAAATGTCAAAAATACGATTTTATCGTATATGTGAAGTGGCTCCGCGTCGCGGGGCCACCATGCATTTTATTTCCCCAAAATAATTTGAGGCAGTGAGGTCCGTGTGGGCTGCGCAGCGCAGCAGCCCACTGATTCTTTACTTTCGCAGGCTGCTTTGGCATCCTGCCCACCCATGTTGGGGGCCTCCTCCATGACCCTTCGTGTGGTCTTTGGGGCATCGTTATTGGGATTTTAGACCCTCTATACTACATTCTACCTAACCAATGTATTTTTACAAGTTTTATACTTCATTTGACCCTCCGAAACCATCCCCAAACATAGCAACATCAAGTAGTTCAATTAAGCTAGTTTCCGGACGTCATGGACGTTCTTTGACGTCTCGGTTCTAAAACTTCTTGGATGACTTATATACATTATTTTAGGTCTTAAAACAGTATATAAACCCTTAGACGCTCATGTTAGGATATATATTAGGTCTTTAATTTTCGTGGTGTTATAGTTGTTTCCCAAATTTCCCCATGTCTTGACTCTTACTTGTAAATTTAAGAGGAATTGTGTATGTGTTGATTATTGTAGTAATAATATTCATGATATGGTCTTCCTAGTAACTTTTATTGTTGGTATTAGGCCTAGTTCTTGAAGAATTCATGATGAACCCTTTTCCCCTTAACCCCAGGTTGTGATCTTAAGTTGAATTGTATAGTGTTGGTTCAATTGACTTGGTTATTGGTTGAATTACTATACTATGATGATACTATGACAATTGATGGTTGATTGGAGAGTGGTATATGGTAAGACCATGTTGATAGGTTTGGAAGAGTAAGAGGTGAAGTCTTGTGATCTTGAAATCCTAATTCTATTATTATAACTTATACCTTGTGATGTCGATTCAATTGAAGTATATGTTTCATGATTGGATTAACTAGAATGGTATGATGTCGGTATTGAAATGTCTCGACTTATGAATTGTGAGATTATATTAAGCTTGTAATGATATAAGGATGATGTTGACTTAGTTATGTGCATTACTATGATATGATGAAAGGTGTTGACCTCACTAAGAGGAATGTATTGAAAGGTGATCCTCATAAAATGCCTATTTACCTATGATAATGATGATTATATAAGGGGGAAACCCTATGACCTAAACTAAGCTATGATTGTTAATAAAGGTGTAACCACATTTAAAAAGGGGGACTTAGCTTACAACTGAGTGAGCTTGACAATGGAAGGTGTTGACTTTCCATAGAGGGAGATTAAGCGTATAGGTCCATATGAGGTGTTGACTTCCCTATGAGGGATACTCATCCAAATGGATTCCCATGAGAAGAGGATCCAATCTCCAAATGGCATGTAGAGAGATCATAAATATCTTTTAGTTATTGAACTATGTTGCACCCATAGGAAGACTAGCTAGTGGATAAACCTATAAATCTACGCTTATGTTGGGTTCTACTTTGGCCTGTAGACCACTTTCCATCGGTGTAAAGTTTTACAACACCGAATTCCACACTTAGCTCTTGTAGTCTTTGTCAGTTAATGCAAGTGTTCCCTAACTAAAATAAATGAATAAATGAACTCCAAATAGGATGACCTAAAAGGTATAGTTTAAGTCTAGGTAGGGGTATGGGACTCTACTTATACATTGCACTAGCTAGCCTTGAAGGGAGTCTTAGGAGGATGTTTTTTTATATGTATACGCTTATGAATGTAGATGATATGTATATAATTATCTTACATGTTAATGACATTATGTGATGTTGGTTACTCTTACGAACATGTAGTTGGTCTCTATTGTTAAAGTATGATATTATGTACACTTAATGATATGATATGTAAAGTTGGACATTGGTTATAGCTCTTGCTAGGTTTACTTGATTAAGTAAGGATATGGGGCTTTGCTTAGTCATTGCACAAGTGGACTTAAATATGGTCATGGGTAATGGTCTTGCTTTGATGTGAAGTGATGAATTCTCATTCATGCTTGTTGATGTTATTACTTGCTGATAGAGTTATATTTGATTATGAGTTGAAGTATGTTGATATGCATGTGACTTGTTTAGACTTAAGGTAGTTGGTCGTGTAAAGTACATGGTATTGAATTGATGAATATGCTTAAATGACTTGTATTTATTCTTGAAATGTGCATAAAGCTTTCCAAAGGTAAAATAGTGTGTTAAAATGAAATGTCCCTTTTTAGCATGATTTGATATTATATGTGCATATGGTCTCATACTTAGTACATGTTATGTGCTAACCCCATTTTCTCCCTTTTCCCCATTATTTTAGGTTCCGGTCGTTGAAGGATTTTGAGACAACTTTGAAGAAGACTTGGAATTCCTCATTCATCCAAGTTGGGTAGGTCCTCACTTCCGAGGGAAATGCCAATATCAAGCTTATGAAGTTGTTTTAGTTTTAAGACTCTTATGTTCTTTCCTTTCATTTGTGTACGGATTGTATAGCCTATATATATGGCGTATTATATTGTTGTATGGGATATGCCCAATTGATACATTCTTCTTTTAGATGGTTATGAGATGAGACACTCTTTTAAGACTATAATATATCTTATATATCTATGTGCAATAGAAGTAGAATACTGTGTAATCTTCTTATACGAAGGGTCTATGTATACTTGATATGAATATATATTATATGTATGCGAGAGGTCTATGTAAACCTCATGATAAAATACAAAAAGTTTTAAATTTTTGGAATTTTAACCTATGAATTTAATGATGTAAACTAAGAGGCTAGTTTTACTCCTCAAAGAGGACGACGATGCTGGTTACGTCTAGGGGGTGATCCCCAGATGTGACAACTTGGCTACTCTCCTTTCCCCTATCCTTAATCATGGGACAATCTCTAACCTTATGTACATCTTTCCCACAACCAAACAAATTTCCCGTTCCCACCAAACATTCACCAATATAATATGATTCTTACCACACTTGGCACAACTAGGTTTCTCACTTGGTGAATTTTAACTTCTTCCCCCTTGGGACCTAGGGTTGGACACCCTACCCTTGCTAGCCTTGGGAAATTTAGTAGGAACTTGGTTGAAGAATCTCTTCTTGAACTTAGGCTTACCCATAGAAGTACCTCCTTCATGAGACCTTACCTTCTTAGCATCACTATTCTTCCTCTTGTGCCTAATCTCCTCAACATTTTGAGCATGCACCATCAAATGACAAATGTCCATATTGTAATGAAGCATCACCAAAAGACACTCTCCCACAAGATCATCGGACACACCCGTCACAAAATGACTCATTTCATCTCTAGGATTGGACACCAAAGAAAGAGCGTATTTTGACAATTTAGTGAATTTCAAAGAGTATTACGGACACTAATACCTCCTTGACTAAAGTTAATGAACTCTTCCACCTTGTCCTCTCTTTTCTCCCTTTAGAAGAACCTATTAATAAATGCCCTTCTAAACACCTCCCAACTTATGGGACCCGCTCTTAAATTCCTATTGTCCCTCTATTGAGTATATCAAGTTTGAGCCATATCCTTGGGTTGATATGAGGCTGGCTCGGCCTTCTTATTAGAACTCACTCCCATAGTATATAGGATCTTTTATACCTCATAAAGAAATTCTTGGAGTTCTTCATTCACCTTAGACCCATACAACATCGGAGTCTTCATCCTTGTGAAGTCCCTCAAGCGAGAAGCCATGGTAATAGCATTTTTGTTCACCCGGGGTCCAACTTCTCGGTTTTATTGAGTCGTCATGGCTTGAGCTTGAGTAGTAATAGGTTAATCAAAATATATGAAAGGCGACCTTATCTCTCCATCCGTCATGGTCGGAGGAATGACCGAATCTTGGTTACCTTGTGGAGCTTGATCTTGGGGAGGAACTTGATTGTCTTGGGGAGGAACTCCTGCATTAACAATCTATTCTTTAACACTTCTTGCGGCTTCCCTTCTAGTAGTCATAGCCTTTGACCATAATAAAAGGGTTAGAATAAAAAAGACACATAGAGTTATTTTGAGTCACGACTTTCAAGATAACCAAAGAAGTGAGAATTTCCTAAGCATCACATAGCCTCTCATTCATATTTGTGGTACGCTTAATGAGTAAGACTCTAAATAGACGTGGTTTAGTGTGACATCAATCCTAAGATTACTTCAACCACATGCTATGATACAAAGTTTGTCACGACCAGGGAGCACCCCCTAGACGTAACCGGCATCTTCGTCCTTGGAGAGGAATTGGACTTGCCCTTAGCACTCGTCATAATATATCATAGGTCAAAAATTTGGAAAACTAATGACTTTTACATAGTGAATTATACTTAGACTTCTCACATATTATATATGGAGTTTACATACAGTACTCGCTTATGAAGTTTACACAGGCTTCTTTTTTAGGCAATATAACCAATACATAAGAAATAGTCTAATACTTTGGCTCTCTTTAAACCATCTAAAAGAGATTTACAATATTTGGGCATAGACCATACTTCAATAGAATAAGCCACATATAGGCTTAAAACATTTGTCTCAAAATGTTAAACAAAGGAAACAATTGTCTTTATACATAACAACAACATAGCTAGAAAAGAGAAATTGTAACATCCCCGATCATTGAGGACCTACTAATAACTTGGGAAATAGTCCAAGTCTTCTTGCAAAGTGGCCTCCATTACTTCAATGGCCCGAACCTATATTGTTTGGGAAAACTGAAAGAATATGGGTTAATACAATTACATGTACTAAGTATGGAAACATATGCAAGTAAAAACATTGAAATCATGCTTAAAAGGACATTTTGTTCAAAACCATTCTAAGTCACTTTTTAAAGCCTTTATGCACATGTAAGAGGACATACAAGTCAATGATCATAATATCACTTAAGACAAGTGCATATCAAACACAAGACCAACATTATAATAAGGTCATATCAACATGAATGGCTTCATATTAAGTTCATATAAATATAAATAACTCCAACATAATTTCATAACAATAATTCATGAACCAATTGTACCAGTGCAATGGTTATGTGAAGCCCCGTAACCCCACATAATCAAGTAAACCAAGCAAGAGACCATAAACAATATATACATTTAATATATCTTCATATCACTCATATTCATCCTCATATAGAGCCATTTTGACCAATATAATATTCTTCAAATAAAGTTAACATCATGTAATGTCAACATCATACAAAGTCAACAATTGCATTTCATTCATATCATGAGTACATAAGAACAACCTCCTAGGCCTTTCCTCAAGGCCAACTTGTGCAATGTATAAGTAGAGTCTCATAACCCTACCTACACAAAGTAGAACCCCTTAAGTCACCCAGGTTAGTGTTCACTTTATTAATTTCATTTTACTTTTGGGAACAATCGCCTTAACCGACAATAGACCATTTGAGCTAAACATGGAATCCGATGTCATGAAACCCTACAGCGAAAGAAGGTTCTCTATTTCCCAAGTTAGAACAAAAACATGAACATAGCATTCTAGGTTGATCCACTAGCTAGTATTCCTATGGGGTAACATAGTTAAGGAACTGTCACATCCGGGGAGCACCTCCTAGTAGTAACATAGCGTACTTGACCTATCTTCAGTATTATACAAGTCCATAGTTATCATTCATCGCATTGTCATAGTAAATTAAGCGGAAAATTTAAAACTTTTCATGGCACATTATATGCTAGAAACTTCACTTCATATATATAAGATATCATAAGTACATATTTATACTCTAGTCTCTTTTTGCCATCCTAGACTCAACATCATAAGAGTACATTAGGGACACGGCCCTTACATCATAATTTATAAGTATACAATTTACAAGACTTTATAGTAAACCATAAGTACGAGATCCTTGGACATAAAGATTCCTTTCCTTGAGCTTGGGAATCACATATCAAGCTCCTCATTATTGTAAACACATCCTTTAAGCTTCCATAACCTATACTTTGTGTAAAAAGTTAGAGAATAATTTAGTTAGTACAAAAATGTACTAAGTATGGCAACCATGCAAAAACATGCATTCAAAAGGGAGATTTTACATAAAAACCATGTATCATGCCTTTTTGTGAAATATTCATAAAACTTTGATGCAATAGCATTTATAAAATTCACATACTTCATAGAGGCATATTCAAAGGTAATAGATCATATAAAATCATACAATGCATTTAAGACATTTTAAGGATTACTTCACAGTAAGCTCCTCACACTTTACAGTAAGCATTTTTCACTTACAGTGAATTTCTTTTCCTTACCTCATTAGCCTCCCAAGTAGCCCTCTAGTGATACTTGGTTCAATGCAACACCTTAAAGCCACAAGGAAACCATACATATAACTTACACAAGCCAACACATACCATCATAGAAGTATAGCACACCACAAAACATATTCAAGTCCAGACCATAAGGCATTAAAGTTAAATTTAGTTATTATGCACATATACCAACCTTACTTCACATCTAACATTATAATACCTGACTCACAACCCCATAATTAAGTCTACTAGTGCATTGTACATGTGAAGCCCCATAACCTCACACATACATAGTAAACCTGTCATGAGACCACACGCCTTAACATCGAATTGATAAATAAATATAGCAAGTGAACATAACTTCATTTATGTCAACAAGATCTTCATCATGTAGTCATTAAGACCAACATTATGTATATACAACAAGACCACTTCATGTAGGCTCATACCACACATTTCATCACAACCAGTAGACAAATACTACAAAGTCATTCAAGAGAACCATAAACATAGTCACATACATTAGAACATCTTCCTAGGACTCCATTAGAAAGCTACTTGTGCAATGTCTAGGTGGGTTCATTACTTCCACCTATCCTAAGTTCCTTCCCTTAGGTTATCCTAGTTAGGGTCCTTCACTGTACTATACTTCCATTGTCCATTTTACTTTAGGTAAACCATAGCCTTTACCGACACTAAGACCATGGATGCAAAGCATGTAATTTTGTATTTTAGAGGCTTACACCAATGGAAAGTGTTCTTACCTAGACAAGGTAGAACATGAACACATGCTAGCATACTAAGTGAATTACCTTGCTAGATCCTATGTGGCAAGCATAGTTTATGGAACTATGAGATATACATAACCCTCTACATGCTCATTAGCATTGGAGCCTCATCTCATGAGAAACCATGGGTAAACCTTCCTCAAGGGAAGTCAAGATCTCATGGAGAACCATTGGTGAATTTTCCTCCAAGGGAAGTCAACACCTTATAAGAACCAATGGTGAATCTTCCTCCAAGGGAAGCAAACACTTCTCTTTGTCAAGTTCACTCGGTACTAATCTAAGTTCCCTTTTTTGAATAGCCTTTATTACATTATTTCATAAAACATAGGCTTAGGATATTGACTCCTCATATGCTTAGCTCATAGCTTATTCAAGCACCTATCTTGTTTTAGGGTGCTCTTGAGAAACACTATTCAAGTTCCCCTCTGTCAAATAGATATTCCTTCATGTGTGTATATACATGGGAGTTACCCTTCCACATAACATCTTTAGACCACATATGTTCATTACATACTCATGCATTCATATTCATGTACATAGGAAATCAAACCTAGGAACTATCCTATCAAGGCACACATGTGCAATGCATAGACAAGGTCCCATACGCTTTCACATACTTAAGGAATACATAACATACTTCACATATATATACTTTACATGCATAGTAGTAGACACTAGTGCATATGATAATTACCCTTTCATTTAGCCACCATGAACCTTTACATTGGTCAACATGATCACATTATGGCTTATCAAAAACACATTGATGCAGCCACCCTCTTAGGACCACAATGCAGAAGCAAGCATATATCACACAACCCAATTTAGCATAGGAGACAAGCTAACTTCTCATTAAATTACAGACTCGTAAACTTAGCTATTCACACATTCAGATAGGGCTACATTGGTAGGGGTCATCAATCCTTAACAATTCATTAATTGAATAACCTGCACATGATCCTAACATAACCATTTACATGCTCATAACACTAGCTACATAACCTAGATTCACGATTAGAATAGAAGACTTTGCACAAGTTACACATAGTATGATCATCATAACCACACACTCATTTTTTCATCAATTTGCCTTCAAGTCCATGGTCAACACCTATATAATGACAATAAAGTAAACATCACCACCATAAGTGGACCATACCACACAATGTTATACGAGGGCAATTCTATCAATACTATAAATAAGTAGAAAAGTAGAGAAATAGAGCACCTCTTACCCAATTCATCCATCTTTGATCATCATTGATCAAGACTCACAATCTATCAACATTATAAATATATGGCACTAGATAAATGTACATAAACATAAATGAAACCATACTTAAATCCCTACAAGATAAAGATACCAACATAGAAACTAAACTATCAATTCAATAGAGAATAGAGGAGGTATGCAATCTTAACAATTAACCAAAACATTGATCATCAATCATAATTCATCAACAATTTACATGTATAACAGTAGCTAAAGGAGTAGCGACCTAATCTAAATCATTCTTGAAAGGTCCCCAAAATGACTTAGGTGAAGCTAGAGCCTAACGTGGTTGTCATGATATTATAAGGTCTTAAAATGGTGTATAAGGTGGTTTAGAGGAAGTATCGAAGAGTTTAGGTGCATTGGAATTCAAACGTCAAGGGACGACCAAGACGTTCGACGACTAAGTCACCTAAGTGCCTCATATGTGATTTTATGTGTTTATATGTGATGCATGAGATTATATGATCCTTAATAGATTTTATATGGTGTATAAAGTCAGTGTGTCAAGTTTCGTGAAGTTTGGAGGTCAAATGCTCAAGAACGTCCATGACGTTCCTAAGATGTGCTTTGAGACGACCTTGTGTGTCTAAGTGTGTTTCGTCAAGTTTTACGTGTTCATTTTGGATGAAAATCATGTGGTAGGTCCATATATCGTATACGTAGATGTTTGGGGTTGAAACATCTGGGTACGACTCCACATATGACCCAGAAGGGGCCCTAAAGGAGGACCTCTACTTTGGAGCTCAACACTGCCAGGCAGTGGCAATCGACGACCCAAACGACGCCCAGTCGACCATGAAACGACCCGTCGATGGGTCTCGTCGATGGAGACACTTGTCATTCAGGTTGGGGAGTTGAAGGTGAAACCCACAACACCTAAACGATGGGGCGTACGTGAGACCACGGTCCGTCGATGCCTTAGTCGATGGGTCAGTGTGTCTACTGCCAGTTTTTTGTTAATTTAAGGGGTGATGTTGTAAATTCACCCCATGCCCCTATAAGTCTTTGGACGGTTGTTTTGAGTGTTTATGGGTATTTTAAGAGTATATAAGTCATTAAACTCTCATTAAACCCTAAAACTAAGATCAAAACATGTTCCCTCCAAAAGTTCTTCCAAAAACCTCCTTGAGAGTTTAAAGTGAAGATGACGCTTGAAGATGGATCTTCAATGGAGTTTCTTCTTCAGTTGGCATTGGATTCTTCAAATAAGTTATGGGAGTTCTTCATCTAAGGCTTTCTATCACCTTAGTGCCAATTTCAAAGATGATTTTCAAAGGTTTTCAAAAAGATGAAAAAGTCAAATTTCTACTCTAAGTCTTGGGTTCTTGCATGAAAGGTTTTCAAACGTTAAGATATGATGTTATTGATGTTTAATTGATGATTTCCAATGAAATTCTCCATGAAACCTTGATCTTCTCAATTCTCTAAATTTCTCTAAAATATAGGTGAATTCATTATGCTTTGAAATTTATGAATTCATGTGTACATTGTTATAGGCTTTTGATTCATGTATAGATTATGTATGTATGATGTATAGTCTGTTTCAAATTGATTAATTGAGTAATGAATACTCTTAGATCTATTGCATGTTAAGCCTATTGAATTGATATGAACTTAATGCTTATAGTTCTAGTGTAGATTTCTATGGGATTTCTAATGATGTAAGAATTGTATTCAATTGATATTTAATTGGTATTAGATTGGTAAATCTCTATTAAATTGACTTAGATTCATTGAGTATTATGATATATGTTTTGGATTAATGTTCATGGTCATGGGTAAGGGCCTTATGATATTGAATTGGATGATTTAGCTTGGGATTGAAGTGGTTAGATCAATTGGGTGGTATGCTGCCCTAACTCTATTATAATTTTGTATAGCTATTGTAATTTAGCTCTTGGATTATTGTGATTGGTATGCTCCAATTATGGTGGCGGTGTTATGTGAATTGATGTGTCCTTGTTGGCGATATCTTAAGCATATTGATGATCATGGCCTTGTCGGCAACTTCTTGAAGTTATATGGCTATTTGAGTAGTTGATTAGGTGATGTATGACCTTATCCTACCTATGTAAAAGTGTATGTTTCTTATATTGAAGATGTTAGGTGATCATGTTAGACTATGATTATGTGCTTCTAGTATAACATGTAATATGGACTAATGTGATCTATATGGTGTCTTTTTTAGGTAGACTAATGTCCCTTACTTTATATATGTATGAATGTGAATAATGTGATGTCTTGACTTATGATGTTAAGAGTCTTGTATGTATGCATGTTATGTGGAACCTTGAACCTAGTGGTAAGGTTATGAATATTGAAGTCGAAAGCCGTAATGTTATCCTTCATGTAATGAATGATGGAATTAAGGCTGATTGGCTGGAACAGCATCATATCAATCCTTAGGAAAGTCATTATGAGCTTCTTGTCGCCATAGTGAGATAGCCCTAGTGGACCTTGCTTTGGTAGGGTAAATGTAATTTGGTTATGAACTTGATATGGAACCCTTTTGTATGAACCTTAGTGTGATTAAATCTATGAGAATTAAGGCTAGCAACGAGTGAGTATGGTAAGGGGAAGTAGTTCTAGTTAAAGAATGGGACCAGATTACAAAGCATGCCCTTCATATTCCTTAACCATGTGCCTACATGGGATGTGTTTATGTTCTACCATTGGCAAGTAGAACACCCTCCATCGGAGTAGGTTACCACTCCGAATTCCATGCTTTGATACCATCGTCTATGTCGTTTATTGCCTATTCTCATCATATGGGATACTTACTAGCACTAGAGAAGTCCTATGAAGTTTAGGTGGTGGTATGGGACACTATCTAGACATTGCACAATAGGCTTTGAAGGTGTTAGTTGGAGTCCCTAGGTCTTCTTCAAGACCATTACTTGAATGTCCTTGATGTGATGAATGTATCTTAAATGAATAAGTAATATAATGACTTAAGTTAAGGAAAGAATGTTAAATGAAGTATTACTTATCTAGAGTACTTAAGGGTTGTCTAGTTAAGGTGCGAATGGGGCATAGGAATGGTCACTTCTTATCTTACCTAGATAAGTCTTAAGAATGACTCTAGTTAGGGAAGATGGTTGTTTATGTAGACATCATCCAAACTTAGGTAATCTTAAGGATTTCTTAGGTAATCTTGACGATGTCAATCATGGACGTTATCTTCTTGATTTACTTAAGTAAGTCTTTTGATAGCCCTTGGAAGGAAAATGTCATATTATATATGAGTTGATGTATTAAGTGATAATGATTCTATCTTAGGTAATCTATAGGATCTCTTGTGTGGGTGTGATAGGGATAGTATGGGCGGTCGCTCCACACTCACTGTAATGCTTATTTAAAATGTGAATAATTGCTTGGATGATTTCTTATGATGTTTTAATCGAAATTCATGAAAATCATGCTATGTACTAAATGTCCCTTTTTTTTTTTATGGTTTTTGCATGACTTCCATACTTAGTACATCTAATGTGCTAAGCCTTTCTTTTCCATTTTTGAATAAAGTGTAGGGAATTGGAAGTCTTGATGTGCCATGGAGGGTGGATAGGTTTCTAAAGGTTGAAGATGAAGTATTGGTGAGTCCTCAATGATTCGAGGACAATATCCACATGATCCGTTATGTGTTAAGTCTTTACTTTATGTCTTGTATGGACTTAGTCCCAAGTGTTGTATACTCTAAAGTTTAGATGGTTCAAGGGGTTATTGTAAAGGTTTAATGTTTTAATGGAAGTCTTCCGCTTGTGTATTATTTATGAAAAGAGTTCTTCGTGTGTGAAGAATGTTTTAATTTCTTATTCATTTTAGTATTTTTATTATGCAATGAATGATACGAGAGGCTTAGATGAGACTTCTTCTTGAAGTCTTATTTCAGGTGTTACATCACAAGGATACTCTAACTTCTAGGGTGTACTTGTGGATTGTGACAAACTTGGTATCAGAGCATAAGGTTTGGGAGTATCGTAGTTGTCTCATGAACCACATTTAATAGAGTCTTGTTTATTATGTGAAGTGTACCACATTATAAATAGGAGGCTATTGGGTGCTAGGAAAAGTTTCACTTCTTCATTCATCTAATCGTGCCTAAGAGTCTTGCGTATGGTGTGTTTCCCTTGTTTCCCTATATGTTGGTCATTTGAGTGTGACTTTATTGAAGATTGGGTTGAGGGAGAAAAAAGATGAGATGTGACTTGTAATATGAGGTGAGAAAGATGGTGTTGATATCTTAGACTGTCTTAGTTACTTTTTGAAGGGTGGTTATGTTTGAAAGAATGGTAAGGTATAGTGTGAGAAAGATAAGGAGTGGCTCTTGAGATGGGTTGAAGTTGTTTAGAACCTGACCATAGGAAGGAAGATGAATAGATGAGAAGAGTAAGGGTGAGTTTATCCTAGTAAGGGGGTGTACTGGCTAGATGGTTGAACCCTTGAGAGTCCTTAGTTCTCATGAGATATACTTTAAGTGATAAAGTATTAATCAAGTTTAAGATGCCTTGAGGAAGTTCCTTGTGATAGATTCTATGTTGACCTTAGAATGGGTTTCTCCTAAGTGGGAGAGTATGGTGAAGATCATGGTTGTTGGGAGTAAGTTACCCTTACCTTTCTATATGTATTTATTCAAGCCTAAAACAAAGAGTTCTTAGTAACTTGATTTGTGTAGGAGTTTTTGTGGAGAATGAATTCAAAACATTCTCCTTATGGTATGATTTCTTGGTTGAAATTGAATTTCATTAACTTCTTGCATTATGTATGTTATGAAGCCATGATCATGTTGTAAAAGTTTTTATATGATGTTACTTTGCATATTAGCATGTTTTGTAACATCCGGGGAGCGCCCCCTAGAAGTAACATGGCGTACTTAACCTCTCGGAGGTCTCATACAAGCCCATAGTTATCATTCATCGCATTGACATAGTAAATTTAGCGGAAAATTTAAAACTTTTCATAGCACATCATATGCTAGAAACTTCATCTCATATATACATAAAACATAAGTCATAATACATTTATAGACCTTAAGTCTCTTTGCCAACTTAGTCTCAACAACATTAGAGTACATTAGGGACACGGCCCATAAGACACATTACATAACTATACAATATTTAAAGACTATACATTAAACACGTAAGTAGGAGAACCTTGAATTTAAGGATTCCTTTCATTGAGCTTGGGAATCATCTATCAAGCCCTTCACCATTCAAGAAATCATTTAAGCATCCATAACCTATACTTTGTGTACAAAGTAGAAAAGAATAGGATTAGCACAAGAATATACTAAGTATGGAAACCATGCAAAAACATGGAGTTAAAAGGGACATTTTCTTGAAATCATACTTCATGCCTTTTTGAGTAAATCTTCATAAAACCTATATCCAATAGCATTTATATCATTCACATACATAATAAAAACATATTCAAAGGCCAAACATTTAATAGGATCACATATAGGATTTATTACATTTTTAAGCCACTTTACAGTAAGCTACTTTTACCTTAAGAGTGGGCTTTATTCCCTTTCATTCATTAACTTACCAAGTAACACTTTAGTGATACTTGGTGCAATGAATCACCTTAAGGCCACAAGGAAACGTACATATCGTCTACACAAGACAACACATACCATCATAGAAGTATAGTACAACATAGACATAGTTAAGTCAAAACTATAGGGGCAATACAGTGAACTCCTAGTCATTATGCACATATACTTATTTTACTTCACATAGAACCTTATAAGACCTAACTCATGCCCCCAATCTAAGTCTACTAGTGCAATCTACATGTAAGGCACCATAACCTCACACATACTTATTAAACCTATTATGAGACCACAAGCCTTCACATCCAAGTCATATATCAATATAGTAAAAGAAGACCACTTCATTTATGTCACGCAAGACCTTCATCATCTTGTCAACATGATCAATATTATGCATAAAGACTCATATCATGCACATCTTCATAACAAGTAGACAAATACTACAATGTCATGCATAAACAACGCATACATAATGGCATGCATTAGACCACCTTCCTAGAACTTCCTAAGGAGCTACTTGTGCAATGTCTAGATGGGTTCATTACTTCCACCTATCCTAAGTAACCTCCCTTAAGTCATTCTAGTTAGGGTCCTAGTCATTTACTTCCATTGTCCATTTTACATTAGGGAAACTATAACCTTAACCGACATAGACCATGTGCTGCAAAACATGGAATCCGGTGTCATAAAACCCCACACCGATAAAGGATGGTCTACCGGCCAAAGTAGAATCAAACATAACATAGCTTTCTAGGTGGATCCACTAGCTAGTATCCTATGGTGTCAACATAGTTATGGAACTTGGAGGATATCTTGGAAACATCCCTCTATGCCCTTGGGCTATGAGGCTTTCCACCTCATGAGATTTATGGTAGACCTACCTTTCCACATTGGAAAGGGACACACACTCATACACAAGTTCACTCGGTGCTAAGCTAAGTTCTCTTTATTGAAAAAGCCTTTATTATCTTTTATTTATAAAACATATGATTAGGATAAGTCATCCCCTCATATGATTAGCTCATAGGTCATAGATGAGAATTCATCAACCTAAATGATGTGAGAAATCCTTTCACATGGACATAACATATGTAATAGCACTATCTAATTAAGGATACACTTGAGCACACCTTTCAAGGATCCCTTTTTAACTAGACCATCATTCATGTGTGTGTATACATATATGTGGGCAAACCTTACACATAACACATTAAGTTACACATGTTCATACATCATATTCATACATATAGAAACCAAAGCTAAAACTATCCTATCAAGGTACACATATGCAATGCATAGGCAAAGTCCCATACCCTTGCCCATACTAGTACACCTATCAAGTCATACTAGTTAAGGAAACACATATCATACTTATATAAACATCATCTTAACATGCATAGTAGTAGACACTAGTGAATATGAGAACTACCTTTCATTTAGACACCATGAACCTTTACTACTTTTAAGCATGCATGAAGTGTGAGGATGTGTGTACATTGGTCAACATGATCACATAATGGCTATCAACAACATATTGAGGCAGCCACCCTCTTAGACCACGTTACCCTTTCAAGCATAGAACACACAACACACGAAAGCATAGGAGGCAAGTTGACTTCATAGAACTCTTTAAGACTCCTAACATTAGGTATTCACACATTCACATAGGGGTACATGGGTAGGGGTCATCAACCACTAGCACCTAAAACATGGCAACACCTACATATGATATTACATAACCCTTTACATGCTCATACAAATAGTAACATAACCTAGATTCATAACTTAAATAGAAGACTAGAGACAAGTTACATATAAAGTGATCATCATAACCACTCCTCCATAGATTCATCAAATTGCATTCAAGTCGATGGTCAACACATACATAAAGACATAAAGTAAACACCGCCACCATAAGTGGACCATACCACACAATTCCATTCACGGCTTCATCAACATTACTATAGAGAAGTAGAGAAGTAGAATAGTAGAGCAATTCTTACCAACCCTTTAGACTTTGGTCATCATCGACCATTACTACTCTTTCATCCATAAATCAAGTATAGGGAAGTACCTAAAGTACCATAATGATAAAAGAAACCATGTACAATTCGCTACAAAATCATATTACAATCTAATACAATACATCACATAAATACTAGAAAGTAGAAGAGCATAGATCTTTAACCCAATTCACATGCATTTGTCATCAATTATATTTTATTAATAGCATAAGTCTAGGGCAGTGTCTTGAAGAAATCATTGCGTAAACTAGATTCTACTACATTTACCAATAAACTATTCATCACTATAAACATGCTTCATATTAGGTATTCATGGAAGATAAGTTTACATAGGTTAATCCTATTCAAACTATCATGCATTGATCCACATTGTATCTATTACACATAATTCATAACCACATTACATCATAGGCAGTAGCTAACCATTATTTTAACATAATTGAATCTCATAATAAGCATGATATGATCATCAATCTATAATCTAAGGCATGTAGGTCAATCTTACCAAATTTCCTTTGATTCGGTCACTAAGGATTCATACCCATAATATGTTCATAATATCCAGTTAGGACAGTAGCTACAATGACCTATGCACAATCGAAATCTCACAACAAATATCATGAATCCTAATTCACAGTGAACACATAGAACATGGGCTAGTTTTGTTCAATTCTTCATCCATGGATCCACATGGATCCCTCACCATCAATTCATAAATAATTCATGTAAATAACAGTTATTATAAACAATCCAACGTAAGAAAATCACAATTCAATCAATAACAAACCGTGATCACATTGCCCATGCAAGGCTAAATCATTTTGGTGAAGGAGCATGGGTTCATCATGCAATTGGACTGAAAACCACTTCCAAATCAGTATATAATCATAAATACACTAATATTATGCCTTTGAAATAAATTTAAGAAAGAACTCATGGCAGATTTAAGAAGAAAGTGTTTGATCATATTTTTCTCTTTGAAATCTTTGAGATTTACTCTCTAGAAGAAATGATAACAAGAGATGAAGATAACCATACCTTTATCTACATGAAGAACTATAAAACTTGATAAAGAAATAATGCCATTCCAAGATCCAAGTTGTTCTTGAGCATCAACAACAATGGAGGTTTCTAGGGAGAAGATTTTTGGAGCGAAATATTTCTTATTTGTGTATGGGATTGGGAATGGGAGGTTCACGTGTATGGTGACTTATATACATCCAAAATTATCTAAATAACTCAATTAGAGTCATTTTAGGATGTAGGGTGAATTTCCCATTAACCCCTTTAATGAAACAGACGCAGGCACCAGTTGACAGGCCACCATCGACGAAGCAATCGATTGGCCGTAGGTCAGTCTACTGGCCGTCCTTTGACTTCCGTCGACTGGTCCTAAGACAAATTTTGGGTTGAGACCTGCCCAAGATAAGTACCAATCGATGATACCTCACCTACGGCGGGTTGGTTGACCAACTGGCCATTGTTTGCTCCATCGATTGACACTGCCAAGGCAGTGTCTTGACCAGCCTTGGGCCCTTCTTGTGGGGCCTTTTGCGGGGTCCTTTAGAAGTCGTACCCGGACGTTTCCAAAATACAACCCTTAACAAGTTTTATACCTCCCACATGAGTTTCACCCAAAACCAATCCTCGTAACTCATCCAAACAGGCTAGGCCACATCAAGATACATGTTGAGCATCTTAAGGGCTATCTTTCGAACGCCTTGGACGTTCTTGGTCGTTTGACCTCTAAACTTCTCGAAACTCCATAGACCATATTTAAACATCATTGTAACTTATTTTAAGACTTAATAAACTCATTACAAACAGTATATAAACACACATGGACACATGAGACACATAGGTGACTAGTCGTCGAACGTTTCGGTCGTCCCTTGACGTTCGACTTCCAAATAACTTCAAACTTTACACACTGCCTCTAAACCATATTATAATTCATTTAGGACCTTATAAACTTAATACAAACATGCTAGTCTCTAGACACCCTATCTCATTTTGGGGTCTTACAATATCCCCCACTTGGAAACAGTCGTCCTCGAATGACACTTAGGGCTCTTTAATCACTACAAGGATTTCAATGCATCATAGAGAAGTTCATAACATTTATAACATCATCAAGTCATTTTAGCATTCAATGAACACAAGCAAGCAAAAGCATTACTCAGTCACTCTTTAATGTATCAAACACATAGGCTCTTATCATGTTCATAGGAGGAACATCCTTCTCCTAATCATAACATGGTCATTACACTTCAATTCATTTAGAGCTCCTCTTTCAACTATATTTTAAGTCACACTTAGGCAGATTTCAACAACACTAAAGAAGCAATTAGGCACTCATACTTGAATGCACATAGACTTGAGTTAATTGCATCAACAAATATCTTCATTAGTTAGACCTAGTGTCATGAAGGTCATACTCAACCATACCATGTTTAGTGGTGTCCATGGAGGAATGTTCTTCTCCTCAACAAACTTACATGTATCATGAGTTCACACCTAAGCAAGGTACAAGGTCAGTTTCCTCTAAAAATGAGAAATTCTCAACTTACAAACCATGGCATAATCATTTCTCCTTCCTAGTGAAGTCTAAATGGCAAGTTACACCAAATACATCACAACAAATAGGAAGCCATTTCACAAAATATCATTTCTAACATAGTACTCACCTTCACAGTAAGTATTATTTGGGAAATATAGCGCAAATCATAGGCACACATATGAACACTTAGCTAAACATGCTTTCACCTTTCAAGAGTGAGCCTACAATCATGCTTCCCAAACCATACAAGTCACATAGTTTTCAAAATACTCAACATATTTCCTTTTAAAAAGACTCAACTTTCATTATAAGGCTAAACATTACACCTCACAAGTGACTATTACCATGTTTCTTATCATATCTCATGAAGTCAAATGCACAACTAGCATATCAAGATGTAATTTTAACATGAGAAAATATGGATTTTATCAAAAAAATTCTTTCATGCAACTTGGAATCTTCACAATATCTTCAAGGTAATGCCAATCGAAACATACCAAACATATAAAGGTCATGCAATTCATACTTTATGCAAAACTCTATTCATGAACAAGCTTACTAAAAATTCATTATATTCAAGTTCAAGCCAAAAATAAAAGGTCAATGGTAGAAAATATCTACAACCTTACTACTCCATCACCATCCCCCACTTAGGGTAGACCCAATTTCAAAGTAACTTAACCCAACCTTAAGAGGATCTTAACTAAACAACATTCATTCTCATCACTAAAAGTGATTACAACTTTAGAAGGGGTTTACAATAAGTTAACATAGGAACACCAAGGTATTCTAAATCTTATAATTTTAGGCAATTTATCCTCCAATTATCAAGTTAGGTCATCTCATTCAACCACATAAGGTTTGTATACAATACTATAACACCAAGGTCTTACATCATTAGGCGAAGCAATATAGAAGACTTAGTCTTAAGGACTCTTTCTTTTCTTTCAACATTAATGTAAGGTAACTTCTAGGTCAATCAAACCCACATCATCACCCTACCAAGGTAAGAGTACTACCCTCAATTCTAGGGAAACATCAATTCCACAATCATCAAGGGACTCATAACACAATAAGAAGTTAGAAACAAATCTTCGACTCATCATGCCATAACACTCTCATTCTTCATTCCAAATAGCAAATCTCCTTTTTACATTCATTATCATGTTCATAAACATAAATTTTATACACATTTCAACATCATCAAATCAAAGAACAATTTAGTTGATTTTCCAAAAATGTTACAGTAAGCTGCCTAGCTTTACAGTGAGCATGCTTCAACATTCCAAAAAATGCAACATTTAGACAATTGATGGGAAAAGCATGACAATATGATGCACAAAACTTTACCAAGAAAAGCATACTATCATCACACCTAGGATCAAGTCTACACAAAGGACTCCAATCCATACTAGGCAACTTATCAAGGACTACATTGATACAAAGTGAAACATTGAACACTTGTAGGCAAATATTCTTAGGGTAGCATGCCTCCATAGGTAGTCACTAAGCATTTCAATCTCAAATCATATATTAAGCTACCAACATGTAAACCATATAGTAACCCATAATTTCAAAAGAACTCATGTCAACCATAACACCTTCTAGAATGCTTTAACCATATAATGACACACATTCTTCAACATATCATGTTATTTCACATAAGTCTCATACATTGCCATAATTGGCCTCACATCATCAAAACATGTCTAAATTCACCTGCACACATACTCATTCAACCCTAAAACCAAGATAAGCATTTACACTCACCTTTTCTCCCTCAAGCATAGAGACAATATCATCCAAGCAATCACATCTAAAAGACCACGGGACAAGAAAACATAAGAGAGAGGTCTAATAGAGTTAAGTTATATGGCAGGATTTGAGAACGATGAAGAAGGGAAACTCTATCATCCTATAACCTCTCGTACCATTTGATGTATCGCGACTCACCACCAATGATACAAGACTCTACTAGACGTGGCAATATAAGACTTCTTGGACCCTAAACCACTTTTAAAACCTCGTGCTCTGATACGACATTTGTCAAATCCGAGGAGCGCCCCCTAGAAGTAACATGGCATACTTGACCTCTCGGAGGTCTTATACAAACCCATAGTTACCATTCATCGCATTGACATAGTAAATTTAGTGGAAAATTTAAAACTTTTCATAGCACATCATATGCTAGAAACTTCATCTCATATAGAGATAAAACATAAGTCGTAATACATTTATAGACCTTAAGTGTCTTTGACAACTTAGTCTCAACAACATTAGAGTACATTAGGGACATGGACCATAAGACACATTACATAACTATACTATATTTAAATACTTTACATTAAAGACATAAGTAGGAGATCCTCGAATTTAAGGATTCCTTTCATTGAGCTTGGGAATTATCTATCAATCCCTTTACCATTGAAGACATTCTTTAGGCATCCATAACCTACACTTTGTGTAGAGAGTATAGAAGAATGGGATTAGCACAAGAATGTACTAAGTATGGCAACCATGCAAAAACATGCATTTAAAAGGGACATTTTCTTGAAATCATACTTCATGCCTTTTTGAGTAAATCTTCATAAAACCTTTATCCAGTAGCATTTATATCATTCACATACATCATATAAATATATTCAAAGGCCAAACATTTAATAGGATCAGATATAGGATTTATTACATTTTCAAGCCACTTTACAGTAAGCTACTTTTACCTTAACAGTGAGCTTTATTCCCTTTCATTCATTAACTTCCCAAGTAACCCTTTAGTAATACTTGGTGCAATGCATCACCTTAAGGCCACAAGGAAATGTACATGTCGACTACACAAGACAACACATACCATCACAGAAGTATACTACAACAGAGACATAGTTAAGTCAAAACTATAAGGGCATTACGGTGAACTCCTAGTCATTATGCACATATACTTATTTTACTTCACATAGAACCTTATAAGACCTAACTCAAGCCCCCAATCTAATTATACTAGTGCAATGTACATGTAAGGCCCCATAACCTCACACATACTTAGTAAACCTATTATGAGACCACAAGCCTTTACATCCAAGTCATATATCAACATAGTAAGAGAAGACCACTTCATTTATGTCATGCAAGACCTTTATCATATAGTCAACAAGATCAACATTATGCATAAAGACTCATATCATACACATCTTCATAACAAGTAGACAAATACTACAATGTCATGCATAAAGAACACATACATAGGGACATGCATTAGAACACCTTCCTAAACTTCCTAAGGAGCTACTTGTGCAATTTCTAGATGGGTTCATTACTTCCAACTATCCCAAGTAACCTCCCTTAGGTCATTCTAGTTAGGGTCCTTGTCATTTAATTCCATTGTCCATTTTACTTTAGAGAAACTATAGCCTTAACCGACATAGACCATGTGATGGTAAACATGGAATCTGGTGTCATAAAACCGCACACCGATAAAGGGTGGTCTACCGGTCAAAGTAGAACCAAACATAACATAGCTTTCTAGGTAGATCAACAAGCTAGTATCCTATGGTGGCAACATTGTTATGGAACTTGGAGGATATCTTGGAAACATCCCTGTATACCCTTGGGCTATGAGGCTTTCCACCTCATGAGATTTATGGTAGACCTACCTTTCAACATTTGAAAGGGACACACACTCATATACAAGTTCACTAGGTGCTAAGCTAAGTTCCCTTTATTGAAAAAGCCTTTATTATCTTTTATTTATAAAACGTAGGCTTAGGATAAGTCATCCCCTCATATGGTTAGCTCATAGCTCATAGATGAGAATTCATCAACCTCAATCATGTGAGAAATCCTTTCACATGGACATAGCATATGTAATAGCACTATCTAGTTAAGGATACACTTGAGCACACCTTTCAAGGCTCCCTTTTTAACAAGACTATCATTAATGTTTGTGTATACATATATGTGAGCAAACCTTTTACATAGCACAATAAGTCACACATGTTCATACATCATATTCATACATATAGAAACCAAAGCTAGACCTATCCTATCAAGGTACACATGTGCAATGCATAGGCAAAGTCCCATACCCTTGCCCATACTAGTACACCTATCAAGTCATCCTAGTTAAAGAAACACATATCATACTTTCATAAACATCATCTTAACAATCATAGTAGTAGACACTAGTGAATATGAAAACTACCTTTCATTTAGACACCATGAAACTTTACTACTTTCAAGCATGCATGAAGTGTGAGAGTGTGTGTACATTGGTCAACATGATCACATAATGGATATCAAAAACATATTGAGGCGGCCACCCTCTTAGACCACATTACCCTTTCAAGCATAGAACACACAACACACAATAGCATAGGAGGCAAGTTAACTTCATAGAACTCTTTAAGATTCCTAACATTAGCAATTCATACATTCACATAGGGGTACATGGGTAGGGGTCATCAACCACTAGAACCTAAGACATGGCATCATCTACACATGATATTACATAACCCTTTACATGCTCATACAAATATTAACATAACCTAGATTCACAACTCAAATTGAAGACCAGGCACAAGTTACACATAAAGTGATCATCATGACCACTCCTTCATATATTCATCAAATTGACTTAAAGGCCATGGTCAACACATACATAAAGAAATAAAGTAAACACCGCCACCATAAGTGGACCATACCACACAATCCCATTCACGGCTTCATCAACATTACTATAGAGAAGTAGAGAAGTAGAAGAGCAGAGCAATTCTTACCAACCCTTTAGACTTTGGTCATCATCGACCATTACTACTCTTTCAACCATAAATCAAGTATAGGGAAGTATCTAATGTACCATAATCATAAAAGAGACTATCTACAATTCACTACAAAATCATATTACAATCTAATACAATACATCACATATATACTAGAAAGTAGAAGAGCATAGATCTTTAACCCAATTCATATGCATTGGTAATCAATTATATTTCATTAATAGCTTAAGTCTAGGACAGTAGCTTGAAGAAATCATAGTTTAAACTAGATTCTACTATATTTACCAATAAACTATAGATCACTCTATAAACATGCTTCATATTAGGAATTCATGGAAGATAAGTTTACATAGGTTAATCCTATTCAAACTATCATTCATTGATCCACATTGTATCTATTACACATAATTCATAACCACATTACATCATAGGCAGTAGCTAACTATTATTTTTACTTAATTGAATCTCACAATAAGCATGATATGATCATCAATCTATAAGCTAAGGCATGTAGGTCAATCTTACCAAATTTCCTTTGATTCGATCACTAAGTATTCATACCCACAATATGTTCATAATATTTAATTAGTACAGTAGCTACAATGACCTATGCACAATCGAAATCTCACAACAAATATCATGAATCCTAATTCACAGTGAACACATAGAACATGGTCTAGTTTTGTTCAATTCTTCATCCATGGATCCACATGGATCCCTCACCATCAATTCATAAATAATTCATGTAAATAAAAGTTATTATAAACAATCCAACGTAAGAAAATCACAATTCAATCAATAACAAACCGTGATCACATTGCCCATGCAAGGCTAAATCATTTTGGTGAAGGAGCATGGGTTCATCATGCAATGGGATTGAAAACCACTTAAAATCAGTATATAATCATCAATACACTCATATTATGCCTTTGAAATCAATTTAAGAAAGAACCCATGGCAGATTTAAGAAGAAAGTGTTTGATCATATTTTTCTCTTTGAAATCTTTGAGATTGACTCTGTAGATAAAACGATAACTAGAGATGTAGATCGCCATACCTTTATCTACATGAAAACATATAAAACTTGATGAAGAAATCATGCCATTTCAACATACAAGTTGTTCTTGAACTTCAACAACAGTGGCAGTTTCTAGGGAGAAGATTTTTGGTAGGAAAGATTTCTTATGTGTGTATAGGATTGGGAATGGGAGGTTCACATGTATGGTGACTTATATACACCCAAAATTATCTAAATAACTCAGTTATAGTTGGTTTAGGACGTGGGGTAAATTTTCCATTCACCCCTTTAATGAAACAGAAGCAGGCACCAGTTTACAGGACACATTCGACGGAGCAATCGACTGGCCGTAGGTCAGTCTACTGGCCGTCCTTTCGCTTCCGTTGACTGGTTTTTAGCCAAATTTTAGGTTGAGACCTGACCAAGATAAGTAACAATCGACTAGACCTCACCTACGTTCCGTTGGTTGACAAACTGGCCATCGTTTGATCCGTCGATTGACACTGCCAAGGCAGTGTCTCGACCAGCCTTGGAAGCTTCTTGTGGGGCCTTTGGCTGTGCCATTTAGAAGTCGTACCCAGACATTTCCAACGTAAATACAATCCTTAACAATTGTTAGACCTCCCCATGAGTTTGACCCAAAACCAATACTCACAACTCGTCCAAACAGTCTAGGCCCCATCAAGACACGCGTTGAGTGTCTTAAGGGCTATCGTTCGAACACCTTGAACGTTCTTGGTCGTTTGACCTCAAAAGTTCTCGAAACTCCATATACCATCTTTAAACATCATTATAACTTATTTTAAGACTTACTAAACTCATTACAAACAGTATATAAATATGCATGGACACATGAGACACATAGGTGACTAGTCATCGAACGTTTTGTTCGTCCCTTGATGTTCGACTTCTAAATAACTTCAAACTTTACACACTGCCTCTAAACAACATTATAATTCATTTAGGACCCTATAACCTTAAGAAAAACATGCTAGGCTCTGGACACCCAATCTCATTTTGGGGTCTTACATGTTTATATCATGAATTGCCTAAAAGTTGCATTTTTAAAAACATTTGCACAATTCACTGTATTGCACTGCCAGTTCACTGTATGTCGTTAGAACTGATGTATATGAGCATGCTAATGGATATAAAATGAGTTTTTCTATTTGAAATAAAAGCATTTGAGTTTTGTAGCATGATGAGTTATAGAAAATTTTCTAGCTTCTTGTTTTGTTGGAATCTCTTGCTTATGTGAAATGTATTTTTTATCCTTGGTTGTGAGTTTCTAATTGAATCACTAGTCTTGGAAGTGTTCGGAGAGTGGCAAGTGTCATTCGAGGACGAATGTTGTCCAAGTGGGGGAGATTGTAAGGTCCCGAAAATGACTTAGGTGAAGCTAGAGCCTAACGTGGTTGTCATGATGGTCTAAGTTCCAAAAATTTTCTATAATTTGGTTTATAGGCATTATCTAAGATTTTAGGTGCATTGGAAGTCAAACGGCAAGGGACGATCAAGACATTCGACGACTAAGTCACCTAAGACCCTCATATATGGTTTTATGTGTTTATGTGTGATGCATGAGCTTATAGGATCCTTAATTGAGTTTATATGGTGTATAAAGTCAGTCTGTCAAGTTTCGTGAAGTCTGGAGGTGAAATGCTCAAGAACGTCCATGACGTTCGAAAGATGTGCTTTGAGATGACCTTGTGTGTCTAAGTATGTTTCATCGAGTTTTACGTGTTCGTTTTGGATGAAACTCATGTGGTAGGTCCTAAAATTGTAAACGTACATGTTTGGGGTTGAAACGTCCGGGTATGACTCCACATAGGACCCACAAGGGTCCCTAAAGGAGGGCCCCAAATTTAGAGCTCAACACTGCCAGGCAGTGGCAATCGACGACCCAAACGACGGCCAGTCGACCAGGCAACTGACCGTCGATGGAGCCACTTGTCCTGAAGGTTGGGAATTTTCAGGTGCAACCCACGAGACCCAATCAATGGGGCGTGGGTGAGACCACGGTCCGTCGATACCTCCGTCGATGGGTCAGTGTGTCTGCTGCCAGTTTTCTGTTAAGTTAAGGGGTGATGTTGTAAATTCACCCCATGCCCCTATAAGTCTTTGGACGGTTGTATTGAGTTTTTATGGGTATTTTAAGAGTATATATGTCATTAAACTCTCATTTAACCCTAAAACTAAGATCAAAACATGTTCTCTCCAAAAGTTCTTCCAGAAACCTCCTTGAGAGTTCAAAGTGAAGATGAAGCTTGAAGATGGATCTTCAATGGAGTTTCTTCTTCAGTTAGCATTGGATTCTTCAAATAAGGTATGGGAGTTCTTCATCTAAGGCTTTGTATCACCTTAGAGCCAATTTCAAAGATGATTTTCAAATGATTTCAAAGAGATGAAAAAGTCCAATTTGTACTCTAAGTCTTGGGTTCTTGCATGAAAGGTTTTCAAACGTTAAGATATGATGTTATTGATGTTCAATTGATGTTTTCCAATGAAATTCTCCATGAACCCTTGATCTTCTCATTTTTCTAAATTTCACTAAAATAAGGGTGAATTGATTATTTTTTGTGATTTATGAATTCATGTGTAGATTCTTATGGGCTTTTGATTCATGTATAGATTATGTTTGTATGATGTATAGTCTATTTCAATTTGATTAATTGAGTAATGAATACTCTTAGATCTATTGCATGTTAAGCCTATTGAATTGATATGAACTTAATTCTTATAGATTCTAGTGTAGATTTCTATGGATTTTCTAATGATGTAAGAATTGTATTCAATTAATATCGAATTGGTCTTAGATTGGTAAATATATATTGAATTGACTTAGATTCATTGAGTATTATGATTTATTCTTTGGATTGATGTTCATGGCCATGGGTAAGGGACTTATGATATTGAATTGTATGATTTAGCTTGGGATTGAAGTGGTGAGATCAATTGGGTGGTATGCTGCCCTAACTCTATTATAATTATGTATAGCTATTGTAATTTATCTCTTGGATTATGTGTGATTGGTATGGTCCACTTATGGTGGCGGTGTTATGTGAATTGTGTGTCCTTGTCGGCATTATTTTAAGTATATTGATGATCATTGCCTTGTCGGCAACTACTCGAAGTTATATGGCTATTTGTTTAGTTGATTAGGTGATGTATGACCTTATCCTACCTATGTGAAAGTGTATGTTTCTTATATTGAAGATGATAGGTGATCATGTTAGACTATGATTAAGTGCTTCTAGTATAACATGTAATATGGACTAATGTGATGTATATGGTGTCTTGTTTAGGTAGACTAATGTCCCTTACTTTATATATGTATGAATGTGAATAATGTGATGTCTTAACTTAGGATGTTAAGAGTCTTGTATGTATGCATGTTATGTGGAACCTTGAACATAGTGGTAAGGTTATGAATATTGAAGTCGAAAGCCGTAATGGTATCCTTCATGTAATGAATGATGGACTTAAGGTTGATTGGATGGAAAGGCATCATATCAATCTTTAGGAAAGTCATGATGAGCTTCTTGTCGTCACAGTGAGATAGCCCTAGTGGACCTTTCTTTGGTAGGGTAAATGTAATTGGGTTATGAACTTGATATGGAACCCTTTTGTATGAACCTTAGTGTGATTAAATATATAAGAATGAAGGCTAGCACCGAGTGAGTATGATAAGGGGAAGTAGTTCTAGTTAAAGAATGAGACTTGATTACAAAGCATTCCCTTCATATTCCTTAACCATGTGCCTACATGGGATGTGTTTATGTTCTACCATTGGCAAGTATAACCCCTCCATAAGAGTAGGTTACCACTCCGAATTCCATGCTTTGCTACCATGGTCTATGTCGGTTATTGCCTATTCTCATCATATGGGATACTTACTAGCACAAGAGAAGTCCTACGAAGTTTAGGTGGTGGTATGGGACACTATGTAGACATTGCACAATAGGTTTTGGAGGTGTTATTTGGAGTCCTTCGGTCTTCTTCAAGACCATTACTTGAATGTCCTTTATGTGATTAATGTCTCGTAAATGAATTAAGTAATATAATGACTTAAGTTAAGGAAAGAATGTTAAATGAAGTAGTACTTATCTAGAGTAGTTAAGGGTTGTCTAGTAAAGGTGTGAAGGGGGCATAGGAATGGTCACTTCTTATCTTTCCTAGATAAGTCTTAAGAATGACTCTAGTTAGGGAAGATGGTTGTTTATGTAGACATGATCCAAACTTATGTATTCTTAACAATTTTTTAGGTAATCTTGAAGAGGTCAATCATGGACGTTATCTTCTTGATTTACTTAAGTAAGCCTTTTGATAACCCTTGGAAGGAAAATGTCATATTATATATGAGTTGATGTATTAAGTGAGAATGATTCTATCTTAGGTAATCTATAGGATCTCTTGTGTGGGTGTGATAGGGATTGTATGGGTGGTCGCTCCACACTCACTCAAGTGAACCTTGGAATCACCTTTGGTAGATGGATCTCATGTTGATGTGCTTGATGTATTGAAATTTAATGTGTCTCATTCTAGGTAGTCTTGATGATCATTTAGGTTTGCCTAGAGAGGGTGTATGGGCGGTCTCTCTTTGTCTTACTGAAGTTAGTCTTAGGATAGCTTTTAGTGAGGAATTATATGTTAAAAGGTGTGCAAGGTGAAGCTAATGAACTTCACTGTAACAGTGGAGAACTTCATTGTAAAGTGAAGTAAGTTCACTGTAATGCTTCTTTAAAATGTGAATAATTGCTTGGATGATTTCTTATGTATTTCTAAAGTGTTAAATGTTGTTCAATTGGTTATAATATGATGTTTTAATCAAAATTCATGAAAAATACGCTATTACTAAATGTCCCATTTTTATGGTTTTTGCATGACTTCCATACTTAGTACATCTAATGTGCTGACCCATTCTTTTCCCTTTTTGACTAAAGTATAGGGAATTGGAAGTGTTGATGTGCCATAGAGGATGGATAGGTTTCTAAGGGTTGAAGATGAAGTATTGTTGAGTCCTCATCGTTTCAAGGACAATATCCACATGATCCATTATGTTTTAAGTCTTTACTTTATGTCTTGTAAGGACTTAGTCCCCTGTGTTGTATACTCTAAAGTTTAGACGGTTCAAGGGGTTATTGTAAAGGTTTAATGTTTTAATGAAAGTCTTCCGCTTGTGTATTGTTTATGAAAAGAGTTCTTCGTGTGTGAAGAAACTTTTAAATTCTTACTCATTTTAGTATGTTTATTATGCAATGAATGATACGAGAGGCTTAGATAAGACTTCTTGAAGTCTCATTTGCCGTGTGACATCACAAGGATACTCTAACTTCTAGGGTGTACTTGTGGGTTGTGAAAATTCTTCATCTAACATAAAATCGAGATCGCATTACATACATAGCATTATCAATCTATAGGCTAGAAACATATAGATCCATCCTTACCAAGACTCTTTTGTTTTGATCACCAAGAATTAATACCCAAAATTCATCCATAATATCAACCTAAGGCAGTAGTTACAATGATCTATACATAATCGAAATCCTACAACAATTGTGATAAAGTCGAGCTTACAGTGAACACATTGAAGAACATAGGCTAGTCTTGTTCAAACATTCATATATTGATCCACATGGATCACTCACCAATAATTAATCCTGAATATACATAATAAATAGTAGACATAATCAATTCAACGTAATAGAATCGCAATTCCATCAATACAAATTCACGATCACAATGTCCATGCATAGGCCAAATCGAGAGTTGAAGAAACATGGGTTCATAACGCAATTACATTGAAATTCACGTTAAAAAAAATTCATTATAATAAGTTCTTCATGAGAAATCCTTTGAAAACGTTTTGAGAAAGAACCCATGGCTAGATTTAAGGATTGAAGGTTTGATCATGAAATCTCTTTGAAAACTTTGTGAAAAAATCTCTAGATGGAAGATTAACTAGAGATTAAGGATCACCATACATTAATGTAGAAGAAAACCTCTAAACATTTATGAAGAACCCATGGGAATCCAAGCTACAAGCTGTTCTTGAGCTTTCACATTCATTGGAGGTTCTACAGAGAATATTTTTGGAGGGAAATCTAATATGTGAATAATGGATTGGGAATGGGGTGTTCACATTTTTTATCATCTATATACACCCAAAAATAACCAAATAAACCAAGTAGTGTCAGGTTGGCACGTGGGGTGAATTTCCCATTCACCCCTTCAACGAAATAGTGCGCAGGCATGCAGTTGCAGGAACCATCAACGGCCAGCCATCGACGCCCCTTTGGCCCATCGACGGACTTTTTGTGGCTTCCGTCATTTGGGTCTTAGGTTGTCCTTTGGCTGAGCCTTACCCAGGAAAAGTGTCCATAAAATCCTCACAATCGACAGGGCATTGGTGGAGTGACAGACCGTCCCTTGGCTTCGTCGATTGACACTGCCAAGGCAGTGTCTCGAGAGCGTTTGGGTCCTCCTTGAGGGCTTCTTGCAGGGTGTTTGGGGAGTCGTACCCGTACGTTTCAAACTGAAATACAAACCTTAACAATTCAAGGACCTTCCAAATCAGTTTCACCCAAAATATATACTTGCAACACGTCCGAACATGCTATACTCTCAACACACCCACATGCACGTCTGAAGGGCTAACTTTCAAACGGCTTGGACGTTCTTGGATGTTTTACCTCTAAACGTTCTGAAACTCAACATACCATATATAAAATCCTTATAACTCAGTTAAGTACCTCATAAGCTCATGACAGACACATAACCACATAAAAACACATAAGGCCCCTTGGTGACTAGTCGTCGAATGTATTGGTCATCCCTTGACGTTTGACCTTCAAATGACTTCAAATTACCCATGAATACTTTAAAACACTTAATTAACATGTTAAAAATCTTATAGGAACATGTGAGGCTCTATACACCTAACTTATTTTGGGTGTCTTACAATATCCCCTACTTAGGAATATTCATCCTCGAATAACTATTCGAACACTTTAATCCCAACAAGGACATTCAATGAATCATAGAGAAGCTCGCCATATTCAGAAAATCATAATATAGAAGTCAATGCACCAAACATACAATGAACACAAACTTCAAATCATTTAGCACTCAATGCAACACAAGAAAGCCACACATCACTCCCTCATGTTCAATGCATCAAACACTAAGGCACTTCTCATGTTCATAGGACAATCCTTATCCTTATCATAACATGGTCAATAACTTTCATTTTATTAAGTTATCATCATATATGATCACACATGGGCAGATTCAATAGTACTCAAGAAACAATAAGCACCCCGACTTCAATACACTTATACTTGAGTTAAGTAAATAAACAAGGGTCTTTCATAATTAGATATTCTCTCATTAGGGCCATACTCAACCATAACATGCTTAGTTGTGTCCATGGAGGAAGTTCCTTCTCCTCAACATACTCACATGTCTCTTGAGTTCATACCAAAGCAAATGATCAAAGGTCAACTTTACTATAAAATGAGAACTTCTCAACTTTTGATCAAAACATGCATCAAACTTTCTCCTTAGTGAAGTCAAAATGGTAATTCACACAAAGCACATCACCACATTAGGATGTCATTTCACACCATTTCGATTTATAGCATCTCACTAGCGTTCATAAACATACATAAATTTGGGAAAATAACACAATTTATATGCACACACAACGACATTATTTAAACATGCCATCACTTTGCAAGAGTTAACCTACAATCATGCTTCCAAAATCATAGAAGTCACATAAATTTCAATAGACTCAACATTTTTTTATTTTAAAGAGGCTCAATTACTCATTATAAGGTAAACCTTACACATCAAAAGTGACTTTGAACATGCTTCTACCTTATCTCATGAAGTTAAATAAACACTAGCATATTAAGATGCACAATCAAAATGAGAAAAACATGTATTTGATAAAAAAATCTTTTTCAAGTACTTTAGAATCTTCAAAATATCCTTAAGGTAGTGTCAATCAATACATACCAAACATATAGAGGTCATGCGATATATACTTTATACAATACTCCTATCATGAACAAGCTTACTAGGAAAATATTAGTTTAAAGCTCAAGTAAGAATAGAAGGACAAGATAGAAATATCTACAACCTTACTACTCACATTACAGTCCCCCACATAGGGTAAACCCAACTAAAAGCAACTTAACCCAACGTTAAGAGGATCTTAACTTATCAACCTCCATTTCCATCGCTTAACAGTGATTACCATTTTAGAAGGAATTACAGTAACTCAATCAAATGAACACCTAAGGCATTCAAAACTTTATCATCTAGGAATATTATCCCCAATCATTGAGTTACGTCATACTACACAACCACATAACGTTTTCAACAATACAATAGACACCAAGGTCATAAAACATTAGGGGAAACAATTGAGGGGACTCAACCATATGGACTCTTCCTTTTCATTCAACTTTACAGTAAGGTAACTTCTAGGTCAATCAAACCCACATCAAACCCTACAAAGATAAGCATGCTACCTTTACTTCTAGGATCAAGCCTACACCAAAGAGTTCAGTCTATAAAAGCCAACTATGAAGAACCACACGTAAACAAAGGGCAACATTTGAACTATTTCACATATGTAAGGGCAACAATGAACACTTTTAAACACATATACTTAGGCAAGATGCATCTTTACCATTTTCCACATTCTCCAAAGTATTTCAATTCTAAACCATATTATAAGACTATTATGATGCATACTCATAAGGCCACACATTATTCCCAAAAGGAAACTCATTTTAACAGTGATAACTCCGAGAATGCTTTAGCCGTATCCTAGCATAAATCTTCATATATAATATCATTTCACATAAATCTCATATATAGCCATAAATGGCACCACATCATCAAAACATGTCAAAATTCACATTCACACGTAATCATCAAACCATAAAGCCAAGTGAAGCATTAAACTCACCTTTTCTCCCTCAAGCATATAGTATCATCTCATCCAAGAAATCACATCTAAAAGACCAACGGACAAGAAAACATAAGAGAGAGATCATATAGAGTTAAGTTCTATGGCACAATATGAGAACGATGAAGAAGGGAAACTCTATCGTCCTGTAGCTTCTCTCTCATAGATGTGTCGCGACTCACAACGATGATCAAGACTCTACTAGACGTGGCAATATGAGACTTTTAGAACCTAAAACCACTTTTATAAACCTCATGCTCTAATACAACGTTTGTCACATCCGCGGAGTACCCCCTAGAAGTAACATAGAGTACTTGACCTCTCGGAGGTCTTATACAAGCCCATAGTTATCATTCATCACATTGTCATAGTAAATTTAGCAAAAAATTTAAAACTTTTCATAGCACAACATATGCTAGAAACTTCACTTCATATATATAAGATATCATAAGTACATGTTTAAACTATAGTCTCTTTTTGCCATCCTAGACTCAACATCATAAATATAGATTAGGGACACGACACTTACAACATAATTCTTAAGTATACAATTTATAAGACTTTACAGTAAACCATAAGTAGGATGTCACGACCGGTATCTAGACCCCAGACGAGATCGGCGTCGTTGACCTCTCAGAGGTTGCAGACAAACCTACATACGTCATTCTTACTTCATCTAGGTTAATTTTAGCAGAAAATTTGAACTTTTTTGTTTTCTTATTTCATGCTAAGCATTTTAAACTTAACGTCATGGGCGTTCACAAATCAACCATCTAATATAGAGATAATCAAATGAAAGAAATAGTTCATATTTGCATTAAACGTGTTTTTGCCAAAATGGCACCAATACAAAGTCTGAAATGAAAGTGGAAAGAAACACTAGTGGAACATGCTCCACTAGCTAAAGCCTACATCTAAGCTAGATAATAATGGTAGACATCCTCAAAATCATGAGGGCCTACCAAGTCCAGATGAAAGCTCCACGTCCGGATAGCTGCAACATCAACCTATAAGCTCTAGCGTCCACCTGTGCCTGCACCTAAAAATATAGAGTTGTATGGGATTAGTACACACTTGTACTAAGTATGGGAATATTCAAGAACACATCAAGGACATGCATAAGTAAGAATAGCTCTTTCCTAACAACATGATTATGGAAAGTCAAGTCAGTGGACTTGCCAAATCGAGATTAGGAAAGTTAGTGAACTTTCCAAATTTGGATTTGGAAAGTCAGTGGACATGCCAAATTTTGATTAGGAAAGTCATGCCATGAGAGTAACATGCATCATCATATTTATAATTATGCAAGCAACACATAACGTATTGCACATATCATATCACATAGTTCATATCATTCTTTCATATGCCATGAGACCTTGAAATCATGGAATTGACATTAGGACTTCCCAAAATGAGGGCTCAACATATGGGACATCAACTAGGGAGCCTTATTTAGCAAACACAGAGTCTACTTCATTCATTCATACGTACTTCATTTTCATTCATTCATATACTAGTGCAATCACTAGTCATACCTAGGATGTAGTTTAAGACTCTCATCGAGTTTACTGTGCAATGACAAAGAATAACCTAGTGTCATTACTTAAGTCTAGCTCACCTCTTGATTATCCTATCCTAACACCTTTGGTATCGTTCATTTCATTATGTGCATCATTTGAGGCTGGCCTCATTCATTCATTGGGAACTTTAACTTTAACAGACATAGATCATGTGAGTATCATGAAATCCAGTGTCATGAAACCCCACACCGAAAAGAGGTGGAATCACCGGCCAAAGTGACCCAAAACATGCTAGCGTACATGGGAATTAAACCCCGCCAGATCCCTATATTGGCAGTATAGGTTTGAAGACTAGGAGATATAATAAGAACCATACCCGGCATGCCGGACAGTCTCATCTCATGAGAGTTACGTGAACCTCCGCCCTTCCCGAAAGAAGGTATCATCGCTCATAGCTAGTGTATCGATGCTCAGTATAAAGTTCCATTACATTCAACTCATACGTCATAGAAGTTGGCTTCTAGTATGAGGACATCATAGCTCAATAGATGATTTCTCATCTCATCATTAGTATTAAGTGTTTTAATCTCAATACTTTCATTAGAGTGTTCATAGAGACCGGTCGCTTTATTAACTTTATACTCTCATAGGTGAGTACGTTTTGGTAACATTTACTTAGGCTCATTTGAGATTGTTCTTATCTTTTACATTAGCCTCACATCATCTTGTCACCACATTCATTAACATTAGCACACTTGCTCTTCATAATTACTCACTCCTTTTTACGTGAATGTTCATTTCATCATATGCCAATGCACTTGGCCATTTGTGTGTTTCACACCCTTACTTAACCCTTCTAGGGTTTAATCATTTCATTACGTAAAAATCATTTCATCGTATGCCAATGTTCTTGGCAATTTAGTGTATTTCGCACTCGTACTTAACCATTCTAGGGTTACATCATTTCATTACATACATCTTAGGTTCACTTATTTTTAAACGTATGCTAGACTTATGGGTCTATACATACAAGCCATGAGGCTTCATTCATAGTTCGTTAAGTGACTCATATCTTCCTAAGATTATGTAGTACAAGACTTATGCATCTTGTACGTATGCCAAGATCTTGATTTCGATTTAAGTAGGTGGCATTATTCTTGAACATTCAATTCACGTATGATTTATGTATCAATGCGGAAATTTAGGAAAGGGAACCCAAGTTCGAATCCCTTGGACAACACTTACATTTTTCCATGATTTTATTTTTAGTCCTCATGACATTGGGACCCTAGATAGAGCCCCAACATCAACATTTCTTTTTAGTTCCTTTTCTTTAGAAACTCTCTCCCTTGGCCGAGGGGTTGTGGGTTCGAACCCCCACAACCCCCTTTTATTTTTCCTATTTATTTCCTTGTCTACTTCGCATTAACCATAAGGTTGTGGGATCAAACCCCAACAGCCTCTCTTTATTTTTCTTTTATTCTCTTGGGACTGAGAGGTTGTGGGTTCGAACCCCCACAACCTCCTTCTTTTATTTTCATTTAAATGTTGACTTATCTATGCGTTGGCAGTGAGGTTGTGGGATCGAGCCCCCACAGCCTCACTTTATTTTCTTTTATTTTCCCTTTCTCCTTTACTCTCCTTCACAGCCTTGAGGTCGTGGGTTCGATTCACACGCCTCACATTTCCTTTCTTTTATTTTTCTTTCACTTCACTCGCTTCCTGGAGGTCGTGGGTTCGATACCCACGACTCCCATTTTATTTATTAATATTTGCACTCTACTTTTTCAGCCAGCATACCCCATTTCGATTCCCCCTGACCCCATTTCTTTTCTTACGAGTTTAAGGCATCACACGGGTGAGGTCACAGGTTCGAATCCTAGTGGCCTCATCCCTTTATAATCAATTAAATTTCCAGATTTATTCCTCTACATTTAGCCTAAACTAAAATTGTAAGTTTACTGGAAATTTAGTCATTTTCTTAGCTTATTTTCACCAACATTTTCAATTGAAAACTTATGGAAATCCATAGATCATTTAACACTTTTTGGGGTGAATTTTCGTAGATTCGTTTAGCCAAAATATTGATATTCAAATCAGCCCCACTTCCATTTTAATGAACGTCACGATATACATAGGTTTATGCACGTAAAATGACAACCAAAACAATATCAAATTTGAAGCCTTAACCCGAGACCTCATTTACAGTAACATTTTTGCACACGCACACACTTGCACAAAATTTTGAATAAATGGTTGTCTTTCATATGATTTCAAGTACACAAACATAATCATATTCATCACAAAAACATAACATACACCTAAATCTACCAGCAATCATACCCAACCTACGATTCCTTGGGAGATAGTTACAGGGTCATGCAAAAGGGGAAACAATCCTAGTTTTCGAATGAATAATATGAACCTTAAGGGGTCTCTTGGGAAAGGGACCAAAAGAGAAGAAAACCCATACCTTTTTGACGTTAAACCCTTGACTTGTTGCCCAAAAACCTCACCCAAGAACACGTCTAAGCCTCCTCAATACCAACTCCACTCGAATAACAACCTCCCTTAGCCTAGTGTGCGATTAACGTTTGTTTTCTTGTGATTTCGTGTGAGTTCTTCAAGTGTAAAGAACTTGGTTTATTTTTATGCTATTGTATCTTATTTTGGTAGAGAAATTTATTGTGAAAGAACAAGAGTGATTGAGCGTGAGAGTTGAGAGATAGACGTGAGAGAGTGGGAGTTATATTAGGGTTAGGAGTCTAGTTTAGGACTTAGTCATATAAGGTTTAGTTAATTATTAAAAATCTGATTTTTATTTTATTTTAAATCAGCTAATGAATAATAATTATTAATTAATTACATTAATTCAATAGCTTAAATAAAAATCACTTTAATTCATTGCTTGCACCAAGGTTCGAACCCGGGTGGAGCAAGACTTCACTTCAAGAGCCCAATTTCGGCTCTCTCCCCAAATTACCCCTCCACCTTATTAATTAAATAATTAATTAAATATTTAGGGAAATTACGATACTACCCTTATCCAGGAAAAAGACCATTTTACCCCTAGACGCTTTCAACCTAAGATTTCCCCTTTTGAAGTCTGGTAAAGACTCCTTCGAGTAAATCTTCGTATTCGAGAGCCCTACATGGTTGGACCCAACCTTTCCAAGCTCAACTAACTCCCCAAGTTAGTTGGCTTGGTTGTAGCAATGGTTCCGAGGTTCGGTTCAAAGTGCATCAATTCGTGTTAACCCTGGTCTAATCATAGGCATTCTTGACACATTAAGCATCACTTATCATATCAATTTTTTTTAGGGTTGTTACATTATCCCCCACTTAGGAATATTTGTCCCCGAATGACACTACTCTTTACTAAAAATAAGTAAGTCATCTATAGAACGTACGCATACATAGGTAATTCAATACTCCACATTGGTGAATATCGGATTCACAAATTAACATGATGGTGTACATCCTTGAAACCTACTAGTAGCTTCACATTAATAGACTAAGGAACTCTTTCCTAAACTAGTCTCATCAAAGCATACAACATAAGTAAACATATAAGTCATACAAATCAGCAACCAACATGATGACTCAAACATATTAACCTTATACTAGTGCATAAACACCATACAGAGTCAAATACATGAAAGACTAATTAAGGCTACGCACCCGAGAATTCACCAGAAGTGCCATCCCCTACACCCCTAGACTTGAGTGCGAAGAATATTTGCCTCCTTAGAACCTCTTCACTTTGATCATTAGACTGAACTCTCTATTTCCCTTGTTCTTGACTTCTCCTATTCGGACAATTCTTCACCATGTGACCCGGTTTGCCACAATTGTAACAAGCGTTAGTGCCCATCATACATTCTCCTACATGATGTTTTCCTGCAATGTGGCCTCTCCTGAGGTGTATCTACTCCATTGTTTCTCTTAACTCTGGACTCGGAATCCCTATCACAGAGACCCTTTAATGAACTTGACTCCCCTTGGTGGGAGAGTCCCTTGTTAAACCTGGGCTTATCCCTGATTTCAGTACTACTCTTCCTTGAAAAATTCTTCTCAGCTTGCCTTGACCTGTTCCCTGTCCTAGTATGCTTCCTCTTCCTGTATTCCTCCACTTGTTGGACATGGACCATAAGCCTGGAAAGGCCCATGCTGGCATGCATCATAGCTGCCCTACACTCCTCCTCGAGATTCTCAACAATCTTAGATCCAGTGTAAATGGGAGGATTCATCCTCGTGAAGTCCCTTAACCTTATAGCCATAGTGCTGGCATGTGGGTTCTTCTTGGGAACACCTTGTTGCTCCGCCTTCATTTCTCTTCGTAATCATCTTTCTGAATCTCAAGAGTTCATGTTAGATACGCTCTTAACTCCAAGAAACAGACATTAGAGAAGGCACGATAAGATCAGTAGAAGGGAATTTTCGTACGCATCATGCAGTCTCTAATTTAGGATAGTGGTGCATTTCACTGCCATAACTTAAAAAATACTCAATGTGCTTGATCTGAACTTATTATCCTCGGAATTTAACCTAGTGCTCTAATACCAACTTTGTCACGGCCGAAATGTAGACCCCAGACGAGACCAGCGTCGTTGACCTCTCAGAGGTCGCAGACAAGCCTACATACGTCATTCTTACTTCATCTAGGTTAATTGTAGCGGAAATTTTGAAATTTTTGTTTTCTTATTTCATGCTAAACATTTTAAACTTAACATCATGGGCGTTCAGAAATCAACCATCTAATATAGAGATAATCAAATGAAAGAAATAGTTCATAATTGCATTAAACGTATTTTTGCCAACACGACACCAATACAAAGTCTTAAATGAAAGTGGAAAGAAACACTAGTGGAACATGCTCCACTAGATAAAGCCTACATCTAAGCTAGATAATAACGGTATACATCCTCGAAAGCATGAGGGCCTACAAAGTCCGGATGAAAGCTCCACGTCCGGATAGCTCTAACGTCAACCTGTAAGCTCTAGTGTCCCATCTGTGCCTGCACCTAAAAATTTAGTGTTGTATGGGATTAGTACACACTTGTACTAAGTTTGGGTATACGCAAGCACACACCAAAGACATGCCTGAGTAAGAATAACTTTTTCCTAACCACATGATTATGGAAAGTCAAGTCACTGGACTTGCCAAATTGGGATTAGGAAAGTTAGTGAACTTTCCAAATTTGGATTAGGAAAGTCAGTGGACTTGCCAAATTTTGATTAGGAAAGTCATGCCATGAGAGTAACATGCATCATCATACTTATGATTTTGCAAGCAGCACATAGCGTATTGCACATATCATATCACGTAGTTCATATCATTCTTTCATATGCCATGAGACCTTGAAATCATGGACTTGACATTAGGACTTCCCAAAATGAGGGCTCAACATATGGGACCTCAACTAGGGAGCCTTCTTTAGCAAACACAGAGTTTGCTTCATTCATTCATATGTACTTCATTTTCATTAATTCATATACTAGTGCAATCACTAGTCATACCTAAGATGTAGTTTAAGACTCTCATCGGATTTGCTGTGCAATGACCAAGAATAACCTAGTGTAATTACTTAAGTCTAGCTCACCTCTTGATTATCCTATCCTAACACCTTTGGTATTGTTCATTTCATTATGTGCATCATTTGAGGCTGGCCTCATTCATTCATTGGGAACTTTAACTTTAAATGACATAGATCATGTGAGCATCATGAAATCCAGTGTCAGGAAACCCCACATTGAAAGAGGTGAAATCACCGGCCAAAGTGACCCAAAACATGCTAGCGTACATTGGAATTGAACCCCGCCAAATCCCTATATTTGTAGTATAGGTTCGAAGACTAGGAGATATAATAAGAACCATACCCGGCATGCCGGACAGTCTCATCTAATGAGAGTTACGTGAACTTCCGCCCTTCCCAAAAGAAGGCATCACCGCTCATAGCTAGTCTATCGGTGCTCAGTATAAAGTTCTATTACATTCAACTCATACTTCATGGAAGCTGACTTCTAGTATGAGGACATCATAGCTCAATAGACGATTTCTCATCTCATCATTAGTATTAAGTGTGTTAATCTCAATACTTTCATTAGAGTGTTCATAGACACTGGTCTCTTCATTAACTTTACACTCTCATAGGTGAGTACGTTTTGGTAACATTTACTTAGACTCATTTGAGATTGTTCTCATATTTTACATTAGCCTCAGATCATCTTGTCACCACATTCATCAATATTAGCACATTTGCTCTTCATAATTACTCACTCTTTTTTACGTGAATGTTCATTTCATCATATGCCAATGCACTTGGCCATTTGTGTGTTTCACACTCTTACTTAACCCTTCTAGGGTTTCATCGTTTCATTACATAATAATCATTTCATCGTATGCCAATGCTCTTGGCCATTTAGTGTATTTCACACTTATACTTAACCCTTCTAGGGTTACATCATTTCATTACATACATCTTAGGTTCACTTATTTTTAAACCTATGCTAGACTTATGGGTCTATACATACAAGCCATGAGGCTTCATTCATAGTTCGTTAAGTGACTCATATCTTTCTAAGATTATGTAGTACAATACTTATGCATCTTGTACATATGCCAAGATCTCGATTTCGATTTATGTAGGTGGCATTATTCTTGAACATTTAATTCAAGTATGATTTATGTATCAATACGGAAATTTGGGCAAGGGAACCCAAGTTCGAATCCCTTGGACAACACTTACATTTTTCCTTGATTTTATTTTTAGACCACATGACATTGGGACCCTAGATCGAGCCCCAACATCAGCATTTCTTTTTAGTTCCTTTTCTTTAGAAACTCTCTCCCTTGGCCGAGGGGTTGTGGGTTCGAACCCCCACAGCCCCCTTTTATTTTTCCTATTTATTTTCCTTGTCTACTTCGCATTAACCATGAGGTTGTGGGATCAAACCCCCACAGCCTCTCTTTATTTTTCTTTATTCGCTTGGGACTGAGAGGTTGTGGGTTCGAACCCCCACAGCCTCCTTATTTTATTTTCATTTAAATGTTGACTTATCTATGCGTTGGCAGTGAGGTTGTGGGATGCAGCCCCAACAGCCTCACTTTATTTTCTTTTATTTTCCCTTTCTCCTTTACTCTCCTTCACAGCCTTGAGGTCGTGGGTTCGATTTCCACGCCTCACATTTCCTTTCTTTTATTTTTCTTTCACTTCACTCGCTGCTTGGAGGTCATGGGTTCGATTCCCACGCCTCCCATTTTATTTTATCAATTTTTGCACTCTATTTTTTCAGCCAGCATACCCCATTCGATTCCCCCTGACCCCATTTCTTTTCTTGCGAGTTTAAGGCATCACACGGGTGAGGTCACAGGTTCGAATCCCAGTGGCCTCATTCCTTTATAATCAATTAAATTTCCTGATTTATTCCTCTACATTTAGCCTAAACTAAAATTGTAAGTTTACTGGAAATTTAGTCATTTTCTTAGCTTATTTTCACCAACATTTTCCCTTGAAAACTTAGGGAAATTCATAGATCATTTAACAGTTTTTGGGGTGCATTTTCATAGATTCGTTTAGCCAAAATATTGATACTCAAATCAGTCCCACTTCCATTTTAATGAACATCACATTTACATAGGTTTATGCACGTAAAATGACAACCAAAACAATATCAAATTTGAAGCCTTAACCCGAGACCTCATTTACAGTAACATTTTTGCACACGCACACACTTGCACAAAATTTCGAATAAATGGTTGTCTTTCATATGATTTCAAGTACACAAACATAATCATATTCATCACAAAAACATAACATACACCTAAATCTACCAGCAATCATACCCAACCTACGATTCCTTGGGAGCTAGTTACAGGGGCATGCAAAAGGGGAAACAATCCTAGTTTTCAAATGAATAATATGAACCTTAAGGGTTTTCTTGGGAAAGGGACCAAGAGAGAAGAAAACCCATACCTTTTTGACGTCAAACCCTTGACTTGTGACCCAAAAATCTCACCCAAGAACACGTCTAAGCCTCCTCAATACCAACTCCACTCGAATAACAACCTCCCTCAGCCTAGTGTGCGACTAACGTTTGTTTTCTTGTGATTTCGTGTGAGTTATTCAAGTGTGAAGAACTTGGTTTATTTTTATGCTTTTGTATCTTATTTTGGTAGAGAAATTTTGTGTGAAAGAACAAGAGAGATTGAGTGTGAGAGTTGAGAGATAGACGTGAGAGAGTGGGAGTTATATTATGGTTAGGAGTCTAGTTTAGGACTTAGTCAAATAAGGTTTAGTTAATTATTAAAAATCTGATTTTTATTTTATTTTAAATCAGCTAATGAATAATAATTATTAATTAATTACATTAATTCAACAACTTAAATAAAAATCACTTTAATTCATTGCTTGCACCTAGGTTCGAACCCGGGTGGAACAAGACTTCACTTCAAGAGCCCAATTTCGGCTCTCTCTCCCCAAATTACCCCTCCACCTTATTAATTAAATAATTAATTATATATTTAGGGAAATCACGATACTACCCTTATCCAGGAAAAAGACCATTTTACCCCTAGACCCTTTCAACCTAAGATTTCCCCTTTTTAAGTCCGGTAAAGACTCCTTCGAGTAAATCTTCGTATTCAAGAGCCCTACATGGTTGGACCCAACCTTTCGAAGCTCAACTAACTCCCTAAGTTAGTTGGCTTGGTTGTAGCAATGGTTTCGAGGTTCGGTTCTACGCGTATCAATTCATGTTAACCCTGGTCTAATCATAGGCATTCTTGACACATTAAGCATCACTTATCATATCAATTTTTTTTAGGGTTGTTACATTATCCCCCACTTAGGAATATTTGTCCCCGAATGACACTACTCTTTACTAAAAATAAGTAAGTCATCTATAGAACGTATGCATACATAGGTAATTCAATACTCCACATTGGTGAATATCGGATTCACAAATTAACATGATGGTGTACATCCTTGAAACCTACTAGTAGCTTTACATTAATAGACTAAGGAACTCTTTCCTAAACTAGTCTCATCAAAGCATACAACATAAGTAAACATATAAGTCATACAAATCAGCAACCAACATGATGACTCAAACATATTAAAATTATACTAGTGCATAAACACCATACAGAGTCAAATACATGAAAGACTAATTAAGGCTACGCACCCGAGAATTCACCAGAAGTGCCATCCCCTACACCCCTAGACTTGAGTGCGAAGAATCGTTGCCTCCTTAGAACCTCTTCACTTTGACCATTAGACTGAACTCTCTATTTCCCTTGTTCTTGACTTCTCCTATTCGGACAATCCTTCACCATGTGACCCGGTTTGCCACAATTGTAACAAGCGTTAGTGCCCATCATACATTCTCCTACATGATGTTTGCAACACTTCCTGCAATGTGGCCTCTCCTGAGGTGTATCTACTCCATTGTTTCTCTTAACTCTGGACTCGGAATACCTATCACAGAGACCCTTTGATGAACTTGACTCCCCTTGGTGGGAGAGTCCCTTGTTAAACCTGGGCTTATCCCTGATTTCAGTACTACTCTTCCTTGAAAAATTCTTCTCAGCTTGCCTTGACCTGTTCCCTGTCCTAGTATGCTTCCTCTTCCTGGATTCCTCCACTTGTTGGACATGGACCATAAGCCTGGAAAGGCCCATGCTGGCATGCATCATAGATGCCCTACACTCCTCCTCGAGATTCTCAGCAATCTTAGATCCAGTGTAAACGGGAGGATTCATCCTCGTGAAGTCCCTTAACCTTATAGCCATGGTGCTGGCATGTGGGTTCTTCCTGGGAACACCTTGTTGCTCCGCCTTCATTTCTCTTTGTAATCATTTTTCTGAATCTCAAGAGTTCATGTTAGATACGCTCTTAACTCCAAGAAACAGACATTAGAGAAGGCACGATAAGATCAGTAGAAGGGAATTTTCGTACGCATCATGCAGTCTCTAATTTAGGATACTGGTGCACTCCACTGCCATAACTTAGAAAATACTCAATGTGGTTGATCTGAACTTATTATCCTCGGAATTTAACCTAGTGCTCTAATACCAACTTTGTCACGACCGAAATGTAGACCCCAGACGAGACCGGCGTCGTTGACCTCTCAGAGGTCGCAGACAAGCCTACATACGTCATTCTTACTTCATCTAGGTTAATTGTAGCGGAAAATTTGAAATTTTTGTTTTCTTATTTCATGCTAAACATTTTAAACTTAACATCATGGGCGTTCAGAAATCAACCATCTAATATAGAGATAATCACATGAAAGAAATAGTTCATAATTGTATAAAACGTATTTTTGTCAAAACGGCACCAATACAAAGTCTGAAATAAAAGTGGAAAGAAACACTAGTGGAACATGCTCCACTAGCTAAAGCCTACATCTAAGCTAGATAATAACGTTAGACATCCTCGAAAGCATGAGGGCCTACAAAGTCCGGATGAAAGCTCCACGTCCGGATAGCTGTAATGTCAACCTGTAAGATCTAGCATCCATCTGTGCCTGCACCTAAAAATATAGTATTGTATGGGATTAGTACACACTTGTACAATGTTTGGGTATATGCAAGCACACACCAAAGACATGCCTGAGTAAGAATAACTTTTTCCTAACCACATGATTATGGAAAGTCAAGTCAGTGGACTTTCCAAATTGGGATTAGGAAAGTTAGTGAACTTTCCAAATTTGGATTAGGAAAGTCAGTGGACTTGCCAAATTTGGATTAGGAAAGTCATGCCATGAGAGTAACATGCATCATCATACTTATGATTTTGCAAGCAGCACATAACGTATTGCACCTATCATATCACGTAGTTCATATCATTCTTTCATATGCCATGGGACCTTGAAATCATGGACTTGACATTAGTACTTCCCAAAATGAGGGCTCAACATATGGGACCTCAACTAGGGAGACTTCTTTAGCAAACACAGAGTCTGCTTCATTCATTAATATGTACTTCATTTTTATTCATTCATATACTAGTGCAATCACTATTCATACCTAAGATGTAGTTTAAGACTCTCATCGGGTTTGCTGTGCAATGACCAAAAATAACCTAGTGTAATTACATAAGTCTAGCTCACCTCTTGATTATCCTATCCTAACACCTTAGGTATCGTTCATTTCATTTATATGTGCATCATTTGAGGCTGGCCTCATTCATTCATTGGGAACTTTAACTTTTAACGACATAGATCATGTGAGCATCATGAAATCCAGTGTCAGGAAACCCCACACTGAAAGAGGTGGAATCATCTTTCTGAATCTCAAGAGTTGATGTTAGATACACTCTTAACTCCAAGAAACAGATATTAGAGAAGGCACGATAAGATCAGAAGAAGGGAATTTTCGTACGCATAATGCAGTCTCTAATGTAGGATAGTGGTGCACTTCACTGCCATAACTTAGAAACTACTCAATGTGGCTGATCTGAACTTATTATCCTTGGAATTTAACCTAGTGCTCTAATACCAACTTTGTCACGACCGAAATGTAGACCCCAGACGAGACCAGCGTCGTTGACCTCTCAGAGGTCGCAGACAAGCCTACATACGTCATTCTTACTTCATCTAGGTTAATTTTAGCGGAAAATTTGAGATTTTTGTTTTCTTATTTCATGCTAAACATTTTAAACTTAACATCATGGGCTTTCAGAAATCAACCATCTAATATAGAGATAATCAAATGAAAGAAATAGTTCATAATTGCATTAAACGTATTTTTGCCAAAACGGCACCAATACAAAGTCTGAAATGAAAGTGGAAAGAAACACTAGTGAAACATGCTCCACTATCTAAAGACTACATCTAAGCTAGATAATAACGTTAGACATCCTCGAAAGCATGAGGGCCTACAAAGTCCGGATGAAAGATCCACGTCTGGATAGCTGTAACGTCAACCTGTAAGCTCTAGCGTCCATCTGTGCCTGCACCTAAAAATATAGTGTTGTATGGGCTTAGTACACACTGGTACTAAGTTTGGGTATATGCAAGCACACACCAAAGACATGCCTGAGTAAGAATAACTTTTTCCTAACCACGTGATTATGGAAAGTCAAGTCAGTGGACTTGCCAAATTGGGATTAGAAAAGTTAGTGAACTTTTCAAATTTGGATTAGGAAAGTCAGTGGACTTGCCAAATTTGGATTAGGAAAGTCATTCCATGAGAGTAACATGCATCATCATACTTATGATTTTGCAAGCAGCACATAATGTATTGCACATATCATATCACGTAGTTCATATCATTCTTTCATATGCCATGAGACCTTGAAATCATGGACTTGACATTAGGACTTCCCAAAATGAGGTCTCAACATATGGGACCTCAACTAGGGAGCCTTCTTTAGCAAACACAGTGTCTGCTTCATTCATTCATATTTACTTCATTTTTATTAATTCATATACTAGTGCAATCACTAGTCATACCTAAGATGTAGTTTAAGACTCTCATCGGGTTTGCTGTGCAATGACCAAAAATAACCTAGTGTAATTACTTAAGTCTAGCTCACCTCTTGATTATCCTATCCCAACACCTTTGGTATCGTTCATTTCATTATGTGCATCATTTGAGGCTGGCCTCATTCATTCATTGGGAACTTTAACTTTAAACGACATAGATCATGTGAGCATAATGAAATCCAATGTCAGGAAACCCCACACTGAAATAGGTGGAATCCCCAGCCAAAGTGACCCAAAACATTACCGGCATGCCGGACAGTCTCATCTCATGAGAGTTACATGAACCTCCGCCCTTCCCAAAACAAGGCATCACCGCTCATAGCTAGTCTATCGGTGCTCAGTATAAAGTTCTATTACATTCAACTCATACGTCATGGAAGCTGGCTTCTAGTATGAGGACATCATAGCTCAATAGATAATTTGTCATCTCATCATTAGTATTAAGTGTGTTAATCTCAATACTTTCATTAGAGTGTTCATAGACACTGGTCTCTTCATTAACTTTACACTCTCATAGGTGAGTACGTTTTGGTAACATTTACTTAGACTCATTTGAGATTGTTCTCAGCTTTTACATTAGCCTCATATAATCTTGTCACCACATTCATTAATATTAGCACATTTGCTCTTCATAATTACTCACTCCTTTTTACGTGAATGTTCATTTCATCATATGCCAATGCACTTGGCCATTTGTGTGTTTCACACTCTTACTTAACCCTTCTAGGGTTTCATCGTTTCATTACATTATAATCATTTCATCGTATGCCAATGCTCTTGGCCATTTAGTGTATTTCACACTGGTACTTAACCCTTCTAGGGTTAAATCATTTCATTACATACATCTTAGGTTCACTTATTTTTGAACGTATGCTAGACTTATGGGTCTATACATACAAGCCATGAGGCTTCATTCATAGTTCGTTAAGTGACTCATATCTTCCTAAGATTCTATAGTACAATACTTATGCATCTTGTACATATGCCAAGATCTCGATTTCGATCTATGTAGGTGGCATTATTCTTGAACATTTAATTCAAGTATGATTTATGTATCAATACGGAAATTTGGGCAAGGGAACCCAAGTTCGAATCCCTTGGACAACACTTACATTTTTCCTTGATTTTATTTTTAGTCCTCATGACATTGGGACCCTAGATCGAGCCCCAACATCAACATTTCTTTTTGCTTCCTTTTCTTTAGAAACTCTCTCCCTTGGCCGAGGGGTTGTGGGTTCGAACCCCCACAGCCCCCTTTTATTTTTCCTATTTATTTTCCTTGTCTACTTCGCATTAACCATGAGGTTATGGGATCAAACCCCCACAACCTCTCTTTATTTTTCTTTATTCGCTTGGGACTGAGAGGTTGTGGGTTCGAACCCACACAGCCTTCTTATTTTATTTTCATTTAAATGTTGACTTATCTATGCGTTGGCAGTGAGGTTGTGGGATGCAGCCCCAACAACCTCACTTTATTTTCTTTTATTTTCCCTTTCTCCTTTACTCTCCTTCATAGCCTTGAGGTCGTTGGTTCTATTCCCACGCCTCACATTTCCTTTCTTTTATTTTTCTTTCACTTCACTCGCTGCTTGGAGGTCATGGGTTCGATTCCCACGCCTCCCATTTTATTTTATCAATTTTTGCACTCTATTTTTTCAGCCAGCATACCCCATTTCGATTCCCCCTGACCCCATTTCTTTTCTTGCGAGTTTAAGGCATCACACTGGTGAGGTCACAGGTTCGAATCCTAGTGGCCTCATTCCTTTATAATCAATTAAATTTCCAGATTTATTCCTCTACATTTAGCCTAAACTAAAATTGTAAGTTTACTGGAAATTTAGTCAATTTCTTAGCTTATATTCACCAACATTTTCACTTGAAAACTTAGGGAAATTCATAGATCATTTAACACTTTTTGGGGTGCATTTTCATAGATTCGTTTAGCCGAAATATTGATAATCAGCCCCACTTCCATTTTAATCAACACACGATTTACATAGGTTTATGCACATAAAATGACAACAAAAACAATATCAAATTTGAATCCTTAACCCGAGACCTCATTTATAGTAACATTTTTGCACACGCACACACTTGCACAAAATTTTGAATACATGGTTGTCTTTCATACGATTTCAAGTACACAAACATAATCATATTCATCACGAAAACATAACATACACCTAAATCTACCAGCAATCATACCCAAACGACGATTTCTTGGGAGCTAGTGACAGGGGCATGAAAAAGGGGAAACAATCCTAGTTTTCGAATGAATAATATGAACCTTAAGGGGTCTCTTGGGAAAGGGACCAAGAGAGAAGAAAATCCATACCTTTTTGTCGTTAAACCCTTGACTTGCTGCCCAAAAACCTCACCCAAGAACACGTTTAAGCCTCCTCAATATCAACTCCACTCGAATGACAACCTCCCTTAGCCTAGTGTGCGATTAACGTTTGTTTTCTTGTGATTTAGTGTGAGTTCTTAAAGTGTGAAGAACTTGGTTTATTTTTCTGCTTTTGTATCTTATTTTGGCATAGAAATTTCGTGTGAAAGAACAAGAAAGATTGAGCGGGAGAGTTGAGAGATAGACGTGAGAGAGTGGGAGTTATATTAGACTTAGGAGTCTAGTTTAGGACTTAGTCAAATAAGGTTTAGTTAATTATTAAAAATCTGATTTTTATTTTATTTTAAATCATCTAATGAATAATAATTATTAACTTTAATTCATTGCTTCCACCTAGGTTCGAACCCGGGTGGAGCAAGACTTCACTTCAAGAGCCCAATTTTTGCCCTCTCTCCCCAAATTGCCCCTCCACCTTATTAATTAAATAATTAATCATATATTTAGGGAAATTACGATACTACCCTTAGCCAGGAAAAAGACCATTTTACCCTTAGACCCTTGAAACCTAAGATTTCCCTTTTAAAGTCCGATAAAGACTCCTTCGAGTAACTCTTCGTATTCGAGAGCCCTACATGGTTGGACCCAAACTTTCAAAGCTCAAATAACTCCCCAAGTTAGTTGGCTTGGCTGTAGCAAGGGTTCCGAGGTTTGTTTCTACGCGCATCAATTCGTGTGAATCCTGGTCTAATCATAGGCATTCTTGACACATTAAGCATCACTTATCATATCAAAATTTTTTTAGGGTTGTTACATTATCCCCCCCCCCACTTAGGAATATTCGTCCCCGAATGACACTACTCTTTACTAACAATAAGTAAGTCATCTATAGAACGTACGCATACATAGGTAATTCAAAACTCCCCATTGGTGAATATCTGCTTCACATATTAACATGATGGTGTACATCCTTGAAACCTACTAGAAGGTTAACATTAATAGACTAAGGAACTCTTTCCTAAACTAGTCTCATCAAAGCATACAACATAAGTAAACATATAAGTCAAACAAATCAGCAACCAACATGATGACTCAAATATATTAACCTCATACTAGTGCATAAACACTATACACAGTCAAATACGTGAAAGGCTAATTAAGGCTACGCACCCGAGACTTCACCAGAAGTGCCTTCCCCTGCACCCCTAGACTTGAGTGCGGAGAATCGTTGCCTCCTTAAGCCTCTTCACTTGGACCATTAGACTGAACTCTCTATTTCCCTTGTTCTTGACTTCTCCTATTCGGACAATCCTTCACCATGTGACCCAGTTTGCCACAATTCTAACAAGCATTATTGCCCATCATACATTCTCCTCCATGCTGTTTGCCACACTTCCTTCAAGGTGGCCTCTCCTGAGGTGTATCTAATCCATTGTTTCTCTTAACTTAGGACTCGGAATCCCTATCAGAGAGACCCATCGATGAACTTGACTCCCCTTGGTGGAAGAGTCCCTTGTTAAACCTGGGCTTATCCCTGATTTCTGTACTACTCTTCCTTGAAAAATTCTTCTCAGCTTGCCTTGACCTGTTCCCTGCCTAGTATGCTTTCTCTTCCTGCATTCCTCCACTTGTTGGACATGGACCATAAGCCTGGAAAGGCCCATGCTGGCTTGCATCATAGCTGCCCTACACTCCTCCTCGAGATTCTCAGCAATCTTCGATCCAGTGTAAACGGGAGGATTCATCCTCGTGAAGTCCCTTAACCTGCTAGCCATGGTGCTGGCATGTGGGTTCTTCCTGGGAACACCTTGTTGCTCCGCCTTCGTTTCTCCTCGTATTCATCTTTCTGAATCTCAAGAGTTGATGTTAGATACGCTCTTAAAACCAATAAATAGACATTAGAGAAGGCACGATAAGATCAGAAGAAGGGAATTTTCCTACGCATCATGCAGTTTCTAATTCAGGATAGTGGTGCACTTCACTACCATGACTTAGAAACTACTCAATGTGGTTGATCTGAACTTATTATCCTCAAAATTTAACCTAGTGCTATGATACCAACTTTGTCACGACCGAAATTTAGACCCCAGACGAGACCGGCGTCGTTGACCTCTCAGAGGTCGCAGACAAGCCTACATACTTCATTCTTACTTCATCTAGGTTAATTTTAGCAAAAATTTGAACTTTTTGTTTTCTTATTTCATGCTAAACATTTTAAACTTAACATCATGGGCGTTCAGAAAACAACCATCTAATATAGAGATAATCAAATGAAAGAAATAGTTCATAATTGCATTAAATGTATTTTTACCAAAACGGCACTAATACAATGTCTGAAATGAAAGATGAAAGAAACACTAGTGGAACATGCTCCACTAGCTAAAGCATACATCTAAGCTAGTGATAATGGTAGACATCCTCGAATGCATGAGGGCCTACCAAGTCTGGATGAAAGCTCCACGTCTGGATAGCTGCAACGTCAACCTGTAAGCTCTAGCGTCCATCTGTGCCTACACCTAAAAATATTGAGTTGTATGGGATAAGTATACACTTGTACTAAGTATGGGTATATGCAAGCACACACCAAGAAAATTCATGAGTAAGAATAGCTCTTTCCTAACAACATGATTATGGAAAGTCAAGTCAGTGGACTTCCCAAATCGGGATTAGGAAAGTTAGTGAACATTCCAAATTTGGATTAGGAAAGTCAGTGGACTTGCTAAATTTGGATTAGGAAAGTCATGCCATGAGAGTAACATGCATCATCATACTTATCATTTTGCAAGCAGCACATAACATACTGCACATATCATATCACGTAGTTCATACCATTCTTTCATATTCCATGAGACCTTGGAATCATGGACTTGACATTAGGACTTCCCAAAATGAGGGCTCAACATATGGGACCTCAACTAGGGAGCCTTCTTTAGCAAACACATAGTCTGTTTCATTCATTCATATGTACTTCATTTTGATTCATTCATATACTAGTGCAATCACTAGCCATACCTAGTGTCATTACTTAAGTCTAGCTCACCTCTTAATTATCCTATCCTAACACCTTTGGTATCGTTCATTTAATTATGTGCATCATTTGAGGCTGGCCTCATTCATTCATTTGTAACTTTAACTTTAACCGACATAGACCATGTGAGCATCATGAAATTCAATGTCATGAAACCCCACACCGAAAGAGGTGGAATCATCGGTCAAAGTGACCCAAAACATGCTAGCGTACATGGGAATTGAACCCCGCCAGATCCCTATATTGGTTGTATGGGTTCGAAGACTAGGAGATATAAGGAGACCCATACCAGGCATGCCGGACAGTCTCATCTCATGAGAGTTAAGTGAACCTCCGCCCTTCCCGAAAGAAGGCATCACTGCTCATAGCTAGTCTATCGCTGCTGAGTATAAATTTCCATTACATTCAACTCATACGTCATGGAAGTTGACTTCTAGTATGAGGACATCATAGCTCAATAGATGATTTCTCATCTCATCATTAGTATTAAGTGTGTTAATCTCAATACTCTCATAGGTGAGTACGTTTTGGTAACATTTACTTAGGCTCATTTGAGATTGTTCTCATCTTTTACATTAGCCTCATATCATCTTGTCACCACATTCATTAACATTAGCACATTTGCTCTTCATAATTACTCACTCCTTTTTACGTGAATGTTCATTTCATCATATGCCAATTCACTTGGCCATTTGTGTGTTTCACACTCTTACTTAACCCTTCTAGGGTTTCAACGTTTCATTACATAATAATCATTTCATCGTATGCCAATGCTCTTGGCCATTTAGTGTATTTCACACTCGTACATAACCCTTCTAGGGTTACATCATTTCATTACATACATTTTAGGTTCACTTATTTTTAACGTATGCTAGACTTATGGGTCTATACATACAAGCCATGAGGCTTCATTCATAGTTCGTTAAGTGTCTCATATCTTCCTAAGATTATGTAGTACAAGACTTATGCATCTTGTACGTATGCCAAGATCTCGATTTCGATCTAAGTAGGTGGCATTATTCTTGAAGATTTAATTCACGTATGATTTATGTATCAATACGGAAATTTGGGCAAGGGACCCAAGTTCGAATACCTTGGATAACACTTACATTTTTCCTTGATTTTATTTTTAGTCCTCATGACATTGGGACCCTAGATCGAGCCCCAACATCAACATTTCTTTTTAGTTCCTTTTCTTTAGAAACTCTCTCCCTTGGCCGAGGTGTTGTGGGTTCGAAACCCCACAGCCCCCTTTTATTTTTCCTATTTATTTTCCTTGTCTACTTCGCATTAACCATGAGGTTGTGGGATCAAACCCCCACAGCCTCTCTTTATTTTTCTTTTATTCGCTTGGGACTGAGAGGTTGTGGGTTTGAACCCCCATAGCCTCCTTATTTTTTTTTCATTTAAATGTTGACTTATCTATGCGTTGGCAGTGAGGTTCTGGGATCGAGCCCCCACAGCCTCACTTTATTTTCTTTTATTTTCCCTTTCTCCATTACTCTCCTTCACAGCCTTGAGGTCGTGGGTTCGATTCCCACGCTCACATTTCCTTTCTTTTATTTTTCTTTCACTTCACTCGCTGCTTGAAGGTCGTGGGTTCGATTCCCACGCCTCCCATTTTATTTTATTAATTTTTTAACTCTACTTTTTCAGCCAGCATACCCCATTTCGATTCCCCCTGACCCCATTTCTTTTCTTGCGAGTTTAAGGCATCACACGGGTAAGGTCACAGGTTCGAATCCTGGTGGCCTCATCCCTTTGTAATCAATTAAATTTCCAGATTTATTCCTCTACATTTAGCCTAAACTAAACTTGTAAGTTTACTGGAAATTTAGTCATTTTCTTAGCTTATTTTCACCAACATTTTCACTTGAAAACTTAGGGAAATTCATAGATCATTTAACACTTTTTGCGGTGCATTTTCATAGATTCGTTTAGCCAAAATATTGATACTCAAATCAGCCCCACTTCCATTTTAATGAACATCACGATTTACATAGGTTTATGCACGTAAAACGACAACCAAAACAATATCAAATTTGAAGCCTTAAACCGAGACCTCATTTACTGTAACATTTTTGCACAGGCACACACTTGCACAAAATTTCGAATACATGGTTGTCTTTCATACGATTTCAAGTACACAAACATAATCATATTCATCACGAAAACATAACATACACTTACAATCATACCAAACCTACGATTCCTTGGGAGCTAGTGACAGGGGCATGCAAAAGAGAAAACAATCCTAGTTTTCGAATGAATAATATGAACCTTAAGGGGTCTCTTGGGAAAGGGACCAAGAGAGAAGAAAACCCATACCTTTTTGACGTTAAACCCTTGACTTGCTTCCCAAAAACCTCACCCAAGAACACGTCTAAGCCTCCTCAATATCAACTCCACTCGAATGACAACCTCCCATAGCCTAGTGTGCGATTAACGTTTGTTTTCTTGTGATTTCGTGTGAGTTCTTCAAGTGTGAAGAACTTGTTTTATTTTTCTGCTTTTGTATCTTATTTTGGCAGAGAAATTTCATGTGAAAGAACAAGAGAGATTGAGCGTGAGAGTTGAGAGATAGACGTGAGAGAGTGGGAGTTATAATAGGGTTAGGAGTCTAATTTAGGACTTAGTCAAATAAGGTTTAGTTAATTATTAAAAATCTGATTTTTATTTTATTTTAAATCATCTAATGAATAATAATTATTAATTAATTACATTAATTCAATAGCTTAAATAAAAATCACTTTAATTCATTGCTTCCACCTAGGTTCGAACCCGGGTGGAGCAAGACTTCACTTCAAGAGCCAATTTCGGCCCTCTCTTCTCAAATTGCCCCTCCACCATATTAATTAAATAATTAATTATATATTTAGGGTAATTACAATACTACCCTTAGCTAGGAAAAAGACCATTTTACCCCTAGACCCTTGAAACCTAAGATTTCCCCTTTTTAAGTCCGGTAAAGACTCCTTTGAGTAAATCTTCGTATTCGAGAGCTATACATGGTTGGACCCAACCTTTCCAAGCTCAACTAACTCCCCAAGTTAGTTGTCTTGGCTGTAGCAAGGGTTCCGAGGTTTGGTTCTACGCGCATCAATTCGTGTGAACCCTGGTCTAATCATAGGCATTCTTGACTCATTAAACATCACTTATCATATTCATTTTTTTTAGGGTTGTTACATAGGAGATCATTGGACTTAAGGATTTCTTTCCTTGAGCTTGTGAATCACATATCAAGCTCCTCATCATTCTAAAGACATACTTTAAGAATCCATAGCCTACACATTATGTAAAAAGGTAAAGAAGAATAGATTTAGTACAAGAATGCACTAAGTATGACAATGATGCAAAAACATGCATTCAAAAGGGATATTTTACTTGAAAACCATGTATCATGCCTTTTTGTGAAATTTTAAAAAAGTTTGATACAATAACATTTATACAATTTACATACTTCATAGAGGCATATTAAATGGTCATATAAAATCATATAATGCATTTAAGACATTTTAAGGATCACTTTACAGTAAGCTCCTCACACTTTACAGTAAGAATTTTTCACTTACAGTGAATTTCTCTTCATTAACTCATTAACCTCCCAAGTAGCCCTCTAGTGATACTTGGTGCAATGCATCACCGTAAAGCCACAAGGAAACCATACATATAACCTACACAAGCCAATACATACCATCATAGAAGTATAGCACACCACAAGACATATTCAAATCAAGACCAAAACACATTACGGTGAACTTTACTTATTATTAACATATACCAACATTACTTCATATATAACATTATAAAACCTTACACACAACCACATAATTAAGTCTACTAGTGCAATGTACATGTGAAGCCCCATAATCTCACACATACTTAGTAAACCTATCATGAGACCACAAACCTTAACATCCAATTCATACATCAACATAGCAAGTGAAGATAACTTCATTTATTTCAACAAGATCTTTATCATGTAGTCATTAAGACCAATATTATGCATATACAACAAGATGTAAGAACTCAAAAATGACTTAGGTGAACATAGAGCCTAACATGGGTGTAATGATGGTCTAAGGTCCTAAATATTGTCTATAATGTGGTATTAAGGCAGTATCTAAGAGTTTAGGTGCATTGGAAGTCAAACGACATGGGACGACCAAGACGTTCGACGACTAAGTCAACCTAGTGCCTCACATGTGGTTTTATGTGTTTATGTATGATTCATGAGGTGGTGAAGTCCTAACATGAGTTATTATGGTGTATATACGACGTGTGTCAAGTTTCGTGAGGTTTGGAGGTCAGACGTCCAAGAACGTCCGATGACGTTCGAAAGATAGACTTCAGACGTCCTTGTGAGTTTGGGTGTGTTTAAGCATGTTGCGTGACTTATTTTATGTTGAAATTGTTTGGAGATGTGCCTAATACCTAGACGTAAGTGTTTAGAGGTTTAACATCCAGGTACAACCCCACCTAGGACCCACAAAAGGCCCTAGAGGAGGACCCCAACTTAAGACTTGAAGTTGCATGGCAGCTTCCATGCACTGCCAAACGATGACCCAAATGACGTCCAGTCGATGGAACGACGACTCGTAGACTTTTAGAGTCGATGGATCCTGCAAGTATTTTGGTGGAGAAGCTACAGGAGCAACCAATGAGACCCCGTCGATGGGGTGTGGTCTCACACACAGACCGTCGATGGTAGGGCGTTGATGGTGCTATGAAACTACCTGCAATTTTCTGTTAAGGCTTGTTTTTTTTTTGGAAATTCACCCCAAGTATTATAAAATAGGAGGACGCTTGTTTTAGTTATTTATGGGTATTTAAGAGTATATAAGTGATTAAACTCTCATTGAAACCCTAGCACTTAGATCAAAACCCTTTCCCTCCTAAAGTTTCTCCAAAAACATCCATGAGAGCTTAAGATGAAGATGGAGTTTGAAGATGGGTCTTCAATGGATTTTCTTCTTCAATAATCATTGGGTTCTACTAATAAGGTATGTGAGTTATTCATATATGGCTTTCTATCACCTTAGAGCCAATTTCAAAGATTGATTTTCAAAGATTTCAAAAGAGATGAAAAAGTCCAATTTCTACTCGAAGTCTTGGGTTCTTGCAAGAAACATTTTCAAAGCATAAGATACGATATTATTGTGTTATAATTGATGTTTTCCTATGAAATTCTCCATGAACACTTGATCTTCTCAAATCTCTAAATTTGACTAAAATATGGATGAATTGATCATGCTTTGATTAATGACTTAATGTGTAGATTGTTATGGACTTTTGATTTATGTATAGATTATGATTGTATGATGTATAGGCTGTTTCAATTTGATCAATTTATTAATGAATACTCTTAGATCTATTGTATGTTAATCTTATTGAATTGATATTGGCTAAATGCTTCTAGATTCTAGTGTAGTTTTCTATGGGTTATTGATTGATTTATGAATTGTATTCAATTGATGTTTAGGTTGTATTAGATTAATAAATCTATATTGAATTGACCAAGATTCATTGAGTATTATTGTTATTGTATTGAATTGATGTTCATGGCCATGGGTAAGGGCCTTATGGTATTGAATTGGATGATTTGGCTTTGGATTGAAGTGATGAGATCAAGTGGGTGGTATGATGCCCTAACTTTCTTAATATTATGTATAGCTATTGTAATTTAGCTCTTGAATTATGTGTGATTGGTATGGTTCACTTATGGTGGCGGTGTTATGTGATTGATGTGGCCTTCTCGGAGTTGTTTTATGTATTATGATGATCATGGCCTTGTCGGCACTACTTAAAGTAATATAATGATTTGTGTAGTTGATTATGTGAAGTATGATCATATCTACCTATATGTTAAGTAATGTGAAAGTATGTGTTTCTTATATTGATGCTATTTAGGAAATCATGTTAGACTATGACTATGTGTTCTTGTGTGTAGTCTTAGAATTGATGAATGTGTAACATTCCAGAAAATTAATGTCTAGTGAAGAGCCCAATAAGTCTTTAAGAATGCGTATTGGGGATACGTAGGCATCCCAATGCCCAATATTGAGAAATATTGGGCATAGTATAGAAAATTGGCTAAGGGGTATTAGCCAATTTCTATATAATACCCAAATAAGCAAAGTATTGGGCATATTAGAAATATTGGCTTAAAGGGATGTTAGCCAATTTTATAACATTAACAAGCTTGTTTAAGAATTGTACTTGCAATAAATACCTTAAGCTAAAAAATAGATTTCCAAGTATTCACTGAGGTATGAGGCATCCAAGTGTCAAGCCTAGATACCATTCCACATGACCATCTAAAATGATCATGTATATTAAGCAGTGCCCAAGGACATGATGAGGGTCCTTGGGACAATAAGTAAACATTCCCAAAGGAATTATAAATAATAGTTAGTTAGGAAAGTACAAGTAACCCATGTGCAAGCACATGGGGAGATACGGCCAAGAGGGGACCAACCTAACCTAATTTGGTTAGGGTAGTTAGGGGGCAGGCGTGCACATGGGTTCACCCATGTGGGGCATAGCTCTCTAACTAATTCTAGACTCTAACCCACTGGAATAGCTAGCTAATTAACCTATGACTAACCGAAATGGACCAATTAGTGCACCCGACAACCTAAGACTTAACCGGGTTGACACTAACTTAGTACTAGTTAAAGAGACAACCTAGTACCTAACCTAGGATGGTCCAAAAGGTTGGTTATGGTTCCAACAACTTAGGTATACTTTAGTAATTACCCTAGACTACTTAATTAATTAATTTAGAAACTTAATTAATTAATTTAAAGGAGCAAAACCGAAATCACAAAGCAATTTCTAGATTTTGGTTAAGACAAGGAAAAGACAACCTAGTACCTAACCTAGGTTGGTCCAAAGGGTTAGTTATGGTTATAACGACTTAAGGGTACTTTAGTAATTACCCTAGGTCACTTAATTAATTAAATTAGCCATTTAATTAATTTAATCAAAGGGGTCAAAACTAAATTCTTACACTAACCTAGTACAACTCAAGAAACATCCTAGTACTTAACCTAGGATGGTCCAAACGGGTTTATTATGGTTCCAATGACTTAGGGGTACTTTACTAATTACCCTAGGTGCCTTAATTAATTAAATAAGCCATTTAATTAATTAATTTAAAGGGGCAAAAACGAAATCTTAGGAAAATTTTCACATTTGACTAAGTATTGTGTTTTCCTAGTTCGAGTCAATCTAGGAGGTGCTTTTTAGTAATGAATTAATTTATTTTTTTAATGAACTTATTAAGACTTAGTTTAATGATTCAATATCAGTTCCTAAACCTAAAAACTTACGATAAAACTCATAGAAAAGGTGACGCAAAACAGTAAGCAACGAACGAAACAAAAATAGAAAATTCCATTAATTCTCTTAGGCGATTTCAAGGCTTCCTTCAAGTTTTCGTTCAAGGTGATCTTCGTAGATTAAGTTCTACTTAAGGTATGGGTTTATCTCCTGGACTTCTTTCTCCAAGAGAAATTTCTTTCCAACGATTCAAAGATCTTGAAAACTAGGGTTATTCCCGTGTTCTCGTCAAACTCCTTTGTCCCTAGTATCCTTTTCGGTTCAATGTTGAATAGGTTAGAGATCATGTTGTTGGTATGTGGTGCTGGCTGATTTTATGGGTAATGTTCCTGAAATATGAATGTCGATTAACCTATGAAGTTGTGATCGTATAAAGTTAAGTGCTTATAACGTGAATCATGAATCGACGATGCTTTAGTTACACCCATAATTGTTTAAGTGTTGATGTGTTTTTCCAAATGTTGTCTTCCTGTTATTGTGACGTTATGCAGATGCTAACTTCATCAAATATTAATATGATGCTGTCCAATATGTCTTAAAAACGTTACCCTAAATTCATGAACTAAGATTGCTTAAGAGAATGATACTATGCTAAGCTATGTCCGAAAATGTTTTGTATGAAGATGATTACGGTTTGTTGTGCAAACCTACTGTAAATGTGACTTGTTGATGATGTTGTGTTCGTTAAATGATCATATTATGCTGTTCAAGATGTTTAAAAACGTTATGCCTAAAGTTATGTTATATGGTTGGCTTAAAAGATCTCCATGAAATCACATTTGAATGAATTGCCTATCTTATGCCAATAATTTTTGCAATAAATTGGTTGTTTAATAGAATTGGCTACAACATTTCTTTCAAAGAATGATGGGAAGATTGACTTACTAAAATGATGAGATTAGCTATGGTACCTACATGAAGTTAATTTAATTGGGCAATGATATTCTCATTACCAGTGTATAGTGGAATTATGATTTGTGCCAACAAATTGGCTAGTAAAACATATGTTTAATCATATTACTTCCAAAACATGAAAATTCATACCAATCTCTACATTAATGAACTCATAACATAGGGTATGTCAATCAATGGGACAAGTTCCAACATACCCTATCCACATATACTTATGAACGTAAAAACATTGAATTGTTCTTGTAAGTTAATCAAAGGTTAAAAGTTCAAGTGTAGTGAAAGTTTGGCTTATGCCAATAAATTGGCCTACAACATTATCTCCAAAATATGTAATAGAATTGGCTAATGATTCCATCAAATTATATTTGAATGAATGTTTGGCTTGTGCCAATAAATTGACTATGAAGTTATTCCCAATTGTTTAGGCCAATACTAATCATATGCCAATCTTGTGAGAGAGGGGAATTGAACCCGGACTCAAGGCCAAATGTGTGAGATACATAAGTCTCACACATAATCGAAAATTATATGCTGCCCAAGGGATTCGAACACGGATCGCCTTGACCGAATGTGCAAGATGCATACGTTTTGCACAATATGCACTTAGATGATCATGAAACACTTAGCCAAATATGAGCAACCCGAAAGGGGTACTATAAGTGTAAAGTACACTAAAGTCCATGTGCATGGCATATGATGTAAGTTAACGACAAGATTAAGAAATGAACATTCACGTTATGATGTGAGTTATTATGTTAAACTGTGATGCTAATGAAAATGGTGACAACATGATAAGCGGCTAAGATGAATGGTGACACAAGTCTCAACCAGTCCTAAGTAAAGATCACTAAAAGTACTCACTTAAGAGAGTGTTGAATATCAAGAGACAAGTCTCAATCACATTCTATATGTAAGTGTAAGGACAATTCACACTTAATACGTAAAGAAGAGATGAGAAATCATCTAATGAGCTATGACTACCTCATGCTAGAAGCAAGCTTCGATGATGTATGAGTTGAATATAAATAGAAACTTTAAACTGAGCACCGATAGGCTAGTTATGAGTGGTGATGCCTTCTTTTGGGAAGGGCGGAGGTTCACGTAATTCTCATGAGATGAGACTGTCCACCAAGGTGGTATGGGTATCCCTAAATCTCATAGTCTTTGAACTATGTTGCCACCATAGGGAACTAGCTTGGTTGAAACCCAATAAGCTAGCATATTTTGGTTTCACTTTGGCCAGTGAATCCACCTCTTTTCGGTGTGGGGGAGACATCGGATTTCATGATGCTCACATGATCTATGTCAGTTAAGGTTGAAGTTCCTCAAAGTATGAAAGATAATGAAATTAACGATACCGAAGGTGTTTGTGCAAGACAATCAGGAGGTGAAACCAGATTCAAGTAATGACATTAGGTCATTCTTGGTCATTGCACTTCATGATCCCGATGATAGTCTTAAAATTCATCCTAGGTATAGCTGGTGTTTACATCAGCCTATGAATGAATGAAATGAATAATGTGAAGTACGAATGAACGAATGAAGCAGATTCTGTGTTTGCTAAAGAAGGCCCTCGGGTTGAGGTCCCATATGTTGGGCCCTCACTTGAGATGTCTTAATGCTACATCCACAATTCCAAGGTCTCGTGGATATGAAATGTATAATATATGAAACATTAAATATATGTTATGTGATTCTATGTGTGTATGATGTGTGACGTATTCATGATATGACCTTCCTATTACGAATTAGGAAAGTCCAGAGACTTGACCTCCTAAGAAAGCATGTTGATTAGGAAGAGCCATGGCTTATAATGACTTCTTATATGATGCCAATAAAGGGAAGTAGAAACATAACGTTAACTAAATAACCCATAACTTCCCTAACATGAAAGTAATGAAATCAATGGCATGATCAATATAGAGTGGCTTATGAAATGTAATGAATATATAGTGTAAAGAATGACTCACTATAAGGTAGGCTTATGAAATGTAATGAATATATAGTGTAAAGAATGACTCACTATAAGATAGGGAAATCATTATAGTGAGTCATTCTTTACACTATATATTCATTACATTTCATAAGCCATTCTCTATTGATCATGCCATTGATTTCATTACTTTCATGTTAGGGAAGTTATGGGTTATTTAGTTAACGTTATGTTTCTACTTTCCTTTATTGGCATCATATAAGAAGTCATTATAAGCCATGGCTCTTCCTAATCAACATGCATTCTTAGGAGGTCAAGTCTCTGGACTTGCGTAATTCGTAATAAGTAGGTCATACCATGTATACATCACACATCATACACACATAGAATCACATAACATACATTTAATGTTTCATATATTATACATTTCATATCCCCGAGACCTTGGAATCGTGGATGTAGCATACATATGGGACCACAACCCGAGGTCCTTCTTTAGCAAACACAGAGTCTTCTTCATTCGTTCATTCGTACTTCACATGATTTATTTCATTCATTCGTAGGCTGATGTAAACACCAGCTATACCTAGGATGAAGTTTAAGACTCTCATCGGGATCATGAAGTGCAATGACCAAGAATGACCTAATGTCATTACTTGAATCTGGTTTCACCTCCTTATTGTCTTGCACAAACACCTTCGATATCGTTCATTTCATTATCTTTCATACTTTCATGAACTTCAACCTTAACCGACATAGATCATGTGAGCATCATGAAATCCGGTGTCTCCCCCACACCGAAAAGAGGTGGAGTCACTGGCCAAAGTGAAACCAAAACATGTTATCTTTATGGGTTCGAACCAAGCTAGTTCCCTATGTTGGCAACATAGTTCAAAGGCTAGGAGATTTAAGGAGACCCATACCCACCTTGGTGGACAGTCTCATCTCATGAGATTTATGTGAACCTCCGCCTTTCCCGAAGGAAGGCATCACCACTCATAGCTAGCCTATCGGTACTTAGTTTAAAGTTCCTATTTACATTCAACTCATACATCGTTGAAGCTTGCTTCTTACCATGAGGTATTCATAGATCATTAGATCATTTCTCATGTCTTCTTTATGTATTAAGTGTGAATTGTCCTTACACTTACATACAGAATGTTATTGAGACTTGTCTCTTAATGTTCAACACTCTCTTAGGTGAGTACTTTTTGGTGACCTTTACTTAGGCTTGGTTGAGACTTGTCTTACCATTCATCTTAGCCACTTATCATGTTGTCACTATTCTCATTAGCATCATCAATTACTCACCTCATTAGGTGAATGTTCATTTATTAATCTTACCATTAACTCATGGTCTTGCCCATTTCGGGTTACTCATAATTGAATAAGTGTTTCATGAAAATCTAAGTATATGTTGTGTAAGAATTATGCATTTTACACATTCAGCCAAGGGACCCAAGTTCGATCCCTAGTGGCTGCATTTCATTTCATTTTAATGTGTCTCACAATTTCAGTCAAGGGACCCATGTTCGAATCCCTTGGGTAGCACTTGATTTGTTTAATTATTTAGAGTGCTAGGTGACATCATTTATTTCGGCCAAGAGAATTTGGGATCGAATCCGAGTGGCCTCAATTTTATTATTTTATTTTGGTGTGAGATTTATGTATCTCACACCCTTGGCCAAGGAGCCGAGTTCGAATCCCCCTTCCCTCACTATTTTCTTTTTCTTTTAATTTCAGGCTTCTTTCAACCTGCCCAGTTCGAATCCCCTCTCTCACCCTATTTTCTTTTCTTTTATTTTAAGGCTTAATCTCTTAGTATTAGGACCTTAAGGTCTCGAGTTCCACCCTCAATGGCAACCTATATTTTTCTTCATTTTTACTAGTGAATAGCCGAAACTATACTCCATTAACATATGCCTTTAATTCACTTTCTTTGCATTTAGCTTAGGCGTTTTAGCTTAGAGTTTTACATAAACTTTTAGCCAATTATTTAAGGAATTTAATTCTATTTTCTTGTTCATGAACATAACGATTTCAACATCATATGTCAATAACACAACAAATACATAGAACCTAATTCACCACGTTCTTCAAAACAATCTGTAATATGCTTCTCATGATATTTAACATTATTGTGTACATAAAACATACATACAGTCGGACACACATAAAATGAACATACGTTGTCCGGAAACATCATATTACACACAATTACAAACGTTCCTAAGATTGTCTATCAGCAAACATACCAACACATGCATCACTTTTTAGAGGATCTAATGACAGGGGCATGCAACGGGGCAACCTCAATTTTCGATTGGAATACGTACTGAACCATAGGGGACTCTTGGGAAAGGGACCAAGAAAGAAGAAAACCCATACCTTTTCAGCCTTTACAACCAGCCACAACCACACGCTTCCACCCAAACACAAACCTGTCTTCTGAGCTTTGATTCTTGTTCCCAAGTGAAGTTCTTTACTTATAACTCTTAGGCGTACGAATTTTTCCTTTTGTTTTTGATTGATGCAGCCAGGAATACATTTAGAACAGTGAGTATACGTTTGTTTTATGTTTTTAAATTGTGAGGTAAGGCAGAAAATCTTTTTAGGATTAATATAAAGAATTAAGAGTGGGCATGAAGCACACTCCTAGTGGGAGTCATGCGCCCCTTTTGTGGGAATTGTTGTTGACTTATTCAACACAATTAAAATGGTAAAATAAGATTATAAAATATATATTAAGTTATTATAATGCCCCTCCTTATTTTAATTAATTTTTAATCAATTAATTTGTGCCCCCTTATGCCTCCAACTCGGCTCGAACCCGAGTGTGGAGGTAAGGTCAATCTCGGGTTTAACCACCGAGATTTGACTTATTTTGACTAATTAATATCTTAATTTAATTAATTACATATCATCCTAGGGTAATTACTAGTCTACCCCTAGCCCGAAAATTACCTTTATACCCCTAGAACCCTTAAAACCTAGGACTAACCCTCTAAGTCCGGTTAAGACTCATCCGGGTGAATCCTAGTATTCGGGTACACTATATGGCTGGAACCAACTCTGCCTAGCTCAAATAACACATCAAGTTGGTTGTCTTGGCTGGTTCATAGGTTCAGAGGTCTGGTTCCACGCGCATCAATCCGTGTGAACCAGGTCTAACCTAGTCATTTTATGTACGTTTAGGCCTTACTTAGCATAGTCGTTTTTGGGTTGTCACACTTGCTAGTATAGGAGAATTTCTATGGAGTTTAGGTGGTGGTATGGGACACTATCTAGACATTGCACAATAGGCTTTGAAGATGTTAGTGAGAGTCCCTAGGTATTCTTCAAGACCATTACTTGAATGTTCTTATGTGATGAATGTCTCCTAAATGAACTAAGGAATGTAATGACTAAAGTTAAGAATGCATGTTAAATGAATAAGTACTTATCTAGAGTAGTTAAGGGTTGTCTAGGTAAGGTATGAAGGGGGCAAAGGAATGGTCACTTCATCTCTTACTTAGATAAGTCTTAATAATGATTCTAGTTAAGGAAAGTGATTGACTATGCAGACATGATCAAAACTTAGGTAAGTCTTAAGGATTACTTAGGTAATCTTGAAGAACTCAATTATGGACATTCTCTTCTTGAGCTATTTGAGTAGGTCTTTTGATAAACTTTGAAAGGGAAATTTCATATGTTATTGTCACGCCCCGAGCTACCCCGAGACGCGGACACAGGACCTAGGACCACAAGTGATCCCAAGCTGAACCTGCTGGAATGATCATGAGAATACTAAAGAATATAAGCTGATGCGGAAGCTAAATCATAATTTATAATGAAAAAATAGGGATTTCCCATATGCTAAAACTGAGATAATATGAAAACTGATGAGTTTTATACAAAGAAGTTATTAACTTAATACGAAGTTGAGACTAACTATGTCTGAAAATATCCTCTAAACTGAGTGGAAATGCTGGGACAGGCCCCAGCTAAGTCTAGTAAAAACTAAAACTAAAAGACTAAATACTGAAAAAGAAACTCATGACTATTGTCCTCTGAGAATGAGGACTCACCACTGAATCTGCAGAACTGAAGATCGGAAATTGATCTAAGCGCGATCTGGATGCTGAGAACCTGTTCCTATATCCTGAGAATATGTAGCACACATATGTGTCATTACATGGAGGTACTGAGCATGTAGGAGCTAAAATAAAACATAACTGAACAAGCACAAAAGCAAGTATAGAAATATGAACATGATATATGGAATGCTAAGATAACTAAATGCTATGACAAAAAAAATAACATGCTGAAAGTGAATACTGAATATACTGATAAATGGTCAATGCAATAGAGTCTGACTGAACTGTGGGAGATACTAATAACCGATAATAAAACAACATGAGCTAAATGTGGAGTTCAATATATACGCCCCAATGAGAGGACCCAATATACACTGCCAGAGGTATAAAGGCATGCTGGCGTGATCACTAAACTGATTACAACAAAGGAACTTACAACCTACTTGGCTAGTAGTTTTGGGACTAATTGGGTACGCTGAACCCTAGTCCAACTCAGTATTATAATACTCCCAATGAATAAAGTGCTTCAGACATTATAACTAAATTTCTATAAATACTGGATAGCTCAAAACTGAACATGCAAACTGAGAATGCAACAATTAATCTGATAATGATGCATGAATATTTGAGGCATGTATATCTGAAGTAACTGAAATATCTGACCTAGCAGATGTAATTCAAGAACTAAAGAAATACATAGCTAGGGTTCTGAAATTCATGCAATAATCTGAGTAATAACATGGAAATCTGATTTGGAACATATAAACAATTAATTCTTGAAGTTCTGTTGAAGTTCTAGAAGCCTTACGTTTAATCATGACTTGGGAATCAAGAATCTAACTGAAAACTACGGATCTAATGGGTGAAGGAGCCCACTAGTGAAATCTCACATACCTGCTGATGAAATCCATGGAGAAATTGTTAGATTTTGGGGCTGGAAATGCTGGAACCGTGATGTATTCTTAAATTAGGGTTCTTGACTTTTTATGCTTTCTTGCTTCTAATTTTCTATTTTTTGATTTATGATTTTGACTTAGGTAAGTTGTTGTTATGTTTATAGGCTTAAACTGGTTAAAATCTGTTAATAGAGTCAAAATGACGTATCTGAGGGGTTAAACAAAGCAGGAAAAGACCAAAAGACCCCTGACTTAATTGATGTCGGACCAAACAATGACCTGGACAAATGGTCCGTCGTTCAATCGACGGTCCGTCGTTGGGTTCCGTCGGTTGGGTCTGTTCGACATGCCTTTACTAAAATTGGCATAACATTTTACTCGGAGGTTTGATTTTAGAAAGTTCAGTGGATATAGAAAGCTAATTCAATTATCTATCTATTGTTATGTCATGGTACACCTAATTCATTTTGTTCTAAGAGTTATGATCATTTGATGTTGACCCAACTGCAATTTCCCCCTAACTGTTTGCTAATTTCCACCCACTGTCATACCTACTGTCCGTGGGTCCATCTACGGGCCATCCTGGTTAATCGTGGTTCTTGTCAAAAAGTGGGTAAATGGGGTGTTAGTCAATGGACACATCTACAGATCGTAGTCTGACCTACGGACCGTTGATCTGTCTGTCATTCAACACTTAGTCAAATTTTCTGTGCTGAGTTTTTGGGAGAGTTTCAATCACAATCGATGGATGTGCAGCACAGGCCATGGGTCAGGCTACGGTCCGTCGATGGTAATCGTCGATTGCACCTGCAGATTTCTGAAAAGCTGATTTTTGGTTTGTCTTCGATACGAGGTGTTACATTATCTCCCCTTTGGGAACATTTGTCCTCGAATGAAGACTAAACTAGCTGAAATAGAGGGAGAGAGTTGCAATCCCTACTACTAAACACTAAGGACTGAGTTTCTGACTTGATTAAGTTCCAAGAACATGAAAATATGCTGAAAATGCAAGTACAAACTCAGAGAACATGATTATATGGCTTAATTTACACATGAATGACTGAAAAACATAAGAGGAACTATTACCTCAAGCTAGAGTGGAATCGTAAGGAAAGAGGTGAGGATACTTGGCTTTCATAGCTGCTGCTTCTTCCCAAGTAGCTCCCTCTACGGACTGACTCCTCCATAAAACTTTGACTGAAGCGACTTCTTTGTTTCTAAAACTCTTAACCTGACGGTCAAGAATCTCAACTGCTACATCCTCATAAGAAAGACTATCTTTCACCGCAACACTCTCTAATAGAACTACAGAGGTTGGGTCACCCACACACTCTCTAATGGCACTACAGAGGCTGGGTCACCCACACACTTCTTCAAGAGTGAGATGCGGAAGACTGAATGCACTGCTGCTAATTCTGCTCGCATTTCTAACTCATATGCCACCTTGCCAATCCTTTTTCAAGATCTTGTTAGGGCCTACATATCTGGGACTGAGATTCTCTTTCTTGCCAAATATCATCACCCCTTTCATAGGTGACACTTTAAGAAAAGCCCAATCATCAACTTGGAACTCTAGTTCCCTACTCCTTACATCTACATAAGATTTCTGACGACTCTCGGATATTTTATGTCAATATCTAATGAGTTGAACTTTATCCATAGCATAAATGACTGAATCTGGCCCTATTAAAGCTTCCTCACCTACTTCAAACCAACAACAGGAAATCTACATCTATGCCCATACAGTGCCTCATAAGGGGCCATCTGAATGCTGCAATGCGTAGCTATTGTTGTAGGCGAACTCAATCAGAGAAAGGTGATCATCCCAAATACCTTTGAAATCGATCACACAAGCCCTCAACATATCCTCTAGGGTCTGAATGGTACGCTCTGCTTGTCCATCCATCTATAGATGAAATGTTGTACTAAGGTTAACTTGAGTACCAAGACCCTTCTGAAACTACTTCGAGAAATGAGATGTAAACTGAGGATCTCTATCTTAGATGATAGAAAAAGGAACTCGATGCAACCTCACAATTTCATTAATGTAAAGCTTGGAATAGTCCTCTGCCGAATCTGTAGTCTTGACCGCCAAAAAGCGAGAAGACTTAGTCATCCTATCAACTATCACCCAAATGGAGTCATGTTCTCTACGAGTACACGGTAACCCTGTGATGAAATCCATATTGATCACTTCCCATTTTCAAGTAGGAATATCGATATCTTGAGTCATACCCCCTGGTTTATGATGTTCTACCTTGACTTGCTGGCACTTGGGTCACTTACTCACAAAATCTGCTATATCCCTCTTCATGTCATTCAACCAATAGACTTCCCACAGATTGCGGTACATCTTAGTGTAACCTGGATGAATAGAATATCTGGAGTATGAGTTTCTGCAATAATATGTTGTCTCAACTCGCCCACATCCAGAACACAAAATCTACTCTGGTAGAGAAGTACACCATCTCCCCCTTGGGAGAAAACTTCCACTCTCTGATTATGGACTGCACCTTTAAGTTCAAGCAAGATTGGATCACTATCTTGATTTTCCTTAATCTCCACTACCAAAGAAGATTATGCCCCATTATGAACTATTACACCACTGTGTGATATGCTCATAAGGCGAACTCCTAAGCGAGCAAGCCTGTGAACATCCTTTAAGAGCTCCCTCATTTCTTCCTCAACATGGGATACACTACCCATAGATAGTCTACTAAAAAACATCTGCTACTACATTCGCCTTACCAGGATGATAATGCACACTCATATCATAATCCTTAAGGAACTCAAGCCATCTCCTCTGGCGAAGATTCAACTCTTTCTGGGTGAACACATACTGAAGGCTCTTATGGTCAGTGAACACATCTAAATGAACACTATACAAGTAGTGTCTCCAGATCTTAAGTGCAAACACCACTGCTTCAAGCTCGAGGTCATGAGTTGTATAGTTGTTCTCATGCACCTTAAGTTGTCTAGAAGCATAAGCTATAACCTTATCTCGCTGCATCAGCACACAACCTAGTCCCACTATGGATGCATCACAATAGATCACATAACCATCTGAACCCTCTGGTAGAGTCAAGACAGGAGCTGTAGTCAATCTAGTTTTCAATTCTGCAAATATTTTCTCATAATCATCTGACCATAGAAACTTGACCATCTTCTTAGTCAACCTAGTCAATGGTGAGGCTATAGATGAAAATCCTTCCACAAACCTTCTTTAATAACCAGCTAGACCTAAGAAATTTCTGATATATGTAGCAGAGGTAGGTCTAGGACATTGTTTCACTAATTTTGTCTTCTGTGAATCCACTCGGATCCCCTCTCTAGATACAATGTGACCAAGGAAAGAAACGGATTGCAAACAGAACTCACATTTGCTAAACTTAGTGAATAATTTGCGATCTTTGAGAGTCTGCAGAACAACTCTCAAATGACTTGCATGTTCTTCCTCATTCCTAGAGTAAATGAGGATATCATCAATAAATATGATAACGAACAAGTCAAGTACTGTTTGAAAACTATGTTCATCAAATCCATGAAAGTTGCAGGAGCATTGGTTTGTCCAAATGACATAACTGCAAATTCATAATGACTATACTGAGTTCTGAAGTCTTTTTTTGGAATTTCACTATCTCTAACTCTGAGTTGATGATAACCCGATCTGAGGTCTATCTTGGAGAAATGGCTAGCACCCTGAAGTTGGTCAAAAAATTCATCAATCCTGGGGATGGGATACTTATTCTTTATTGTGACCTTGTTCAACTGTCTATAGTCAATGCACATTCTGAGAGAACCATCTTTCTTCTTTACGAACAACACTGGTGCACACCATGGTGAAATACTAGGTCTGATGAAGCCCTTATCTAAAAGGTCTTTCAACTACTCCTTCAATTCTTTAAGATCTGTTGGAGCCATTCTTTAAGGAAGAATAGAAATAGGTTGGGTATATGGAAGGAGATCAATTCCAAAGTGAATTTCCCATTCGGGAGGAACACCGGGAAGATCTTCTGGAAACACTTCTGGAAACTCATTGACTACTGGAACTGACTCAAGAGTTGGAGTTTTAGAGCTAGAATCCTTAACCCAAACTAGATGATAGTGATAACCCCTATAGATAATCTTTTTGTCCTTAAGGTAAGAAGTAAATCGACCTATAGGCGCTAAGCTACTACTTTTCCATTCTAAGATTGGTTCATCTGGAAATTGAAAACGAACAATCCTAGTTCTAGAATCGACTGAGGCATAACATGAATGTAACCAATCCATGCCTAGAATGACATCAAAGTCTACCATTTCTAACTCTATAAGATCTGCTAAGGTAACTTTCTAAGAGATTGTGACAAGGTAATTTATGTATACCCGTTTAGCTATAACTGGGTCACTGACTGGAGTAGATACTGAGAAATGTTCTGAGAGCGTTTTTGGAATGACACTGAATTGGACTGCTATGTAAGGTGTTACAAAAGAAAGAGTAGACCCTGGATCTAACATTGCATAAACATCAAGGTCAAGGACTTGTAATATACCAGTGACTACATCAGGAGAACCTTAATGATCCTGGCGAGCCTGAAGAGCATACAACCTGTTCTAGAGCTGACCGCCACCTATACCAGATGAGTTATCATGCTGAGTCGGGCGACTTGCTGGTGCTGGTGAAGTTGTAGACTTAAATATACAATTTTCACCTCCTTGAGTCTGTCTAGAAGGACAATCCCTGAACCTGTGACCAGATTGACCGCAACCAAAACACCCTTCCTTTCCTGCAAGGGACTCGCTTGGATGGTTCTTACCACACTTAGGGCAAGCGGGTAAACTGATGCGGAAGCTAAATCATAATTTATAATGAAAATATGGGGATTTCCCATAGGCTAAAACTGAGATAATATGAAAAGTGATGAGTTTTATACAAAGAACTTATTAACTCAATGCGAAGCTGAAACTAACTATGTCTGAAAATAGCCTTTAAACTGAATAGAAATGCTGGGACAGGCCCCAGCTAATTCTAGTAAAAACTAAAACTAAAAGACTAAATACTGAAAAGAAACTCATGACTATTGTCCTCGTAGAATAAGGACTCACCACTGAATCTGCTGAACTGAAGATCGAAAACCGATCTAAGCGCGATCTGCATGATGAGAACCTGTTACAATATCACGAGAAGATGTAGCGCATGTATGTGTCATTACATGGAGGTACTGAGCATGTAGGATAGAGTAAAACTAAAATCAAAAAATAACTAAACAAGCACAAAAGCAAGTATAGAAATCTGAACATGATATACGGAATGGTAAGATAACTAAATGCAATGACAAAAAAAATAACATGCTGAAAGTGAATCCTGAATATAATGATAAATGGTCAATGCAATAGAGTCTGATTGAACTGTGGGAGATACTAATAACCGATAATAAAACAACATGAGCTAAATGTGTAGTCCAATGTATACGCCCCAATGAGAGGACCGAATATACACTACCAGAGGTATAAAGGCATGCTGGCGTGATCACTAAACTGATTACAACAAAGGAACTTACAACCTACTTGGCTAGTAGTTTTAGGACTAATTGGGTACGCTGAACCCTAGTCCAACTCGGTATTATAATACTCCCAATGAATAAAGTGCTTCAGACATTATAACTAAATTTCTATAAATACTGGATAGCTCAAAACTGAACATGCAAACTGAGAATGCAACAATTAATCTGATAATGATGCATGAATAACTTAGGAATGTATATCTGAAGTAACTGAAATATCTGACCTAGCATATGTAATTCAAGAACTAAAGAAATACATAGCTAGCGTTCTGAATTCATGTAATAATTTGAGTAATTACATGGAAATCTGATTTGGAACATATAACTTATTAATTCATGATGTTTTTAAAGTTGTAGAAGCCTTAGGTTTAATCATGATATGGGAATCAAAAATTTGACTAAAAACTAGGGATCTAATGGGTGAAAGGAACCCACTAGTGAAATCCCACATACCTGGTGATGAAATCCACGGAGAAATAGATAGATTTTGGTGCTAGAACTGCTGGAACGTTGCTGCATTCTTGAACTAGGGTTCTTGACTTTTTCTCCTTTATTTCTTCTGATTTTCTAAGTTTTGATTTATGATTTTGACTTAGGTAAGTTCTTGTTATGTTTCTAGGCTTAAACTGACTAACATCTGATGATTTACGATCAAAACAACATATCTTAGGGGTTAAACGAAGTGGGAAAATACTAAAATACCCCTGAGTTAATTGCTGTCGGACCAAACGATGACCTGGACAGACGTTCCATCGTTCAATCGACGGTCCGTCGTTTGGTTCCGTAAGTTGGATCTGTTCGACAGGCCTTTACTAAAATGGGCATAACGTTTTACTCGGAGGTCTGATTTTAGCAAGGTTGGTGGCTATGGAAAGATAATTCAGTTATCTATATTTTGGTATTCCATAGGACACATAATTCATTTTATGCTGAGAGTAATGATCATTTTTAGTTGACCCAACTACAATTTCCCATTAATTGTCTGCTAATTTCCACCCATAGTCATACCTATGGTCCGTGGGTCCATCTACGGGCCGAGCTGGTCAATCGTGGTTGTTGACAGAGAGTGGGTAAATGTGGTGTTGATCGACCGACACATCTACGGACCGTAGTTTGACCTACGGACCATAGGTCCATCCGTCGTTCGACACTTAGTCAAATTTTCTGGGCTGAGTTTTTGGGGGTGTTTTAGTCACAATCGACGGATGTGAAGCACGGTCCGTGGGTCAGGCTACAGTCTGTTGATGATAACCATCGATTGCACCTGCATATTTCTGAAAAGCAGATTTTTGGCCTGTTTTTGATACGTGGTGTTACATTTATGTATGCTAGTGTATGAAGTGAAAATGATTCTATCTTCATTAGTCTATAGGATCCCTTGAGTGTGTGTGAAAGGTATTGTATGGGCGGTCGATTCACAACTCACTCAAGTGAACCTTATAATCAACTTTATTAGGAGGATCTCATGTTCATGTGCTTGATGTATTTTAAACGAATGTATCTCATTCTAAGTAGTCTTGAGGATCATTTAGGCTTGCTTAGAGAGGGTGTATGGGCGGTCTCTCTTTGAGTTGCGTAAGTCAGTCTTACGATAGCTTTTAGTGAGGGAATTATATGTTAACTAATGTCTAAGAAGACATTAAGGGACTTCACTGTGACAGTAAAGGATTTCACTATACAGTTAAGTGGTTCACTGGAAAGTGTGCTTAAAAATATGAATAATTTCTTAAATGATTTCTTATGTGTTCTTAAAGTGTTAAATGTTGTTCTTACGCTTATAGTATGATGTTTTAACCAAAATTTATGAAAATCATGCTACTTCCTAAATATCCCTTTTTCATGGTTTTTGCATGGCTTCCATACTTAGTACATCGAATGTGCTAACCTCTTCTTTTCCCTTTTCAACATAAGTGTAGGGAATTGGAAGTATCGATATGCCATAAAGGATGGATAGGTTTCTAAGAGTTGAAGATGAAGTATTGGTGAGTCCTCATCGACTCGAGGACAATATCCACATGTTCCTTTATGTCTTAGCCTTTACTTAAGGTCTTGTATGGGCTTAGTACCAAGTGTTGTATACTCAAAAGTTTAGATGGTTCAATGGGATATTGTAAAGGTTTAATGTTTTAATGAAAGTCTTTCCGCTTGCATATTGTTTATAGAAAAGAGTTCTTCGTGTGTGAAGAAAGTTTTAAATTCTTACTCATTTTAGAATGTTTATTATGCATTGAATGGTACGAGTGGCTCAATTGAGACTTCTTGAAGTCTCATTTGTCGTGTCGCAACTTAAGGATGCTCTAACTTCTAGGGTGTACTTGAGGGTCGTTACATAAGACCACTTCATGTAGGCTAATACCCCGCATTTCATCACAACAAGTTGACAAATACTAGAAAGTAATGCAAGAGAACCATAAACATAGTCACATACATTAGAACACCTTCCTAGGACTCCCTTAGATAGCTACTTGTGCAATGTCTAGGTGGGTTCATTACTTCCACCTATCCTAAGTACCTTTCCTTAGGTTATCCTAGTTAGGGTCCTTTACTTTACTTTACTTCCATTGTCCATTTTACTTTAGAGAAACTATAGCCTTAACAGACACTAAGACCATGGGTGCTAAACATTGAATTTGGTGTTGTAGCGCCTTACACCAATGGAAGGTGTTCTTACCTAGACAAGGTAGAACATTAACACATGCTAGAATACTAAGTGAATTCACTTTCTAGATCCTATGTGGCAAGCATAGTTTATGGAACTAAGAAATATACATAACCCTCTACAGTTCATTAGCATTGGAGCCTCATATCATGAGAAACTATGGGTAAACATTCCTCAAGGGAAGTCCAGACCACATGGGGGACCATAGGTGAATTTTCATCCAAGGGAAGTCACCACCTTATAGGAACCAATGGTGAATCTCCCTCCAAGGGAAGCCAACACCTCTCATTGTCAAGTTCACTCGGTGATAAGCTAAGTCCCCTTTATTGAATAGCCTTTATTACATTATTTCATAAAACATAGGTTTAGTGTATTGACTTTTCATATGCTTAGGTCATAGAATATTCAAGCACCTATCTAGTTTTAGGGTACTCTTGAGAAACACCATTCAAGTGCCCCTCTATCAACTAGATCTTCATTCATGTCTGTATATATATGTGAGTAAACCTGTCACATAATATCTTTAGACCACATATATTCATAACATATTCATGCATCCATATTCATGTACATAGGAAACCAAACCTAGGAACTATCCTATAAAGGCACACATGTGCAATGCATAGACAAGGTCCTATACCCTTGCCCATACTAGTACACCTATCAATTAATCCTATTTAAGGGATACATAAAGTACTTCACATACATATACTTTACATGCATAGTAGTAGACATTATTGCATATGAGAATTACTTTCATTTAGACACCATGAACCTTTACTACTTTTAAGCATGCATGAAGTGTGAGTGTTTGTGTACATTGGTCAACATGATCACATAATGGTTATACACAACACGTTGAGCCAGCCACCCTCATAGAACCACAATGCACAACCAATCATACATCACACAACCTAATTTACCATAGGAGACAAGCTAACTTCACGTAACATTCAAGACTCCTAACCTTAGCTATTCACACATTCAAATAGGCGTACATGGGTAGGGGTAATCAATCCTTAATACTTCATTAATGGCAGGACCTACACAAGATCAAAACATAACCATTTACATGCTCATAACACTAGCAACATAACCTAGATTCAGAATTAGAATACAAGACTAGGTACGAGTTACACATAGTGTGATCATCATAATCACACACTCATATATTCATCAATTTGCCTTCAAGTCCATGGTAAATATCTATATAATTCCACCATAAGTGGACCATACCACACAATGCCAAACAAGGCCAATTCTATCAATGCTATAAAGTAGTAGAGAAGTGGAGAAATAGAGCACCTCTTACCCAATTCATCCATCTTTGATCATCATTGATCAAGACTCACAATCTATCAACATTATAAATATAGGAAATTAGCTAAATGTACATCAACGTGAATGAAACCATACTTAAATCCCTACAAGATCATGATACCAACATAGGCACTAAACTATCAATTCAATAGAGAGTAGAGGAAGTATCCAATGTTACAAATTCACCAAAACTTTGATCAGCAATCATAATTCATCAACAATGTAGATGTAGGAAAGTATCTAAAGGAGTAGTGACCTAATCTAAATCATACTTCATCTAGCCTTGAATCAAGATCGCATCACATACGTATGATTATAAATGTATAGGCTAGAAACATGTAGATTCGTCCTTATCAAGACTCCTTTGATTTGGTCACCAATAATTAATACCCAAAATTCATCCATAATATCAACCTAAGGCTTTATCTACAATGATATGTACATAATCGAAATCCTACAACTTATGTCATAAAGTCGAGCTTACAATGAACACATAGAAGAACATAGGCTAGTCTTGTTCAAACATTCATATATTGATCCACATGGATCACTCATAAATAATTCATCCCCAATATACATAATAAACACTAGACATAAGCAATTCAGTAATAGAATCACAGTTCCATCAATACAAATTCACGATCACAATGCCCATGCACAGGCTAAATCGAGAGTTGAAGAGAACATGGGTTCATAAGGTAATTGGATTGAAATTCACATTAAAACTAATAAATTATCATTAATTAATCATGATAAATCCTTTGAAAACGTTTTGAGAAAGAACTCATGGCTAGATTGAAGGATTGAAGGTTTGATCATGAAATCTCTTTGAAAACTTTGAGAAGAAATCTCTAGATGGAATATTAACTAGAGATGAAGGATCACCATACCTTAATGTAGAAGAAAACCTCTAACAAATTATTAATAACCCATGGGAATTCAAGCTCCAAGCTGTTCTTGAGGTTCACCTACAATGGAGGTTCTAGAGAGAATATTTTTGGAAGGAAATCTAATTTGTGAAGAATGGATTGGGAATGGGGTGTTCACCTTTATGATCATCTATATACACCAAAAAATAACCAAATAAACCAACTAGGGTGAGGTTAGCACGTGGTGTGAATTTCCCATTCACCCCTTTAATGAAATAGTGCGCAGGCATGCAGTTGCAGGCACCATTGACGGCCAGCCATCGATGCCCCTTTGGCCAATCGACGGACCGTTTGTGCCTTCAGTCGTTTGGGTATTAGCTTGTACTTTGGATGAGCCTTACCCATGTTAAGTGTCCATCTACAACTCACTATCAACAGGGCATTGGCGCACTGACGGACCGTCCCTTGGCTTAGTCGATTGACATTGCCAATGCTGTGTCTCGACAGCCTTTGGGTCCTCCTTGAGGGCTCCTTACGGGGCCCTTACAGAGTCGTACCCAGACTTTTAAAACATAAATATGAAACTTAACAATTCAAGGACCTTCCACATCAGTTTCACCCAAATAAATACTTGCTACACGTCCAAACATGGTAGGCACACTCAAGACACACACATGCACGTCTCAAGGGCTAACTTTTGAACGACTTGGACGTTCTTGGATGTCTGACATCTAAACTTCATGAGACTCATCATTATGTCTGTAAAAATCCTTATAAATCATATAAGGACCTCATTAGCTCATGACACACACATAAGCACATAACAACACATAAGGCCCCTTGGTGACTAGTCGTCGAACGTCTTTCTCGCCCCTTGACGTTTGACTTCCAAATGACTTCAAATCACCCATGCATACTTTAAAACACTTCAATAACATGTTAAAAATCTTATAGGAACATGTGAGGATCTATACACCCTAACTCATTTTGGGGGTATTACATGAACTAGGAGATACGTATCGAACCCTCTATATGTCTATTAGCATTGGAGTCCTCATCTCATGAGAATCATTGTGAACCTATCTTACATAATTGGGAAGGGGCACCTCTCAGTTCTAGTTCGTTTGGTGCTAAGATAAAGTCCCTTTTTGAAATGTCTTTAAGTCTTTCTTAATTATCATATCTTAATGTATCTCATAGGAGAATAACCCCTTATATAATAATTTCAGTAGCTCATTAGGTATTGCATGAGAATTTCCTTTCATAACAACCCTTCATTTGTGAGTTCAACACATCATAGTCATATCATTGTAAGTCACACAAGTGATTCATATTCAACATTGTATCATCCTACCCTTAACATGATCTCATAATTCGACATATTCATAACATGTCATCACATTCATCATATGATCATATTCTTAATCTATGCACATATTATATTTCAATTAAATATCATTATAAAGAATAAGTCATCAACATTGAAGTAAGTAACTCAGATCATACAGTCTTACCAATTTTCCTCCAAAAAGCTCCTTAAAGATCTTTTCATCAATCCAAAAATATTCATCCATCAATTAACTTAATATCATCATTAATATCTATAAAAGAAATATGTCAATTGTTGTAACACTTCGAAAATCCAAGACGTGTTCTAAAGCCTATCATAAGTGCCATAAGGTCTAGACATTTTTTTAAGGTTCATCTCAATTAATATAAGTCATTTAGAAATTTTAGAAACCAAAACGTCCAAGAACGTCCATGACGTCCAAAAACTAGTTCAAGGAGGTACTAGCGTGCCTTTGCCTATTTGACTAGCTTTTAGAAGTCGGAAAATAATGAAAATTTGTGGAATGACGTCTAACATGTGTTTAAATTGATTCATGGTCTAAATGTTTGGGTACGAATCTCCAAGTACAAACCAAGGGCCCTTGATAAGGACCTTACGCTTGGGGTCAAGAAACTGCCCAAGGCAGTGTGCACCGACGAAAGGGAATTTACGGGGAGTGTGTTGATCGACGGGGATTCGATGCCATCTGTCGACCAAAACTTAGCCAAATCATTGGAGGGCCTCATTTAAATAGTCTCTGACCAAGACGACGGATGTGCAGCATGGAAGGGCACAGTGGTCGTCGATTGACCCACGATCCGTCGATCGTGGTGTCGTCAGTGGTCACTGTAAAATTGTTGCACGTTTTTAATTAGTTCCAAATAATTAATTAAGGATTTAGGGGGTTAGTTAGGGGTTAATGGAAGTCTAATTAAGTCGATTAAATCCCCAATATAAATACCCCAACCCCATTAGATTAACCTAAGCCCTCATAACTCATAAACCCAAATTCTCTTCCTTTTCTCTTCTATCTCTCTCTAGTGAAGAACTCAATTGAATACCAAGCTAGTGGAGGGTTTTAGGGGATGCAAATGTAATAATTCACCATAAATTCTTCATCAAATATTAAGGTATGGTATGTAATTCACCTTTGAGACTCCTTTCCCCAAAGGGTTCCTTCAAAGTATTTTTGAAAGTTGAGTTTTCATGTGGGTATTTCCCAATCTCGAATTTAATGTTATGAATTGATTTGGTTATGATTTCTTTTGTATATAATGAATATATTAACATGTATTTTAACTTAATTATAATATATCTTGTTGGTTTGGTCTAGTTTGTAGAAGATGACCTTCACCCCTTAACCCTAGGTTATGATCTTGATATTAATGGTGTAATATTGGTTCAATTGACTTGATTACTGATTAAATTTATAATAGATGATGTTATTGTATTAATCATGAATAGAATAGGATGAATTATAGTCCTATTATGCTATTTATTGAGAATTTGATCTAGTTTATGAAGTATGTTGTGAATTGACCTAAGTATCTTGTCTTAAGCTATGAATTAGTGATGAATTGTGATGTAGTGATTCAATTAGCCTTGTGATTGTGTTTGTTATTTTTTTATGATGAGAATATTCCCTAACTGGGTGGATTTAAGGGTTGATGGTAAGACCTTGATGATAGATTATGAAGGAGACTTGGTAAGTCTAATGAGCCCTATTCTTTACTTCAAATTATTGTTAGTTGTGATTAAGTCATGATGTCGTGTTGGAGTATGCCTTGTATTAGAATTGATAGGGTGGTATGATGTTGAATCGAAATGTCTTGACTATGGTTGTGAGGTTGATTAAGATGTAAATGTTATAAGGATGGAGATGACTACCAATGTGCGTGCTATTTTATTTTTGCAACATGCTAAATTTTTTACTAATACTTTTTCCATTTTTATATCTTCTTTATGTTTTTCACATAATTCTGTAAACCATCTTTGTAAGAATTTCATTCTGGCTCCTAAAGTATCTGTTAATTCTGCTTCATTCCAACTTTTTATTATTTTTGAACAAATATGGGATAAAATATTAACTATAGAAGAAATATATAATTTTGAATTAACAACAAAGGATATGTTAATAGGAATGCCATTTTTAGATAAATTATATCCACATATAATAACAAAGACACATTGGTGGTTCACAACACCATGTTTCTCCCTGTTTCCCGTTTACTAGCAAACTAGAATTCATGATTCAAATATTTCTAGTATATAATAACTAACATAAATTTAATCAATTATATATATGATATTCAGGAATATATGAAATTAGTTCTGCATAATTGTTAAACAATATACCTTGGCTTCTTGATTTTCCATGCTATCTGAAATATCTGGCTTGATTTCGGATTTCTCCATTTTTAACTTAGTTTTTATCTTTTTTAAGAGAGGATTTTTTTTTTAAAAAGAGTTTTTATTAACTTGAACTTTTGGTTGGCATTGCCTGCCTTTCATTTACAATTTGGCAATCTATATATACTAAATTCTAAACCTGCACATAAGTGCGCCTACTATTTAGTTTACGACTTTTATGTAGAACTACTATTTACTTTTAGACTTTTCCTAAAAAACTTTACAGATGGCTTCTACTTTAGCCAAAACAAAACAAAACTATCCTATCTACATTATCTTTTTCTTTTACAAATTTGTCAAAGAATCTTATCTACATTATCTCTTTGTCGTCCATATGTCCATATCTTCTTTTGTCTTTGTCTTCATCCTTATCTCTTTGTTTTCGTCCTTATATTTATCATCTTTACTCCAAATCAACGTCTGGAATAATATTATCTTATCCATTGCATTTCGAACATTGATGATCAGGGTATTTATGTCCAATTAACTTGCAATATCTAGTCAATAAATCATCTGAAATAAATTGTTTCTTTAAAGCTCTTGTTGTAGGTTGTTCTTCTGGCTTCAATAATGATAAAATCCATCGCTGAACTTCATCCATATCTGCTCTTCTTAATTCCCTTGAGTTTGAATATATCATAACTTGGTCTCTTGCATAGTAACTCCAAATAGCATTGCCGTTTAAATAATTGTTAGCTAGTTCTTGTATAATTGTTGATATACCAATTATCCTTTTATTTGCATAAAATTTTGGTATTTCTACCTTTGGTATTTCAGCTTGTTTGTCTATATCTTCTGCTATTATCATATCCTTGGTCAATCCTATCTTTATAACTTGAATTGGTGACTTGATTTCTTCATATAATATCTCAGCTGGTGCTGTATAAAATTTAATATAAAATAAATTTTCTTTAGTAACTCTCTTGTATATAATGAATGCTTTGTATAACTCTGGTATTCCACTTATTTCTTCTCCATCATATGTGTATACGGTACTGAGTAATCCATAACTGTAACATGTTTTAACTAAGTTTGAGTTAGTTTTGGGTTGTGCAATCAATCTATTATATCCTTGTAGTTTTTGGGTTATATAATCTTCATTTGGATATTTGGTTTGTGTGGATATGGGGTTTAAATTTAAAAATGTTTGGATCTTATATATGTGAAGTTTGTGGTTCTGTGGGTATTTGTTTTGGTGTATTTTGAATAAATGGTTTTACAAATAGTTGGTTTAAGTTGGTATTTCGTGATTTCTCACTAACTCTTTTGCTTGTACCTGCAGCTGTATTTAAACAAACATTATGGGTTTTAGGGAGTTTCCCATCGTCTCCTTTATCTCTGGAATTTTAATGTCTTCCGATCGACATAGCTTCGCATTTTTATAGTCATGCTGCTGACTTATATTAGCTTTAGACTGCAGGTTATATTCATTAGTCTTTAGCTTTTGTATCTCATTGTCCATACTGTCCACTTTAGTACAAAGTGTAGTAATGGCTTTGAGTAGCTTTTCAATTGTATCTTCTTCTTTGTTCTCAGTCTGAGTAGCTTTGTCTTGATAAGTAGTCTGCAACAAAATTCTTATTAGTCTTTATAACTTCAATTATAAATGTAAAGTTTAATATATTTAATACCAATCTTCTAATTTCTTTCGTTGTTACCGAATCTTGTATTTTTCTAGTTAACCACCATTTTACTTGTGTATTATCTGTTCTTATAATAAATTTATTATATACACTATATGGCTCAAATGCTAATAAACATTTATATACTGATAATAGTATATTTGACCAAATAAAAGGAAAAGAATTAGATCTAAGTGTAGAAAAAATATTAGAAGTACCAAAAATAAAAAATTGGTTTAAGCGACAAAAAGAAGAATATTATGTAGTAAGCCAAAGAGAACATATCATAGATTGTAAGTATACTAAAGGAAAAGCTAAAATACCAATAATAAATAAGAGAATAATTAATAAAGAAATACAGGAGATAAATGCAAAAAACCCAATTAAATATGTACATTTAGGAGGAACTGAAATACTAATAAAAGCATGTTTTAGAGAAGGAATAGGTACACCTATACAAATATATTTAGCATGATAGAATTATACAACCTATAGAAAAAAGTATAATAAGTACATTAAAAGGTAATTTAATATACCAAAAATTTAAATTTATAATAAGTGCTAACTACTCAGTAGCAATTAATGACAGAAATATAGATAAATCATTAGTCTTATATTGGAAAATGTCAGGAATAGAATTAGCACCTGGAAGTAAAATATTTACAGCTAGAAATAAGAATTTATATGTTTTAACAACAAAACATAAAATAACAGCAAAAAATAAAATAAATAAAATAAAAATAGAAAACCCCTTTGAAAAGATAGTTACGGTTATAGATAATAATGAATATAGTTATAATGAAATTGATATAGAAGAGGACTTAGAGATAGTACAAGAAAGATTAAGCACATCAAAAAGAATAAGAAAATTATCAGATGAGATAAACAAATTTAAAGAAAAATTGCAAATAGAAAATAAATTAGAAGAGAAAGAATAAAATAACCAAGATAATTTACCTAACCTACCAGAAATTAGAATTGATGATGTTAATAATGATTTAGAAGAACAACATTCAGAGATAAGTGAAACATATATAGAAATGCTAGAAAATATAGATAATATAAAAAATGTAGAAGTAAATATGGGAGACACAAACATGGGTGAAAAACCTAGTACATCAGGAGTAAAAAATCCAAAATATTTAAATCCAACATATTATAATGCAAATTATGAAAAATATGATAGAGAAAAAACTTTAGGGAATAAAAGATTAAATAAATGGACACCTAAACCAACAACTGAACAACACAATTTTTTAGATTTAGACTGTGCAGCAGATATAAATAAAACAATTCAATTATGGATAGGATATATATCAAAACAATTAATAGACAACAAAATAGGAATGCCAGAAACACCAGGATATATAGAAAGAACACTTATAGGAACAATAAAATTATGGTTACAAAATTTAACGGAAGAAAGTATAAAGACTTTAAGAAATAATAAAACACTTACTGGAGAAACAGCTACAACATCTATGGAAATATTAAATAAATACGAAATAGCTATAAGAAATGAATTTAGTAGTATGACAACAGAAGTAGAAGAACAAAATAAAGAATAAATATAATTTCACAAAAATCAATAGAAGAAGAAATAAAACCACATCATTATTATATAACAGGAATAATGGAGCAAAGAAAATATCTAATATTAATAAATACAGGACAAGAAGAAAATTATATTACCAGAGAGTTAGTAAAGGAAGATAAAATAATAACTACAGAACAGTCATGTTCAGAATTACCAAAAGTATTAATAAATATTGAAGAAACAACGAAACAAGAAATAATAATTGGAGGTATACCAATAATAATCATGATAAATTGATGTTAATGTATTGGTTTGAACGTTATTTTAATCCAATTGCATGATGGACCCATGTCCCTTCTCAAAATTGATTTAGCCCTTGCATGGACATTGCGATCATGGCTTGTTAATGGTTGAATTGTGATTCTCTTACGTTGAATTTCTTATACCTACTATTATATATGTTAATTGATTATCAATTGATGTGAAGGATCCATGTGGATCAATGTATGAAGAGTTGAACATGCTTCGCTTAGATTTCCATGATTCACTGTAGCATGCCTTTTTAGGATTTAATGTTAAATTCGAATAAGTGATAATGTTTACAGCTACTGTTTTAAGTTAATATTATGATTGAATTTTAATTATAAAGCATGCATGATCAAAGTGAAGACGGATTGATATGAATTGATCTAGTTTCTTCTAGCCTATCAAGTAGTAACTTGTGATCTTGACGTTAGGTTGGTTGTCTAGTGACTTGATCATATTTAACTGTCCTTAGCTACTGCCTATATGTATAATGTGATGATAATTAGCTATAATTTATCTAATATGAATAGATAACCATGGAATTGGTAAAGATCGATTTAGACTCTTCTAGCCTATAAAACGAATATTGTAATGTATATGACATGATCTAAATGTTACGGTATGTAAAGCATGATTTCGTTTGAGCAATGATTTCTTTAGCTACTACCTTGAATGAATATTAATGATACAACATGATTGATTAAATAAAATCGTGAAGTTACTTGATGACCTATAACTCTCTACTTTCTACGATACATGTGATATATTGTATTAGATGGTAGTATGACTTTGTAGCAACTTGTACATGGATTATTTTATGATTATTGCAAATATAGCTACTGCCCTACATATGACTTGTTGATAAACAAGGTGTATTGATCAATGATGATCAAAGGGTGAGAAATTGGTAAGTATGCTTATCTCTTCCACGTTCTATATTATAGTAATGTTGATGAAGCCTTGTATGGCATTGTGTGGTATAGTCCACTTATGGTAGCGGTGTTTACTTTTTTATCATTATATATGTGTTTACCAAGCACTTTAAGGCAAATTGATGAATATATGTATAAGTGGTTATTATGATCACCTTATGTGTAACTTGTGCCTAGTCTTCTATTATAGTTTTGAATCAAGGTTATGTTACTATTGTTATGAGCAAGTAAAATGTTTATGCTAAGATCCTGTGTAGGTGATGTCGTTAATGAAGTGTTAAGGATTTATGATCCATACCCATGTACCCCTATGTGAATGTGTAAATAGCTAATACTAGGAGTCTTGATTATAATGTGAAAATTGTCTCGCCTCCTATGCTATTGTGTGTTGTGTGGTCTATGGTTGAAAGAGTATTTTGGTATTAAGAGGGTGGATGCCTCATTCTGTTGTTGATATCCATCAAGTGATCATGTTGACCTATGTACACACATACTCACACTCCATGCATGCTTACAAGTAGTATAGAATCATAGTGTCTAAGGAAAGGTTGTTCTCATTTCACTAGTGTCAACTACTAGGCATGTAAAGTATATGTATGTGAAGTATGTTATGTGTTCCTTACTAGGATGACTTCATAGGTGTACTAGTATGGGCAAGGGTATGTGACCTTGTCTATGCATTGCACATGTGTACCTTGATAGGATAGTTCCTAGGTTTGGTTTCTATGTGCATGAAAATGAATGTATGGACATGTTATGAATAAGATTTATATGATATGATGAAGTAAGAATGTGCATAGAGTCTTAGTGGGTTTATATGAAAAGTATTGCTCATATTGTTATACCTATATACTTATGCATTGATATATGAATATATGTGACATTATGTGTTATGTGAAGTGTTTGATCACATCTATGTATACACTCACACACATGTATGAAGATCTAGTTAATAGAGGGGCCTTGAAAAGTGTGCCGAAGAATACTCTAAAACTAGATTGGTGCTTGAATATTCTATAAGCATACGGGAGTAAATATCCTAAGCTTATGTTTTATGAAAAATGATAATAAAGACTTTTTCAATAAAGGAAACTTAGCTTAGCACTGAGTGATCTTGTATGTGAGGGAGTGACACTTCCCCTAATAGGGGAGGTAGGGTTCACTACGGTCCTCACGGGGTGGATAGCCTCATAACCCAAAAAAGGTGTAGAGTGATATTTCCATTATTGCCCCCAAGTTCCATAAACTATGTTGCCACCATAGGATACTAGTTAGTGGATCCACCTAGAAAGCTATGTCATGTTTGGTTCTACTTTAGCCGGTAGACCACCTTCTTTCCGTGTAGGGTTTTATGACACCGGATTCCATGTTAGCATCACATGGTCTATGTCGGTTAAGGCTCTAGTTTCCCTAAAATAAAATTGACAATGGAAGTAATTGACCAGGACACTAACTAGAATGACTTATGGGAGGTTACTTAGGATAGATGGAAGTAATTAACCCATCTAGACATTGCACAAGTAGCTCCTTAGGAAGTTCTAGGAAGGTGTTCCAATGCATGTGTCTATGAATATGTCTTTATGCATGACTTTGTAGTATTGGTCTACTTGTTATGAAGATGTGCATGTTATGAGTCTATATGCATGATGTTGGTCTTATGGACTATATGATGAAGGTCTTGATTGACATAAATGAAGTTGTCTTCTCTTACTATGTTGATGTATGATTAGGATGTAAAGGTTTGTGGTCTCATGATAGTTTTACTAAGTATGTGTGAGGTTATGGGGCATCACATGTATATTGCACTAGTATACTTATATTGGGGGAATGAGTTAAGTCTTACAAGGTTCTATGTGAAGTAAAATAAGTATATGTGCATAATTATTAGGAGTTCACTGTAATGTCCTTATAGTCTTGGCTTAGCTATGTCTATGTGTTACTATACTTTATGATGGTATGTGTTTTCTTGTGTAGATTGTATGTATGGTTTCCTTGTTGCCTTAAGGTAATGCATTGCACCAAGTATCACTAGAGGGTTACTTGGGAGGTTGATGAGTAAAAGGAAAGATAGTTCATTGTTAAGGGAAAGGAGTTCACTATAAAGTGACCTCAATTATGGCCTAAATTCTATATGTGATTTTATATGATGTTTGGCCTTTGATTATGTTTCTATGAAGTATGTGAATGATATAAATGTTACTGTTTAAAGGTTTTATGAAGATTTAATCTAAAAGGCATAAAGTATGATCTCAAGAAAATGTCCCTTTTTAAATGCATGTTTTTGCATGGTTGTCATACCTAATGCATTCTTGTACTAATTCCGTTCTTCTCTACTTTTTACACAAAGTGTAGGTTATGGATGCTTAAAGGATGTCCTGAATGGTGAAGAGCTTGATAGATGATTCCCAAGCTCAATGAAAGGAATCCTTAATTTCAAGGATCTCCTACTTATGTCTTTACTATAAAGTGTTTAAATATTGTATAGGTATGTAATGTGTCTTAAGGGCCGTGTCCCTAATGTATTCTAATGTTGATTAAGTCTAAGATGAAAAAGATACTTAAGGTCTAAGTATGTAATAGGATATTTTATATGACGTAAAGATTCTAGCATATGATGTGCTATAAAAAGTTTTAAGTTTTCCTCTAAATTTACTATGTCAATGCAATGAATGATGACTATGGGCTTGTATAAGACCTCCTAGAGGTCAAGTACGCTATGTTACTTCTATGGGGTGCTCCCCGGATGTGACAAATATTGTATCAGAGCATGAGGTTTATAAAGTGGTTTTAGGTTCTAAAAGTCTCATATTTCCATGTCTAGTAGAGTCTCGTGTTCATTGGTGGTGAGTCGCGACATCATCAAATGATATGAGAGGCTATAAGACGATAGAGTTTCCCTTCTTCATCATTCTCATATCGTGCAATAGAACTTAACTCTATAAGATCTCTCTCTTATGTTTTCTTGTCCGGTGGTCTTTTAGATCTGATTTTTTGGATGAGATTATACTATATGCATGAGGGATAAAAGGTGAGTTTTGATGTTATCTTGGTTTTATTGTTTGCTGAGTATGTGTGAAGGTGAATTTTGACATTATGTGATGCCATTTATGGCTATACATGAGATTTATATGATTTGAACTTGAAATGTGTAGTGACTACCTATGGAAGCATGCTACCCTAAGAATATGTACCTAAAACTGTTCAATGTTTCCATTTGTATATATGTGGTCCTTGATAAGTTGCCTAGTATGGATTTGAGTCCTTTGTATATACTTGATCCTAGGAGTGAAGATAGTATGCTTGTCTTGGTAGGGTGATGAGGTGGGTTTTAGTGACCTAGAAGTGACCTTACTGTAATGACCAAATGGAAAGAAGAATTTTTATGGTTAAGTCTCCTTGTGGTTTTACCCTAATGTTGTATGTGTCACATCCGGGTTTACCCCCTAGACGTAACCGGCGTCTAGTGCTGTCAATTTAAGCCCATTTTCCAATTACCCGCCCAAAAAGCCATTCAAATATGGGTTGAAAGAGTGATTTTAAATATGGGTAATATTTAGGATTATACCCATATTTTACCCATTAAAATATGGGTATGTTATGGGTAAACTACGGGTCAAATATGTGTATTGCAAGTTTTCTTCAAATTTTCAAAAAAACTTCGGTTAACAAGTTTTAGAAGCGATTTTTCAAAACTATCATATATGAGTCCCTATTAATATTTCAACTCTCGACCTCCACCCCACGCTTCCAAAAAAAAATCAAAGTTTATTTTAAAAACATATTTTGAACTTCAAAATTTCATTTTTTCACCCCTACCTCGACCCCCCCCAAACCACCCCCACACCAGCCCCCTCACCCCCCACCCCAAAAAAAATAAAAAATTAAAGTTTATTTTTAAAAAATATTTTCAACTTCAAATTTTATTTTTTCATCCCTACCATCGTCCCCCCAACAACCCCCACCCCTCACCCCCACCCAAAATAAAGTTAAATTTGTTTTAAAAATTTCAACTTCAAATATTTATTTTTTCACCCTACCTTGGACCCACCCCACCCCAGCCATCGTCCCGCCACCCCCAACCCCTACCCCCAACCAACCCCTACCCTTCAAAAATATTAAGTTTGTTTGAACAATATTTTTAACTTCAATTTTTTTTCACCCTAATCTGTACCCCCCCCCCCCGAAATGTTTTAGAAGTTCTTTTTTTTTACTTTTAGAATAAAATAAAACTAAATGAAGTATTTTCAACAGATTTCATCTAAAAAAACTAAAATATTTTCTCCATATTGAATTCTTAAGTAAAGAACTATTTATTCATGAAATATGGGTAAAATATGGGTAAACTAGTATTTTACCCAACCCATTTATTACCCAACTCATTTTTACCCATATCCAATATGTGCGGGTTGAATGATTACCCATTTTATGTTTACCCATTTTCAACCCGCTCACATTTGACCCAACCCGCCCATTTGCCACCTCTACAGGCGTCTTCGTCCTCTTTGAGGACGAAGACTAGCCCCTTAATTATCATCATCACACTCACATACATACATACATATATATATATATATATATATATATATAAGATTGAATTAGAGTCTTAAAATCCGTCTCATCTCATAACCATCTAGAATGACAATATCAAATGGGCATAGCCCTACAACAACAAAAGTAAGCCACATATAGGCTTTATAAAACTTGTCTTCAAATTAAAGATAGAGTCAACGTAAGTGTCTTAATATCTAAGAAAATCCATAGGTAGACTATACGCATCATCCTCGGGAAAATGAGGACCTACAACTTAGATGATAAGAGTATCCAAGTCTTTTTCTCAATCGTCTTGAAACAAACCTCAACGACCGAAACCTAAATTGTTTGGGAAAAAGGGAGAAAATGGGGTTAGTACGCCACATGTACTAAGTATGAGACCATATGCACATATAACAACCAAACATGCTAAAAAGGGACATTTAGTTAAATCATGCCATTTTACATCTATATGCACAATCAACAAGTTATACAAGTCATTTAGTCACGTTCAATCAAATCAAACAACTATATGCATATCACATACTTGAACCCATAATCTCATATAACGCTATCATCAAGTAATCATATCACAAGCATAAATAAGAGTTTATCATGTAAATAGTAACGCAAGACAACCAATTATAATCCTTATAAAGCCACAAGTGCAATGACCAAGTAAAGCCCCATAACCCTACTTAATCAAGTAAACAAATAAGAATCATTAATAGTAACTCAGTTCACATAACATAACCTTCAATACACATAAGTTCATACTATAACAATAAAGATCATTTACATGTTCATAAGCATCATAATCATCATAATCATCATTTAAGGTCATCTATCTTAATCATCATTTATAAACATAATATTGACATTGTAAAGCTCCTATCAAGGCAAACTAGTGCAAGGCATAAGTAGAGTCACATACCCCTACCTAAGATAAGTCAAACCCCTCAAGTCACCTTAGTTAGTCTATACATCATTACTTCATTTTAGTTTATGGAACACTTGCCTTAACCTACATTTACCACATGAGCTAATGTGGAATCCGGTGTTGTAAAACCTTACACCGATGGAAAGTGGTCTACCGGCCAAGGTAAAACCTAACATAAACGTAGTTTTCTAAGTGGATCCACTAGCTAGTCATCCTATGGGGGCAACATAGTTCAAGAACTAAGAGATAGGTAATTCCCTCTACATACAACTTGGTAATTGGGGCCTCATCTCATGGGAATCAATGAAATGAGTATCCCTCAACGGGGAGTCAACATCACATATAGAACTAAAGGATAACACTTCCTCTATAGGAAAGCCATCACCTCCCATTGTCAAGTTCACTCAGTGCTAAGCTAAGTCCCTTATCGAAATGTATTTAATCTTTATTCATCTTCATTACTTAGTTTAGGTCATAGGGTATAGCCTTGTATAATCATCATCATAATAGATCAATAGGAATTGCATGAGTATATTCCTTTCATCACAATTCTCATAAGTAAGGTTAACACATTACATACTATTTCATAGTAAGGACACATTGGTAATCACCATCATCCCTACAACTTCACATCTTAATCAACCTCACAACCATAAGCAAGACATTTTAATTCAATATCATACCACCCTATCAATCCCAAACAAGGTAGATTCCAACACAATCATCATGACTAAATCACAATTAACCATAATTGAAATAAAGTACAGGAACCACAAGACTTACCAAGTCTTCTTCACAAATCATCATTGTCAAAGTCTTACCATCAACCCTTAGTTCAAATTAATTAGGTCATTGAATCACGGTAATTCAATAACCAATGTAATCACAAGTGTAGAAGAATCACTACATCATAATTCAATAACAGATCAAAGCTTAGGATTAAGTCAATTCATCATACCCTAGATCCCCTATCAAGAACTAGTATGAAAGACTATACATCATACTAATTCAATCATAATTAACATAACAAAATCATCTAGTAGTAATTCAACCCTTAACCAAGTCAATTGAATGACCAATCAACTATGTAAGTCAAGATCATAAACTAGGGTTAGGGACTTAGGATCACATTCTTCAATTTAGGCAAGACCATCAACAATTACCATAACCAAGTTAGAATACATGTTAATCTAGTCAATACAACCTAAAGAACACATCAACAACTCAATTCATAACTTCAAATTCGTAATTGGATGAAACCCATTTGAAAACTATAGATTTGAAAACACTTTGAATGAACCCTTTTGAGGAAAGAAGTCTCAAAGGTGAATAGATCCCATACCTTAACGTTTTGACAAATATTTGAAGATTAATTCGTCCCTTTCCATCCCCCAAAGCCCTTCCTTCACTTAGTCTCCAATGGTGTCTTCCAATAGAGAGAGAAAGAAGAGAGAAGATAGAGAAATTTGTCTTTGAGTTCTCCTTCGATTAATTGGGGTTGGAGACTTTATATGGGTGTCTAAATAACTTAATTAGACCCCCTTAATCCCTTAATTAACCGTCTAAACCCCCAAACTAATTAATGGACTTTAATTAAAACATGGAGGAAACTTACCAGCACTCACAGAAGAGACCCCGTGGATGGACCGTCTTTGAGTCGACGGACAGACCCTCTTCGTCCTGAACTTCGTCGATAAGTTCAGAGACTTGTGCAGGCGATGGATTATTCAAATTGGTTAAGTGTGGGACGAAGGTGGCATTGACTACCCGTCAGTCCACAAATGAGCCGTTCCTTGTTCCGACGATGCACACTGCCCAGTCAGTGTTGCCTCATCTTGCAGAGGTCCTTCTTCAAGGGACTTTGGTTGGTCGTTGGGGAGTCTTACCCGGACGTTTCAACCATGAAATATCTCTAACACGTGTTCCACATATTTTCAACAAATTTCGTTAATTTCTGACACTTAAAAACTAGTCAAATAGGCCAAGGCACACTAGTACCTCTTTGAACAAACTTCCGAACGTCATGGACGTTTTGGTTCCCAGTCTCCCTAAATGACCTATATTCATTAAACTAACCCTAAAAACAGTGTCTAGACTTCATGACACCTATGTTAGGATTAACGACACGTCTTGTATTTTTGAAGTGTTACATTATCCGCCCCTTAGGAACATTCGTCCCCGAATGACACTAAAATTCTTTTCAAGGAAGGAATAGACTCATGACTAGCAGCCCAACCAATATCATTTCAATACAACACAATACATATCATTTCAATCAAGGCAATTCAAAGCTTCAATTTCCAAATATGAGACTCAACATTATTTCATGAGGTACTTACTTCTCATAACAACCATATGGGCTCAACATGACATACATGAGTTAATTAGAATAGAGTTCAACTCATCAACATGATACACAATATTTTATAAAGACTCATCATGTCAAAATGCACAACATGACCCAAAACAAGCCAAAAGAAAAAATTCAAATTTTAAGGCAAAAATAACTGTAGCACCACTGTAATTTCACTGCCTCTCTTTCAAAATTGCAACCTTTTGCAAATCTTCACCCAAAAATCAAGAGATTCCAATTTCTAGTCATATTTACATTATTAAAAAGAATGACTAACCTCAATTATCAAAAAGATGAGGGTAACAGGACTTCATGTTGGCTTCGGCCTCCCATGTTGCACCCTCAACTAGGTGATTTTTCCATAACACTTTTGCCGGTACCGCCTCTTTTTTCCTCAACGTTTTTACTTGCCTATCAAGGATTTGAACCGGAACCTCCTCATAAGATATGTTATCCTTGACACCAAGTCCCTCAATAGGAAGAATAGACTCGGGATCACCCACACACTTCTTCATCATAGAGACATGAAAAACCGAATGAACCGAAGCCAATTCACTAGGCAACCTTACCAACCCTTTGCAAGATCTCGTAGGGGCCCACATAACGAGGACTCAACTTCCCTTTCTTGCCAAATCGAACAACCCCCTTCATAGGTGAAATTTTCAAATAAACCTTATCACCCTCTTCAAACTCAAGATACTTTCTCCTATTATCAGCATAGGACTTTTGCAGACTATAGACCATTTCCAAGTGATTTCTTATAACATGAACTTTGTCCAAAGTCTTATAAATCAACTCGGGACCAAGAATTGAAGAAGCACCGACTTCAAACCACCCAATAGGAGACCTGCACCTCCTACCGTACAAGTTTTCATAGGGAGCCATGGAAATGGATGAATGGAAACTATTATTATAAGCAAACTCTACCAAAGGCAAGTGCTTATCCCAACTCCCTTTGAAATCGATGACACAATCTCTAAGCATATCCTCAAGGGTTTGAATAGCACGTTCCGCTTGATCTTCCATTTGGGGATGAAAAGCGGTACTCAACTTCACCTTAGTACCCAACCCTTTTTTAAATGACCTCCAAAATCTAGATGTGAATTTGCACCCCTATCCAATATGATGGATAACGGAATACTATGACGACACACAATCTCTTCTATGAAGATATTAGCATAATCTTCCGCCGAATAAGTAGACTTGATGGGAATGAAGTGAGCGGACTTGGTCAACCTATCAACCACCACCCATATGGAGTCATATTGTTTTTGGTTCTTGGGCAAACCTACCACAAAATCCAAATTGATGTCTTCCCACTTCCAAGTAGGAATTTGGATCTCTTGTAGTACGCCTCCCGGTTTTAGATGTTCGGCTTTGACTTGTTGGCAATTTAGACACTTAGCAACAAACTCCGCTATGTCCCTTTTCAAACCTTCCCACCAATACACCTCCATAAGGTCATGATACATTTTTGTTGACCACGGATGAATGGAATAGTGGGACCCGTGATCTTCCTCAAGGATACCATTCCTCAAATTATCAATATTAGGAACACATAACCGCCCTTGATATCTCAATACACCAATCTCCCCCTAAGGAGAAAGACTCATTTAATTTGCCAAGAACCGATTCTTTCAACTCCATTAATGGTTTATCAAGGTGTTGTTTGGACTTCACCTCAACAACCAAATCTGATTCGGAGTTATGATGGACAATCACACCATCATCTAGAGAACCTTCCTATCTCACACCCAACCTAGCCAACCTATGAACCTCTTTCACTAGGTTCTTTTTGGCTTCTTCAACGTGAGACACACTACCCATAGACAAATGGCTTGGATCATCCGCTACCACGTTCGCTTTGCCGGGGTGATAGAGAACACTGATATCATAGTCTTTCAACAACTCAAGCCATCTTCTTTGTCGGAGATTCAACTCTTTTTGGGTAAACACATATTGGAGACTTTTATGATCGGCGAACACATCTACATGGACACCATATAAATAATGCCTCCAAATTTTTAAAGCAAACACCACGGCCGCTAACTCAAGATCATGAGTGGGATAGTTCCTCTCATGTACCTTGAGTTGCCTAGAAGCATAGGCAATAACCTTCCTATGTTGCATAAGCACACACCCCAAACCCATAGGGGATGCATCACAATAAACCACGAAGCCCTTTGTACCCTCCGGTAAAGTCAACAGCGAAGCGGACGTAAGCCTATCCTTCAAGATCTAGAAGATCTTTTCACATGCTTTCGACCACTCAAACTTCTTACTCTTTTGGGTTAAAGTAGTCAAGGGAGATGCAATGGACGCAAAATTATCCACAAACCTCCGAGAATAACCTGCAATACCCAAGAAACTCCTAATGTTTGTTGGAGTTAATTATCTCAGCCAATTTCTCACCGTCTCTGTTTTCCTTGGATCAACCTCAACTCCCTCACTAGAGTTGATGTGACGAACAAATGCCACCGAACTCAACAAAAACTCACATTTGCTATATTTGGCAAACAATTGATGCTCTTTAAGGGTTTGCAATACCACCCTCAAATGACCCATGTGATCGCTCTCATTTTTTGAATATACCAAGATGTCATCAATGAACACAATGACAAAAGAATCTAGGTAACTTCAAAACACCCTATTCAATACGTCCATAAACGTCGCCGGAGCATTTGTGAGACCAAAGAACATAACAAGGAATTCATAGTGGCCACATCGAGTCCCAAAAGCCGTCTTTGGTACATCCTCACCTCTCACCCTCAATTGATGATACCCTGACCTCAAATCAATTTTGGGAAAGTAGCTTTACCCTTGGTGTTGATCAAACAAACCGTCAATCCTAGGGAGAGAATACTTGTTCTTAATTGTGACCTTGTTGAGTTGGCGATAATCTATACACATTCTCAAGGACACATCTTTCTTCTTCACAAACAAGTCCGGAGCACCACATGGATATATACTAGGCCTTATGAAGCCCTTGTATAGCAAATATTTAAGTTGTGACTTCAACTCCTTCAATTCGGCCGGAGCCATTCGATAAGGAGGAATCAAAATGGGGTATGTTTCGGTAGCAAATCGATACCAAAATCGATTTCCCATTCGGGAGGAATACCGGGAAGTTAATTAGGGAAGACCTCCAGAAATTTACTCACTACGGGGACGGACTCAATGGGAGGAATTTCGGAGTCAAGATCTTGGAATCTCACTATATGATATAGACAACCCTTAGAGATCATTTTACAAGCCTTTAAACAAGAAATTATACGACCTTTACGAATAGAACTTCCCCACTTTCACTCAACAACGGGTTCATTAGGAAAATTAAACCTCACCATCCTTGTCCTACAATCAATATGGGAAAAACAAGAATGCAACCAATCCATACACAAAATAATATCAAAATCAAGAATATCTAGTTCAACTAGATCAACATTAGAAACTCTATTGGGCAACATGATTGGACAATTTCTATATACCCTCTTTGCAACCACCGATTCACCCACCGGTGTCATACTAAGAGAGTCTCATGCAAGAAATCAGGTAAAGTATCAAACTTTTTAGCTACAAGGGGTGTAACGAAAGACAAAGTAGCACCCGGATCAAGTAAAGCATAAGCATCAATAGAAAATACTTGTAACATACCAGTCTCCACATTGGGAGAGGTCTCTTGCTCACCCCTAGTACGAAGAGCATAGAAGCGGTTCTTCTTTGGAGCATCACTAGAACCACTTGCTTGAACACTCTTCTCTTGCCCCTTCATATTAGGACAATCTCCAACTTTCTGGCCACTCTTTCCACCAAAACAATTGCCCGTTCCAACCAAACACTCACCGAAATGACCCTTTCCACACTTGCCACATGTAGGCTTCTCATTGGGTGAGTTCCCACTCTTCCCCTTTTGAACTCTAGGTTTAGCCACCTTGTAATCACGAGCCTTAAGGAACTTGGATGGAACTTGATTAGAGAACCTCTTTTTGAACCTAGGCTTGTCTTGAATTTCAAGCCTACTCTTGGAACAACCACCTTCAAAAGACCTTGTCTTCGTAGCCTCTCTAGCCTTTCTCCTAGCCCGTGCCTCCTCAACATGTCTAGCATGCACCATAAGCCGAGAGATGTTCATATTGTCATGAAGCATGGCCGAATGACATTCCTCTTGCAAGTCATCCGACACTCCCGTCACAAAGCGTCTCATCTCATCTTTAGGATCGGAAACCAAAGAAGGAGCATATTTTGACAATTGAGTAAATTTCATAGAATACTCAAGAACACTCATACCTTCTTGACGAAAGTTTATGAACTCCACAAATTTGGCCTCCCTCATCTCTCTAGGGATGAATCGATCAAGAAATACCTTCTTGAAAATCTCCCAAGTTATCGGTCCACCCCAAAGAGGCTGATTATCCCTCCATTGCACATACTAAGTTTGAGCCACATCCTTGAGTTGATATGTGGCCAACTCGGCCTTCTCACTAGTGCTTAACCCCATGGAAAAGAGTATCTTATTCACCTCATCGATGAACTCTTGAGGGTCTTCATCCACCCCAGACCCATGGAAAGTAGGAGGGTTCATCCGAGTGAAGTCCCTCAAATGAGATGCCATGGTAGAGACTTGTAGATTGGCTCGGGGTGCAACCTCCCGATTGGCTTGGGCAGTCATAGCTTAAGATTGAAGAGTGGCTGCTTGGGATTGAAAAGTAATGGATTGTGCCATTTGAAGAAGGGCATCCCTTATCTCTCCATCAGTCAAAGGTGGAGGGTTGGCTGGAGCTTGTTCAACATCAAACTCCTCTTCATTGGAGGGTCTTGATCAACACGGGGAGGAGCAATCTCCTCCTCAAGCCTTCTCGCCACATCTCTCCTAGTATTCATTTCCTATAAACAAAATACAGGGTTTAGGTGAATGCAATTAATAGTTACTCTAGAGGCACGACATTGGATTTCCAAGAGAGAGAGAGATCCTAAGCATCATATAGATTCCTATTCATAAGTGTGGCACTCTTCACAATTATGAGAACGAATCTACATAGACATGGTTGAGAGAGACATCGTTATCAAGGATATTTAAGCTCATGCTCTGATACCAAGTTTGTCACATCTGAGTTTACCCCCTAAATGTAACCGGCGTCGTCGTCCTCTTTGAGAACCAAGACTAGCCCCTTAATTATCATCATCGCACTCACAAGTCAAAAAGTACAAAAAATTTAAATTTTTTAACTATAACTAATTGGAGGTTTGCATAGACCTCTACATACACGTAATAATATTATTATCAAGTATACATAGACCCTTCGTATAAGAAGATTACTTAGTCTTCTACTTTTATTTCACATACATACATATATATATATATATATATATATATATATATATATATATATATATATATATATATATATATATATATAAGATTGAATTAGAGTAATAAAATCCGTCTCATCTCATAACCATCTAGAATGACAGTATCAAATGGGCATAGCCCAACAACAACAAAAGTAAGCCACATATAGGCTTTATACAACTTGTCTTCAAATGAAAGATAGAGTCAACAAGTGTCTGAATATCTAAGCAAATACATAGGTAGACTATCGGCATCATCCTCGGGAAAATGAGGACCTACCACTTGGATGATAAGAGTATCCAAGCCTCCTTCTCAATCGCCTCGAACCAAACCGCAATGACCTAAAACTAAATTGTTTGGGAAAAAGGGATAAAATGGGGTTAGTACGCCACATGTACTAAGTATGAGACCATATGCACATATAACAACCAAACATGCTAAAAAGGGACGTTTAGTTAAATCATGTCATTTTACATCTATATGCACAATAAACAAGTTATACAAGTCATTTAGTCACGTTCAATCAAATCAAACAAATATATGCATATCACATACTTGAACCCATAATCTCATATAACCCTATCATCAAGTAATCATTTCACAAGTATGAATAAGAGTTTATCATGTAACTAGTAACGCAAGACAACCAATTATAATCCTTATAAAGCCACAAGTTCAATGACCAAGTAAAGCCCCATAACCCTACTTAATCAAGTAACCAAATAAGAATCATTAATAGTAACTCACTTCACATAACATAACCTTCAATACATATAAGTTCATACTACAAGAATAAAGACAATTTACATGTTCATAAGCATCATAATCATCATATAAGGTCATCTATCTTTATTATCATTTATAAACATAATATTGACCTTCTAAAGCTCCTATCAAGGCAAACTAGTGCAAGGCATAAGTAGAGTCCCATACCCCAACCTAAGCTAAGTCAAACCCCTCAAGTCACTTTAGTTAGTCTATACATCATTACTTCATTTTAGTTTAGGGAACACTTTCCTTAATCGATATAGACCACATGAGCTAATGTGGAATCCGATGTTGTAAAAACTTACACCGATGGAAGGTGGTCTACCGGCCAGGGTAAAACCTAACATAAACGTAGCATTCTAAGTGGATCCACTAGCTAATCTTCCTATGGGGGCAACATAGTTCAAGAACAAAGAGATAGGTAATTCCCTCTACATACCACATGGTAATTGGGGCCTCTTCTAATGGGAATCAATTAAATGAGTATCCCTCAACGGGGAGTCAACATCACATATAGAACTAAAGGATACTACTTCCTCTATAGGAATGTCATCACCTCCCATTGTCAAGTTCACTCGGTGCTAAGCTAAGTCCCTCATCAAAATGTCTTTAATCTTTATCCATCTTCATAACTTAGTTTAGGTCATAGGGTCTAGCCCTTGTATAATCATCATCATAATAGCTCAATATGAATTGCATGAGTATAATCTTTTCATCACAATTCTCATAAGTAAGGTTAACACATTACATACTATTTCATAGTAAGGACACATTGGTAATCACCATCATCCTACAACTTCCCATCTTACTCAACCTCACAACCATAATCAAGACATTTCAATTCAATATCATACCACACTATCAATCCCAAACAAGGTATATTCCAATACAATCATCATGACTAAATCATAATTAACCATAATTGAAATAAAGGATAGGAACCACAAGACTTAACAAGTCTTCTTCACAAATCATCATTGTTAATGTCTTACCATCAAACCTTAGCTCAACTCAATTAGGTCATCTAATCACCATAATTCAATAACCAATGTAATCACAAGTGTAGAAGAATCACTACATCATAATTCAATAATAGATGAAAGCTTAGGATTAAGTCAATTCATCATACCCTATATCCCCTATCAAGAACTAGTATGAAATATTTAACATAACAACATCATCTAGTAGTTATTCAACCCTTAACCAAGTCAATTGAATGACCAATCAACAATGTAAGTCAATATCATAACCTAGGGTTAGGGACTTAGGATCACATTCTTCAATTTAGGCAAGACCATCAGCAATTACCATAACCAAGTTAGAATACATGTTATTCTAGTCAATATAACCTAAAGAACACATCAAAAAGTCAATTTATAACTTCAAATTCGTAATTGGATGAAACCCATTTGAAAACTCTAGATTTGAAAACACTCTGAATGAACCCTTTTGAGGAAGTAAGTCTCAAAGGTGAATAGATCCCATACCTTAACGTTTTGACAAAGATTTGAAGATGAATTCGTCCCTTTCCAGCCCCCAAAGCCCTTCCTTCACTTAGTCTCCAATGGTGTCTTCCAATAGAAAGAGAAAGAAGAGAGAAGATCAAGAAATTTGTGTTTGAGTTCTCCTTGGATTAATTGGGGTTGGGGACTTTATATGGGTGACTAACTAACTTAATTAGACCCCCTTAATTCCTTCATTAACCTCCTAAACCCTTAACTAATCAATTTACTTTAATTAAAATGTGCAGGAAACTTACCAGCCCTCACAGATGAGACCCCGTCGATGGGCCGTCTGTGAGTCGACGGACAGACCCCCCTCCGTCCTGCACTTCTTCAATGAGTTCAGAGACTTGTGCAGGAGAGGGCTTCCTCAAATTGTCTATGTGTGGGACGACGGTGGCATCGACGCCATGTCAGTCCACAAAGGAGTCCTTCCTTGTTCCGTCGATGCACACTGCCCAGGTAGTGTTGCCTCATCCTGTAGGGGTCCTCCTCAAGGGCCCTTGGTTGGTCCTTGTGGAGTCGTACCTGGACGTTTCAACCAAGAAAAATCTCTAACATGTGTTACACATATTTTCAACAAATTTCGTTAATTTCCGACTCTTAAAAACTAGTCAAATAGGCCAAGGCACACAAGTACCTCTTTGAACTAATTTCAGAATGTCATGGACGTTCTAGGACATTTTGGTTCCTAGTCTCCCTAAATAACCTATATTCATTAAGCTAATTAAAAATAGTTTCTAGACATCATCACACCTATGTTAGGCTTAACGACACATCTTGTATTTTCGAAGTTTTACAATATGACCATGGTGTCTATTGTATTGTATGAAAACCTTATGTTGTTGAATGGTATGAGCTAACTTGATGATTGGGGATAGATTTCCTAGGATATGAATTTAATAATGCTTTGGTTGACTTACTGTAAATTCCTTCTAAATGGTAATCACTTTTAAGTGATGAAAAATGAAGGTTGTTAAGTTAAAATCCTCTTAAGGTTGGGTTAAGTTACTCTTTATTGGGTTTACCCTAAGTGGGGGATGGTGATGAAATTGTAAGGTTGTGGATATTTTCTACCTTGTCCTTCTATTTTTTCTTGAACTTGAAACTAATGAATTCTTAGTAAGCTTGTTGATGAATATAGTCTTGCATAAAGGATGAATTGCATGAACTTAACATGTTTGGTATGTATTGATTGACATTACCTTAAAGATATTGGGAAGATTACAAAGTGCATGAATGGGAATTTTTATGAAATCCATGTTTTCCCATGTGTATTGTGCAACTTAACATGCTAATTGTGCATTTCACTTCATGAGGTAAGATAAGAAATTTGGTTTTAGTCACTTGTGAGGTGTAATGTTTTGCCTTATAATGAAAAGTTGAGTCTCTTTAAAAATGAAATATGTTGAGTCTCTTGAAAACTATGTGACTTGTATGGTTTGGAAAGCGTGATTGTAGGCTCACTCTTAAAAGATTAAAGCATGTGTATCTAAGTGTGGATGTGTGTGCTTATGATTTGTGTTATTTTCCCAATGATGCTTACTGTAAAGACAAATGTTATGCTAGAAATTGAGATTTTGTGAAATGGCTTACTAATTGTTGTGATGTATTTGGTGTGACTTAACATTTTGACTTCACTAGGAAGAAAATATCAACATTCCTTGGTTTAAAAGTTGAGAAATTCTCATGTTACAGCAAAGATGATCTTTGTGCAATTGCTTGGGTATGAACTCATGATACATGTAAGTGTATTGAGGAGAAGGACATTCCTCCATGGACACCACTAAGAATGGTATGGTTTAGTGTGACTTTCATAGCACTAGGTCTAACTAATAAATATCTTTGTTGATTCAATTAACTCAAGTCTATGTGCATTGAAATTTGAGTGCTTAAATGGTTTTTAAGTATTTTTGTAATCTGCCTATGTATGGCCTTACATGATGAGCTCTTTATAAAACGAAGTCTAATGACCATGTTATGATTAGGAGAAGGATGTTCCTCGTATGAACATGATTATAGCCTTTGTGTTTGATGCATTAAAAAGTGAGTAAATAAAAGTTTTGCTTGCTTGTGTGCATTGAGTGCTAAATGATGTGAAGTTGTGTTCCTTGTAAGTTTGGTGAATTAACTTCTATGTGATGATTTTATGAATATGATGAACTGCTCTATGATGCATTGAAGTCCTTATTGTGATTGAAGTGTTCTAAGTGTCATTCGAGGACGAATGTTCCCAAGTGAAGAATATTGTAAGACCCCTAAAATGATATAGGGTATATAGAGCCTAACATGTTTTTATTAATTTTTTAAGGTCCTAAAATGACTTATAATATGTTATAGAGGCAGTGTGTAAGGTTTGAGGTGATTTGCAAGTGAAACGTCAAGAGACGACCAAGACATTCGACGACTAGTCGCCTATGTGCATCATGTGTCTATGTGTGCTTATATGTGTATGAAATGAGATTATAAAGTCTTAAAATGAAGTTTAAAGGTACTATACGATGTTTCATGAAGTTTGGAGGTCAAACGTCAAAGAACGTCCAAGACGTTCGAAAGATAGCCTTGAGACATGCATGTGTGTGTCTTGATGGGTCCTTGTATGTTTGGATGAGTTGTGAGTATTTGTTTTGGGTGAAACTTATGTGGGAGGTATAAAACTTGTTAAGGTTTGTATGTACATTGGAAACGTCTGGGTAAAACTTCAAAAGGTCACCGCAAAAGGGCCCACAAGAAGGACCCAAGACTGGTCGAGACACTACCTTCGCAGTGTCAATCGACCAAACCAAAAGACGGCCAGTTGGTTGACCAACGGCCCGTAGGTGAGGTCTCGTCGATTGAAACTTATCCTGGGCAATCATCAACACAAAAACAGGCCCATTACCAATCGACGAAAGCCAAATGACGGCCAATCGATTGACCAACGGTCAGTCGATGGTCATCCGTCGATTGTGGCCTGCAACACTGTCTTGCGAACTATTTTATTTAAGGGGTGAATGGGAATTCACCCCACGTGCTAAAATGACTCTAATTGATTAATTTACCTATTTTTGGGTGTATTTAAGGGATCAAACACGTGAACAACCCATTCCCAATCCCTTCTCACGAAATAGAACCTTCCCTCAAAAAACAATTCTCTCTAGAAACCTCCATTGTTGTGGAAGCTCAAGAATAACTTGTAGATTGGATTCTCATGGTTTCTTGACCAAGTTTTAAAGGTTTTCAACTAGATTAATTTATGGCGATCCTTCATCTCTAGTTATCCTTCCATCTAGAGAGTTAATCTCAATGTTTCAAAAGAGATTTTATGATCAAAGTTCTTCTTCTTCAATCTAGCCATGGGTTCTTTCCAAAAATGTTTTAAATGGTTAAATATTGATTAATTTATGTTAATGTATAGTTTTGAACGTGATTTTAATCCAATTTCATGATAAACCCATGTCCCTTCTCAAAATAGATTTAGCCCTTGCATGGGCATTGTGATCATGGCTTGTTAATGGATGAATTGTGATTCTCTTACGTTGAATTGCTTATACCTACTTATATATATTTTAATTGATTATGAATTGATGTGAAGAATCCATGTGGATCAATGTATGAATATTTGAACTTGCTTAACTTAGATTTCCATGATTCACTGTAGCATTGCCGTTTTAGGATTTAATGTTGAATTTGAATAAGTGATGATGGTTATAGCTACTATTTTAAGTTGATATTATGATTGAATTGTAATTATAAGTCATGCATGATCAAAGTGAATAAGGATTAATATGAATTGATCTAGTTTCTTCTAGCCTATCTAGTAGTAACTTGTGATCTTGACGTTAGGTTGGTTGTCTTGTGACTTGATCATGGTTAAATGTCCTTGGTAGCCTATATGTATACTGTGATGATAATTTGGTATAATTGATGTAATATGAATAGATAACCATGTAATTTGTAAAGATCGATTTAGACTATTCTAGCATATAAAATGAATATTGTAATGTATATGACATGATCTAAATGTTAGGGTAGGTAAAGCATGATTTCATTTGAGTAATGATTTGTTTAGCTACTGCCTTGAATGAATATTAATGATACGAGATGATTTATGAACTAAACTAGGGAAGTTACTTGATGACCTATAACTCTCTACTTTCTACCATACATGTGATATATTGTCTTAGATGGTAGTATGACTTTGTATTAACTTGTACATGGCTTATTTTATGATTTAAGTACATATAGCTACTGCCCTACATATGAATTGTTGATAAACAAGGTTTATTGATCAATGATGATCAAAGGGTGAGAAATTGGTAAGAATGGTTATCTCCTTTATGTTCTATATTATAGTAATGTTGATGAAGCCTTGTATGGCATTGTGTGGTATGCTCCACTTATGGTGGGGGTATTTACTTTTTTATCATTATATATGTGTTGACCAAGGAATTTATGTCAAATTGATGAATATATGTATAAGTGGTTATGATGATCACCTTATGTGTAACTTGTGCCTAGTCTTCTATTATAGTTTTGAATCAAGGTTATGTTACTATTGTTATGAGCATGTAAATGGTTATGCTAAGATCCTGTGTAGGTGCTGCCATTAATGAAGTGTTAAGGATTTATGACTCATACCCATGTACCCCTATGTGAATGTGTAAATATCTAACACTAGGAGTCTTGATTATAATGTGAGGATTGTCTTGTCTCCTATGCTATTGTGTGTTGTGTGGTCTATGCTTGAAAGAGTATTGTGGTCTTACGAGGGTGGATGCCTCAATGTGTTGTTGATATCCATCATGTGATCATGTTGACCAATGTACACACACTCACACTCCATGCATGCTTACAAGTATTATAGAATCATATTGTCTAAGGAAAGGTTGTTCTCATTTCACTAGTGTCAACTACTAGGCATATAAAGTATATGTATGTGAAGTATGTTATGTATTATTTACTAGGATGACTTGATAGGTTTACTAATATGGGCAAGGGTATGAGACCTTGTCTATGCATTGCACATGTGTACCTTGATAGGATAGTTCCTATGTTTGGTTTGTATGTGCATGAAAATGAATGTATGGACATGTTATGAATAAGATTTATATGATATGATGAAGTAAGAATGTGCATAGAGTCTTAGTGGGTTTATATGAAAAGTATTGCACATATTGTTATACCTATAGACTTATGCATCGATATATGAACATGTGTGACATTCTGTGTTATGTGAAAGGTTTGCTCACATCTATGTATACACTCACACACATGTATGAAGATTTAGTTAATAGAGGGGTATTGAAAGGTGTGCCCAAGAATACTCTAAAACTAGATAGGTGCTTGAATATGCTATAAGCATACGGGAATAAATATCCTAAGATTATATTTTATGAAAAATGATAATAAACACTTTTTCAATAAAGGGAACTTATCTTAGCACCGAGTGATCTTGTATGTGAGGGAGTGACATGTCCCCTCATAGGGGAGGTAGGGTTCACTACAGTCCTCGTGAGGTGGATAGCCTCATAACGCAAAAAGGTGTAGAGTGATATTTCCATGATTGCCCCCAAGTTCAATAAACTATCTTGCCACCATAGGATACTAGCTAGTGGATCCACCTAGAAAGCTATGTCATGTTTGGTTCTACTTTGGCTGGTAGGCCACCTTTTTTTGGTGTGGGGTTTTATGATACCAGATTCCATGTTTAGCATCACATTCTATGTCGGTTAAGCCTATAGTTTCCCTAAAATAAAATGGACAATAGAAGTAATTTACTAGGACACTAACTAGAATGACTTAAGGGAGGTTACTTAGGATAGATGGAAGTAATGAACCCATCTAGACATTTCAGAAGTAGCTCTTTAGGAAGTTCTAGGAAGGTGTTCCAATGCATGTGTTTATGAATATGTCTTTATGCATGACTTTGTAGTATTGGTCTACTTGTTATGAAGATGTGTATGGTATGAGTCTATATGCATGATGTTGGTCTTATGGACTATTATGAAGGCCTTGATTGACATAAATGAAGTTGTCTTCTCTTACTATGTTGATGTATGATTAGGATGTAAAGGTTTGTGGTCTTATGATAGGTTTACTAAGTATGTGTGAGGTTATGGGGATTTACATTTACATTGCACTAGTACACTTAGATTCGGGGAATGAGTTAAGTCTTACAAGGTTCTATGTGATGTAAAATAAGTATATGTGCATAATGATTAGGCGTTCACTGTAATGTCCTTATAGTCTTGGCTTAACTATGTCTATGTTGTACTATGTTTTTATGATGGTATGTGTTGTCTTGTGTAGATTGTATGTATGGTTTCCTTGTTTTCTTAAGGTGATGCATTGCACCAAGTATCACTAGAGGGTTACCTGGGAGGTTGATGAGTAAAACAAAAGATAGTTCACTGTTAACGGAAAGGAGCTCACTGTAAAGTGACCTCAATTATGCCTAAATTCTATATGTGATTTTATATGATAGTTGGACTTTGATTATGTTTCTATGAAGTATGTGAATGATATAAATACTATTGCTTAAAGTTTTTATGAAGATTTACTCAAAAAGGCATGAAGTATGATTTCAAGAAAATGTCCCTTTTTAAATGCATGTTTTTGCATGGTTGCCATACTTAATGCATTCTTGTACTAATCGCATTCTTCTCTACTGTTTACACGAAGTGTAGGTTATGGATTCTTAAAGGATGTCCTGAATGGTTAAGAGCTTGATAGATGATTCCCAAGCTCAATGAAAGGAATCCTTAAGTTCAAGGATCTCCTACTTATGTCTTTACTGTAAAGTGTTTAAATATTGTATAGTTATGTAGTGTGTCTTAAGGGCCGTGTCGCTAATGTATTCTAATGTTTATTAAGTCTAAGATGGAAAAGAGTCTTAAGGTCTAAATATGTAATAGGATATTTTATATGAAGTAAAGTTTCTAGCATATGATGTGCTATGAAAAAATTTAAGTTTTTTGCTAAATTTACTATGTCAATGCAATGAATGATAACTACGGGCTTGTATAAGACCTTCGAGAGGTCAAGTACACCATGTTACTTCTAGAGGGTGCTCCCCGGATGTGACAACATAGACCTCTACATACACATATGTATAGTCATATCGAGTATACATAGACCCTTCGTATAAGAAGATTACATAGTCTTCTAATTATATTACACATACATATATATATATATATATATATATATATATATATATATATAACATAGAACATAGTCTCAAGATTATCTCATCTCATAACCATCTAGAACGATCATAGCAATTTGGGCATATCCCTACATCAATGTAAAGAATCCACATATAGTCTTATACAAATCATACTCAAATGAAAATAGAATGAACATAAGAGTCTTAGAACTAAACAAATCCATAAGCTAGATACTGACATCGCCCTCGGAAAGTGAGGACCTAACCACTTGGATGGTAGAGAATATCCAAGTCTTCTTCAAGTTGTATCGAATGAGCCTTCAATGACCGGAACCTAAAATGTTTGGGATAAAGGGAGAAAATGGGGTTAGTACGCCATTTGTACAAAGTATGAGACCATATGCACATATAACATTAAATCATGCTAAAAAGGGTCATTTTATTAAACCATGCTATTTTATCTTTGGAAAGTCTCATGCATCATCAAACAAGTCATACCAAGAAGCAAGACATATTCATTAAGTCAAGACAAGTAATATGCATATCAACATACTTGCACCCATAATCTAATACAACCCTATCATCAAGGATAAACATCACAAGCATGGATAAGAGTTTATCATATCATAATAAATCAAGACAACTAATCATGAATCCCCATCAATTCAACAAGTGAAATAACCAAGAAAATCCCTATAACCGTACTCAATCAAGTAACCCAACAAGAGTGATGACTAATAACCGACTTCACATAACATAACCTTCAAGTATACATAAAACCATACTTTAACAATAAGGACCAATTACACGTTCATAAGCATCATCATCATCATATAATATAATTTACATTGATCATCATATACTTACATACTATCAACCTCCTAAAGCTCTTATCAAGGTAAACTAGTGCAAGGCATAGGTAGAGTCTCATACCCCTTCCTAGGCTAAGTTAAACCTCTCAAGTCACTCTAGTTAGATTATACATCATTACTTCATTTTGTTTAGGGAACACTTGCCTTAACCGCCGTAGACCAAATGAGCTAAGTGTGGAATCCGGTGTTGTAAAACCTTACACCGATGGAAGGTGGTCTACCGGCTAAAGTAAAACCAAACATAAACATAGCTTCCTAGGTGGATCCACTAGCTAGTCTTCCTATGGGGGAAACATAGTTCAAGAACTAAGAGTTAGGTATTTACCTCTTCATACTACTTGGTGATTGGGGCCTCCTCTCATGGGAATCCATTTAATGAGTATCCCTCAAAGGGGAGTCAACATCACATATAGAACTATAGGGTAACTCTTCCTCTATGGAAAGTCACACCTCCCATTGTCAAGTTCACTCGGTGCTAAGCTAAGTCCCTTTTTTGAAATATATTTAATGTCTTTATTTATCAATCATAACTTAGTTTAGGTCATAGGGTCTATCCATTGTATAATCATCATTATCATGGCTCAATAGGAATTGCATGAGTATTATCCTTTCATCACAATTCATATAAGTAAGGTTAACAAATTTACATATTCATTCATAATAAGGCACATTTGTAGTCATCAACATACTTATAACATTTCTTCTTAAACAACCTCACAACAGTAGTCAAGGCATTTAAAATCAACATGATACCACACTATCAATCCTAAACAATGCCTACTCCAACACAACATCATGACTTAATCACAATTAACCATAGTTTGAAGTAAAGTATGGGGATCACAAGACTTACCAAGTCTCCTTTATAGTTCATCATCAAGGTCTTATCATCAACCCATAACTCAACCCAATTAGGGGAGTAACATCATCACATAATGATATCCAATAGAATAACAAGGCCAATGGCATCACTATAACACAATTCAATACTATATCATAGCTTAAGACAAGATACTTAGGTAAATCTTACAATATACTTCATAACCTAAACCCACATCTCAAGAAATAACATGATAAACCTATAATTCATCTCAATCTATTCATAATAACATCATAATATAGTAATCTAATCAATAACCAAGTCAATTGAATGAACATTATACAATACATGTCAAGATCACCACCTAGGGTTAAGGGTTGAGGATCAAGTTCTACAATTTAGACCAAACCATCAACAATTATCATAATTAAGTTAAAATACATGTTAATCTATCCATTATATTATCATAAACAACTTAGTTCATAACATCAATTTCGAAATTAGATGAAACCCACTTGAAAACTCAACTTTTTTAGAAATACTTTGAATGAAACCTTTGAGGAAAGAAGTATCAAAGGTGAATAGATCTCATACCTCAAAGTTTGATGAAGATTTGATGGTGAAATCACCCCGCTATAGACCCCCAAAACCCTTCCCTAGCTTGGTTTTCAAATGTGTAGAGATAGAAAGAAGAGAAAAGGAAGAAGATTTGTTTTGTGAGTTGTGTTAAGTCTAATGGGGTTGAGGCCTTTATATGGGGGCTTAATTAAATTAATTAGACTCCCTTAATCCCCTAACTAACCACCTAACTAATTAAATGAGACTAACTTAAAACGTGCAGGAATTTGGCAGTGTAACAGACGACACCACGATCGATGGATCATGGGTCAATCGATGGACCATCCCTCCTCCGTCCTGCTCATTCGTAGTTTTGGTCAAAAACCTGTGCAGGCGAGGACTCCAAAAGTTTAGCTAAGTGTTGGTCGAATGGCATAGATGCCCCATCGATCCACACACGAGTCGTCCTTTGCATCTCGTGGTTGCACACTACCCAGGCAGTGTTGCCTACTACGTCCTAGGGTCCTCCTCAAGGTCCTTTGGTTGTTCCTTGGAGAGTCGTACCTGGAATTTTCGTCTATGAATCAATTTTCATACATGTGATACACCTTTCCACTAAATTTCATGAATTTCCGACTCCTAAAAGCTAGTCAAATACTCTAAGGCACACTAGTACCTTTTTGAAGAAGTTTCTGGACATCATGGACGTTCTTGGACGTTTTTGTTTCTAAGCTTCCTAAATGACCTATATTCATTAATATTGACTTAAAAATAGTGTCTGGACCTCATGACACCTATGTTAGGCCTTAAAACACTTCTTGGATTTTCGAAGTGTTACATTATCCCCCCCCCCCCTTAGGAACATTCGTCCCCGAATGACACTATAACTCTTTTGAAGGAAGCAATAAGCTCAAGACTAGCAGCCCAACAAACAAAAATACAAGACAACATAAATCATATTATTTCAACAAGGCAATTCTAAACTTCAATTACCACACATAAGGCTCAAACATTTCATTATGAGGAATTTCCTTCTCACAACGCACATGAGATCAACATACTTTACATGAGTCAATTAGGACAAAGTTCAATTTATCAACATGCTACATAACTTTCCATAAAGACTCACCATGACAAAATGCACAACATAACTCAAACAAGCCAAAGAGCAAAATTTCAAGTTCAATACACAAAATCATTTTAAGTCACGATAAGGTACTCAAAAATGCACATTTTGCAAGACTTTATCAAAAATGAAGAAACTTCAATTTCTAGCCATATTTATATTATTAAAAAGAATGACTAACCTTAATTATCAAAAAGATGAGGGTAAGGGGACTTCATGTCGGCCTCGGCCTCCCATGTTGCACCCTCAACTAGGTGATTTTTCCGTAACACTTTTACGGAAACCATATCTTTGTTCCTCAACCTCTTTACTTGCCTATCAAGGATTTGAACCGGGACCTCCTCATTGGAGAGGTTATCCTTGACACCAAGACCCTCAATAGGAAGAATAGACTCAGGATCACCGATGCACTTCTTTAACAAAGAAACATGGAAAACCGGATGAACAAAAGCCAATTCACTAGGAAACCTCAACTCATAGGCAACATTTCCAACCCTTTGCAAGATTTCATAGGGACCCACATAACGAGGACTTAACTTCCCTTTCATGCCAAATCTAACCACCCACTTCATAGGTGAAATTTTCAAATACACTTTATCACCTTCTTCAAACTCTAAATCCCTTCTCCTATGATCGGCATAAGACTTTTGCTGACTATAGGCCGTTTGCTAGAGATTCCTTATAATATGAACTTTTTCCAAAGTCTTATAAATAAAATCGGGACCAAGAATCGAAGACTCACCGACTTCAAACCACCCAATAGGATACCTACACCTCCTACCATACAAGGCTTCATAAGGAGCCATGGATATGGATGAATGGAAACTATTATTGTAAGCAAACTCAACCAAATCCAAGTGCTTATCCCAACTTCCCTTGAAGTCAATGACACAAGCTCTAAGCATATCCTCAAGGGTTTGAATAATACGCTCCGCTTGACCATCCGTTTGGGGATGAAAAGCGGTACTCAACTTCACCTTAGTACCCAACCCTTCATGAAACGACCTCCAAAACCTAGATGTGAATTGTTCACCCCTATCCGATATGATGGATAATGGAATACCATGGCATCAAAAAATCTCATCTATAAAGCTCTTTGCGTAATCTTCCACCGAATAAGTAGACTTGACGGGAATAAAATGAGCGGACTTGGTCAAGCTATCAACCAACACCCATATGGAGTCATATTGTTTTTAAGTTTTAGGCAAACCTAGCACAAAATCCATATTGATGCCTTCCCACTTCCAAGTAGGAATTTGAATTTCTTTTAGTAAGCCACCCGACTTTAGATGTTCAGCTTTCACTTGTTGTCAATCTGGACACTTAGCAACAAACTCCTCTATGTCCCTTTTCAAACCTTCCCACCAATACACCTCCCTAAGGTCATGATACATCTTTGTTGACCCCGTATGAATGGAACAGCAGGACTCATCAGCTTCCTCAAGAATCCGGTTCCTCAAATCATCAACATTAGGAACGCACAACTGCCCTTGATACCTCAAAACACCATCTCCCCCTAAGGAGAATGACTCATTAAACTTGCCAAGGACCGATTCTTTCAACTCCATCAATGGTTGATCAAGGTGTTGTTTGGACTTCACCTCAACAACCAAGGATAATTCAGAGTTATGATGGACCATGACACCGCCATTTGGAGAACCTTTCAATCTAACACCCAATCTAGCCAACCTATGAACATATCTCACTAGATCTTTCTTGGCTTCTTCTATATGAGACACACTACCAATGGTCATACGACTTAGAGCATCCGCCACCACATTGGCCTTGCCGGGGGGATAGAGAACACTCATGTCATAATCTTTCAACAACTCTAACCACCTTCTTTGTCGAAGATTCAACTCCTTTTGGGTAAACACATATTGGAGACTCTTATGGTCGGTAAACACATCAACATGAACACCATACAAATAATACCTCCATATTTTCAAGGCAAACAATACGGCCGCTAACTCAATATCATGAGTAGGATAGTTCTTCTCATACACCTTAAGTTGTCTAGAAGCATAGGCAATCACTTTCCCATGTTGCATAAGCACAGACCCCAAACCCACACGGGATGCATCACAATAAACCACGAAGCCCTTTGTACCCTCTGGTAAAGTCAACATCGGAGCGGAGGTAAGCCTATCCTTCAAGATTTGGAAGCTCTTTTCACATGCTTCCGACCACTCAAACTTCTTACTCTTTTGGGTCAAAGTAGTCAAGGGAGATGCAATGGACACAAAACTATCCACAAAACTCTGATAATAACCTGCAAGACCCAAGAAACTCCTAATGTCGGTTGGAGTCAATGGTCTCGACAAATTTGTCACCGCCTCCGTATTCCTTGGATCAACCTCAACTCCCTCACTAGAGATGATATGACCGTGAAATGCTACCGACCTCAACTAAAACTCACATTTGCTATACTTGGTAAACAATTGATGTTCTTTAAGTGTTTGCAATACCACCCTCAAATGACCCATGTGATCACCCTCATTTTTCGAATATACCAAAATGTCGTAAATGAAGACAATGACAAATGAATCTAAGTAACTTTGAAACACCCTAATCATTAGGTCCATAAACGCCACCGGAGCATTTGTGAGATCAAATGATAGAACTAAGAACTCATAGTGGCCATATCTAGTCGGAAATGTCATCTTTGGTTGGTCCTTGGGGAGTCGTACCCGGACGTTTTGACCTTGAATCGATTTTAATACATGCTATACAACTTTCCACTAAATTTCATTAATTTCCTACTCCTAAGAGCTAGTCAAATAGTCTAAGGCACACTAGTATCTTTTTGAACAAATTTCCGGACGTCATGGATGTTGTTGGACGTTTTGGTTTCTAAGCTTCCTAAATGACCTATATTCATTAATATGGACTTAAAAATAGTGTCTAGACCTCATGATACCTATGTTAGGACTTAAGACACGTCTTGGATTTTTGAAGTGTTACAGCCTCAAATTAGTTTTGAGAAATAAAATGTGTGTTGGCCTTGTGACACGGAGACACCTCCCAGATATCGTAAAGTAGTATTTTGGGTGTTGTGACTTCAAAAATAAACTCATTTAAGTGAGGGGTCTTTGGGTAATTTAATTTGTGACTATATAATGTATTAGGGTCAGTTTTAGGTCAATTTTATCACTCAAATCAAGTCCCACAAGTTGAAAAGAAAAAAACCCTTTCTCTCTCTCCCAAATTCTCTCGTTCTCCAAAACTCCATTGAAGAACATTATAGTTCAAAGAAGAAGACCAAGCCTTCAAGTTTTCCAACTCAATTTCATGGCATTCTCATCCATAAGGTATGATTTCTTTACCTCTTGGGAATCCTTTCCCCAAGAGGTCCTTCAAAAGATAATTTCTAAATTCCCCAAAATAAGGGTTTTTCTCCTCACATGGGTCTTCTTTCTAAAATGAAATTGTGAATCATTTGTGATGAAATATGATGAATTAAGGTTGTTTAAGTATGAATTAATGGTTAATTGATGTATTCCTATGAGTTTTCCCTTGACCCATGTCTTTCCCATAAATCACTAATTTCTTGGATAGATCAAGTTGAATTGTTGAGGGTGATGAACATGTCACCTGCTTACTTAGATTTTAGTTATGTTATTACTTCATGAATTTCCCTATTTCATATTATGGTTGTGAGTTCTTGGGTATTCAAGTATGAATTCCCATGAAGGGCAATGAGGTATGATCTTGATTCTCCTTAGATCTCAATTATGCAAGGTGAAATCTACTTATGTGATAATGATACTATAGTTAATTGTGTTGTTGTGATGTAGGTGACAAGGATCCCTCATCCCTAACCCTAGATCTACGAATTGGCTATGAAGTATGTAATTATGTTATGGTATGATCATTATATGATTGAATGTAGTTTCTCATGAATATAATGTTGGGTCTAAAAGTGAAAGGATAGTTCTCACTTATGATCACCTATGAGCTGTTATGATAAGATGTTCACCTAAGGGTCTAGAAGATGCTAATGTGAACTTGTATGCTGATATATGATGATTACTAAAGGGAATAATAGCTTAGAACCGAAAGGGAATGTAATTGATATGGAGGTCTCACGTTAGTAAGTCCGGCCTCCCACATGGGTTTCTTCATGTTAGTAAGTCCGGATTCCCAATATATGTGTTGTCTCATGAGATGGAAACCCTCACGTTAGTAATTCTAGGTTTCTACAAGAAATCTCTTTGTTCATTAACTATGTGCCCGCATAGGACTCTAGCTTAGTGGATCCACCTAGATAGCTACGTACGAATGGTTGCACCTTAGGTAAGTGTTAACCCTCTCTTCTCGGTGTGGGAGTAGAACACCGGATTCTATGTAGCTCATATGGTTTCATGTCGGTTATGGCAGTTCTTTCCCTAAAGTAAAAATAGGAAAAAGTTATGTATGTGAACTTTTATTAGGGTTGTCTTAAAGGTTACTACATAGTGTGAGGGAGTGTATGAGACTTCTCTTACACATTGAACATGTGGGATCCAATAGGATGATGCTAGTAGTGTTCTTTTATGACTATGACTATGATTATGATTACGTTTATGATTGTGTTGGTAAGCTTTGACTAGTGTTGATATATGAAGCATGTTGTATATAAGAATTAGTTGTAAGTATGAAATGGGTTGCTTAATGTGATACTTAGCTTTGAATAGGGTAATGGGGCCTTATTCTTGGCATTGCACAAGTATTGCTTGAGTTAATTATATGTTAATATGATTATGATGTTCCTTATATGTGTATATTGAATTATTGGTCATTTTCATAGTTTTGACTAAATTGTGTCTTTTCTCATGCATTAACGATTTTTATGCATAGGGACCCCATACTTAGTACATGAGGTTTGTACTAACCCATATTTCTTCCCTTTTTCCCCAACATAGTAGGTTCGGGCCGTTTAAGTATTATTGAGGATAAAGCAAGAAGGCTTGGACTAGACTCTCCAAGTTTTGGTATGCCCTCTAGTTCGAGCATGCTACCACACACTCTATCTTAGTAGTACTTGTAATGTCTAATAGACATTCATTTCTTTCCTATTGTTGAATATATTTATGTAAACCCTATGTGGAAATTATGGATTTGTATAAGGGATTTTCCTGGATGAGACAAAGTATTAGACTGAATTACTATTCGTTGTTATGGTCTATTTCAAGAAGCCTATTTATGCTTCTTATGTAGAGCTCTATGTAAACCTCCTTGCTATATAAGCAAAAATTTTAATTTTTCTGCGTTTTTGACCTATGATATGCTATGATGAAGCTAAGTGGCTTTGCTTAGTCCTCTTCGAGGACGACGATGCCGGTATCGACTAGGGTGTACTTTGGGTCATTACAAAGAGGGTGTATGGGTGTTATCTTCTAGGAGTACTTAAGTAAATCGTTTGATAGCCTTGGTAAGGAGAATGTCATAACTTATATGTTCATGTGTGTGGTGTGTTGTAAGTGTGCATGACTCATCATAGGTGGTCTTAAGAATCATTTAGGTGTTCCTAGAGAGGGTGTATAGGCGGTCTCTCTTTGTCTTATTTAAGTGAGTCTTAGGATAGCTTTTAGTGAGGGAATTACATGCTATAAAGTGTATAAGCTGGAATTAAGCAACTTCACTGAATAGTGAAGAAGTTCACTGTACAGTGAATTAGTTCACTGTAATGTTGCTCCTAAAAATGTGATAAATCGATTAAGTGACTAATTATGTAATTCTAAGGTGTTAAATATTGTTATTATGATTATATTATGATATTTAAATCAAAAGATGCATATTTCCAATAAATATCCGTTTTCATGATTTTTATGCATTATGCCATACTTAGTGCATGTGGTTGTACTAATTCCATGCTTTTATCTATCTCTATAGTGGTTGGTAGGTGAGGAGTATTGGGAAGCAAGACTTGGATCGTAGCATCATTCTAGTTAAATTGATGTATGTCCTCATTTGACTCGAGGGCATAGATGTCTTTTATTTCTCTAATTGAAGTATTGTAATAGACTTAGTAGTACTATATTTCTACTGTGTATGGGCCGTGTCCCAAGTAATCTTGTCTCTAAGATTTGATGAAATGAGACCTTAGTTAGTATTCTATGGGTTTTATATTAAAGAGATTTTAAAGACTATGAAATGTTTGTGAAAAGTTTTAATTCCGCACAACGTTTTACTCTGTATATGTGATGAACGATACGAAAGGGTTTGTATAAGACCTCTGAGAGGTCAAGTACGCTAGTTGCACTCGGAGAGTGCCATATCTTCTAGGGTGTGATCTCGGGATGTGACAAGCTTGGTATCAAAGCCAGGTTAGGAAAGTAGTCTTAGGAATCAAAACCTCTAGTAGAGTCTCGACCATCGCTGTGAGTCGCGACACATCTATGGGCGAGAGGCTATATGATGATAAAGTTTCCCTTTTTTTCTACTCCTATGTTGTTCCGTAGATTAAATTTTATGAGTGTCCTTCTTAATGTTTTTCCTTGTGTTTCTAGGAGATGGATACTAGAAGGATGGCCCCTATAAGGTTAGAAGAGGGAAGGGTGACTGAGGAAATTCCACCTCAAGTTAAGAAAGTTGAGAAAGTTCCTCAAGGTGATCAAGTCCCTATTGTGGAAGGAGGTAATGATGTTTCGGTGGTTCCCCCCTAATTGACTAATAGAGAGATTAGAGAGGATTTGCTTGCTTTAGCCTGAGCCGTGACTACTCAAGTGAATATGAGTGTGGAGCCTCGGGTGAATGTTGTGGAGAGCACTATGACCTCTAGGTTGAGATACTTTGTGAGGATGAATCCTCGTATCTTTCTTGGCTCTAAGGTGGGAGAGGATCCCCAAGAGTTCCTTGATGGTGTGTACAAGGTATTCAGTGCTATAGGGGTTACTTCTAGGTTGAAGGCGGAGTTAGATTCGTATCAATTGAGGGATGTTTCTCAAGTGTTGTACACTAAATGGAAGGATAATAGGTTGGTTGATTCGGGTCCTATTGAGTGGGAAGAATTTAATGAAGCTTTTCTAGGAAAGTCCTTTCCCCGTGAGAGGAGGGAGTTGAAGGTAGATGAGTTTAGCAATTTCAAGCAAGACAATATGAGTGATGAGGAGTACTCTTTGATGTTCTCAATGTTGTCTAGATATGCACCATCCTTAGTGTCTAATCCTAGGGATGAGATTAGTAGGTTTGTGACCGGGGTCGCCGACTTAGTGAGAGAAGAATGCCGTACGGCCTTGCTAAATGATTATATGACCTTAGCTAGACTCATGATTTATGCTCAATATATTGAGGAGTCTAAACTTAGTAGGATTGCTAGAAACTTGAAGAGGAGTGGTTCTAGTGATCAAAGTCAACCTAGGTCCAAGAAGAAGTTTTCAAGTCAAGATGAACCTAGGAGTTCTAAGGTAAAATTTGAGAGAGGAGGCGGTTCACAAAATGGCAAGCCTACATGTGCAACATGTGGGAAGAGGCACTATGGGGAATGTCTATTGGGTACCGGGAGTTTCTTTGGATGTGGTAAAGATGGACACAAAGTGAAAGATTTTCCTTATATTGCTTGTAGAGGAAAAGAGGGTAAGCAAGTGGCTCCAAATGTTCCAAAAGATGATGTTCCAAAGGAAAAGGCTCATTTCTATGCACTCCGGGCAAGAGTATCAAAGCCGGATGATGATGATGATGATGGTAAGTTCTTATATTTCTTTAGTGTTATGAGTTCCTTCTAAGTGGGGAGTATGGTTAGTAGATAGGCTAGAAAGTCATAGAAGCATGTTGCATGTGCATGGTGTTTAGGAGTCTTGTTGGAATTGAATTTCGTTGATTCCTTGAATTGTGAATTTCATGAAGTTATGATTATGTTTAAAGAAGTGATTATATGGTTGTATATTGCATATTAGCATGTTTCTATAATGAATTGCCTAATAGTTGCATTTTTTAAAAAAATTGCATAATTCACTGTAGCTTTCACAGTTCACTGTAACATTTTTGCAAAATTGACTAATTCATTCTTTGGTTGAAAATTGTTGTAATGGGGTTAGAACTGATGTATATGATCGTAACAATGAATATAAGAGAAGGTTTTGCTATTTGGAATGAAGGATGTAAGTTTTATGGAATAATGAGTTGTACATTTGTTTCTAACTTCTTCTTGTGTTGAGATTTTATTGATTATGTGAAATTGATGTTTTCTACTTGATTGTGTGTGGTATAATGTGTTATGTGGTAGTTTTGAGAGTTTTTAACTGAATCCTTACTCTTGGAAGCGTTCGGAGAGCAGCAAGTGTCATTCGAGGACGAATGTTGTCCAAGTGGGGGAGATTGTAAGATCCCGAAAATGACTTAGGTTAACTAGAGGATAACATGGTTGAAATGAGTGTCAAGGGTCTTAAAATGGTAATAATCTTTTATTTAGGCAGTGTCTAAGAGCTTAGGTGCATTGGAAGTCAAACGTTAAGGGAAGACTAAGACGTTCGACGACTAAGTCACCTATGTGCCTCATATGTGTTTTTATTTGTTTATATGTGTTTAATGAGGTTATGATGTCCTTATATGAGTTATTATAGTTTATATATGAAGTGTGTCAAGTTTCATGAAGTTTGGAGGTCAAACGACCAAGAACGTCCATGACGTTCAAAAGTTTTGCCTTGAAACGTGCTTGTGCGCCTTAGCCTTTTTCGTGGTGTTTTACGTGTTAGTTTTGGTTGAAATTGATCTTAGGGGTTCTTAAAATGTGTATTAGTGTATTTGGTTTGTAAAAGATTAGGTAAACCCCCCCCCCCCCAAGGACCAACCAAAGGGTCCTTGAGGAGTACCCAACTCTTGGGCAGAAGCTGTCCCAAGTTGGCAGTTCACTGCCTTGGTGTTCACGGACCACTTCACGGCCATTAGAGTTCACTACGGTCCTTGAAGATGGCCGTGTACCTTACTTAGTCACTTGGGGGCTTGGGAATGAAAGGAAGTCACTTCCCCAAGGACCACGGACCGTCAAATGGGTCCGTGAAACACCTTCACGGTCCGTGAAGGTGGCCGTAGTCATTGGGCGAGCTGTCCAAAATTCAGTTTCCAAATTAATGCCATTCGACTTTTAATTAATTGGGGTTGATTTTAAAGGGTATATATGATTTATATAAATAGTATAAAGCCTTAAAACATTCCTTTAACTCATTATTCAAGACCCCAAATCAAAACCCCAAAGTTCTCTCTCAAATCAATTCCTCCATTGTTGAAACCTCATGCTTCAAGGAAGAGGAAGAATTACTCAATGTTCTCAACCAAAGTTCGTGGATAAATTCTTATTTAGGTATGGTTTTTTATCCTTGAAACTCTATTCATCAAGGAGACCAAAATGCAAAGAGTTTTCTAAAGTCTTCAAATATGAACTTGTCAAATTTTATGATCTATAAATGGTTTGTTGCATTAAAGGTTTTTAATCATTATATATTGATTTAATTGTAGTTAATTAGATGATTTTAACTCAATTGACCTATGAATCCATGTAATTGATGAACCCTAGTTTTTGACTACTTTATGGGTTACTTGATATCGACTTAATGCTTATGAATTGTAGTGTAGTTTTCTTTGAGCTATTGAATGATGAAATAATTCTATTCAATTGATGTATATGTTGTCTTATATGGATAAATCTATATTGAATTAATCTAGATTCATTGAGTATTATGATTTATGCATTGAATTGATGTTCATGGCCATGGGTAAGGGCCTTATGATATTGAATTAGATGATTGGCTAAGGATTGAAGTTGATTGAATGTATTGGTGTTACTCTCCCCTAATTCTCTTTAATTTTAGTATTATAATTCTTGAATTATGTTGTGATTTGTGTGGCCCACATATGGTGGCGGTGTTATGTGAATAATGTGGCCTTGTCAGTGTTACTTTATGTATTATGATTATCATGGCCTTGTCATCACTACTTGAAGTAATATGACAATTTTTGTCGTTGATTATGTGAAGTAAAAGCATATCTTCCTACATGATTAAGTAATGTGAAAGTATGTGTTTCTTCTATTGATATTAGGTGATCATGTTAGACTATGACTATGTCTTTATATGTGTAGTCTTAGAGTTGATGCATGATTCTTCCTAATTGGTTATTGAGTCTTATGATGACTATATTAATGATGTAATAGTAGTTTATAGTGTGATCTAAAGTGATGAAGGTTGTGCCTATGTGCTTCTTGAATATGATATGTTATATCTGATAAAGTAAATTATTAGTGTGACTTGAGTGGTAGACTTGTGTCCCTTACTTGATGCATGTATGAATGTGAATATGCGATGTCTTGACTTAGGGTACTAAAGCCTCTTAGTGTTGAATGCATGAATGATATGAGACCTTGAATGATGTTAAGAAGGTCCTTTATGTGAAACCTAGAACCTAGTGGTAAGGTTATGAACCTAGAAGTCGAAAGCCATAATTGTATCCTTCTTGTAATATGAACTTAGGGTTGGTTGGCCGGAACGACATCATATCAATCCTTAGGAAAGTCATTATGAGCTATATTGTCTCCATTGTAAGGCAGCCCTAGGGGACCTGTTTCGTAGGGCAAATGTAATTGGGTTATGAACTTGATATGGAACCCCTTTGTATGAACCTTTAATGTCAATTACTCCATGAGAACAAAGGCTAGCACCGAGTGAGTATGGTAAGGGAAGTAGATCTAGTTAAAGGATAAGGATAGACTACAAAGTAAGCCCTTCATATTCGTTAACCATGTGCCTACATGAGATGTGTCTAAGTTCTACGATTGGTAAGTAGAAAACCCTCCATCGGAGTAGATTAAAACTCCGGATTCAATGTTTTTCTACCATGGTCTATGTCGGTTATTGCCTATTCTCATCATCTGGGATACCTACTAGGATTGGAAAAGTTCTATGAAGTTTAGGTGGTTATGGGACACTATCTAGACATTGCACAATAGGCTTGAAGATGTTAGTGAGAGTCCCTAGGTCTTCTCCAAGACCATTACTTGAGTGTCCTCTATGTGATGAAAGTTTCTTAATGAATTAAAGAAATAATGGCTTATGTTAGAAAGCATGTAAATGAATGAGTACCTAATCTAGAGTGACTTTTAGGATTTCCTAGTTAAAGTGTGAAGGTTTCATAAGGGATGATCTCTTCATGTCTTATCTAGGAAAGTCTTGAGAATGACTCTAGTTAGGGAAGTTGGTTGATACTTTAGGCATGATCTAAACATAGCAAGACTTGAGATTATTTAGGTAACCTTGAAAAGGGTGTATGGGCGTTCTCTTCTAGGAGTACTTAAGTAAGTCTTTTGATAGCCTTGGTAATGAGAATGTCATATCTTATATGTTCATGTGTGTGGTGTGTTGTAAGTGTGTATGACTCATTATAGGTGGTCTTAAGGATCATTTAGGTGTGCCTAGAAAGGGTGTATGGGCGGTCTCTCTTTGTCTTACTTAAGTGAGTCTTAGGATAGTTTTTAGTGAGGGAATTACATGCTATAAAGTGTCTAAGGTGGAATTAAGCAACTTCAATGTAACAGTGAAGAAGTTCATTGTACAGTGAATTAGTTCACTGTAATGTTGCTCCTAAAAATGTGATAAAAGTGATTTCTTATGTAATTCTAAGGTGTTAAATGTTGTTATTATGATTATATTATGATATTTAAATCAAAAGATACATATTTCAAATAAATGTACGTTTTCATGATTTTTTGCATTATGCCATACTTAGTACTTGTGGTTGTACTAATTCTATGCTTTTATCTATCTCTATTGTGGTCGGTAGGTGAGGAGCATTGGAAAGCAAAACTTGGATCATAGCATCATTCCAGTGAAATTAAAGTATGTCCTCATTTGACTCGAGGGCATAGATGTCTTTTGTTTCTCTTATTGAAGTATTGTAATGCACTTAGTAGTACTATATTTCTATTGTGTATGGAATCTGTCCCAAGTACTCTTGTGTAAAAGATTTTATGAAATGAGACAGAGTATTTCTTATGGGCTTTATATGAAAGAGATTTTAAAGACTATGAAAATGTTTCTGAAAAGTATTAACTCCGCACTACTTTTTACTATGTATATGCGATGAACGATACGAAAGGGCTTGTACAAGACCTCCAAGAGGTAAAGTATTCCGGTTGCACTCCGAGTGTACCATATCTTATAGGGTGTGGTCTCGGGATGTGACAATGAGAGCCAGACATGGAATCCCCATATTAACCCCTATCGGATGAGGGATCCCCACTTACCTAAGGTAGGATCATTCTTTTAGCCGTTACATGGAATCTCCAATAGCTATACCTATGCAAGCCCATTGTTAAGGGATAAGAAGATTGCTTCTAAGTAACTCACGCTCTACTAACGAGGAGTACACATCTCAAGAGGTACATTGGATACAACATCTCAACTCATGAAGTGTAACCACCTCTTCTTCATATCCTCTCGGTGCTAAGCATAACTCCCCCACGGAGTGTTAACATTCAGTTACTATAGATTAAGGGATAGATAATTAGCACCACATCTCAACTCATGAAGGTTACTTATCCCTAGAGGTTACATTGGACCACCTCATCTCAACTCACGAAGGGCATCCAACCTCTAAAATATTTTCGAAATATCTTGGGAATAGTGCAATTGCTACTTAACACTACATGTTAACTCACAACGAGTGTTCACCCCAAAACTCCCCTTTTCATTCATTTCATCTTTTAGGAAGAGTAGGGAATGGTGTAGAAACTTCATTGTCACGATCGGGGAGCACGCCCTAGAAGTAATATGGCGTACTTGACCTCTAGGAGGTCTTATACAAGCCCAAAGTTATCATTCATCACATTGTTATAGTAAAGTTAGCGGAAAATTAAAACTTTTCATAGCACATCATATGCTTGAACCATCACTTCTATTATATAAGAATATAAGCCATAATACATAGTCAGACTCTAAGTCTCTTTTGCCATCTTAGACTCGACTTCATAGAATAGATTAGGCATACGGCCCTTTAGCATCATAACATAATATTTAAGCTATTACAATACATTGAATATAAACTTGACATAAGAAATCCTTGGAACATAAGGATTCCTTTCCTTGAGCTTGGGAATCAGATATCAAGCTCTTCACCTTAGAGACATCCTTTAAGCATCCATAACCTACACTTTGTGTAAAAAGGTAGAGAAGAATGGTGTTCGTATAAGAATGCACTAAGTATGGCAACCACGCAAAAATATGCATTTAAAAGGGACATTTTACTTTAAAACTATGCATCATGCCTTTTTGCGAAAACTTCATAAAACTTGATACAATAAGAATCATACAATTCACATAATTGATTTAGGCATATACAATAGTCATAATATCACATAAAATCATACATTGAATTTAAGGCACAATTAGAGAAACATTACAGTAAGCATATTTCATTTACTGTGAACCCATTTCTTTTACGGTAAACTTCTTTTCTTCAACTCAGTAACTTCCCAAGTAATCCTCTAGTGATACTTGGTGCAATACATAACCTTAAGGCCACAATGTGTTCATACATACAACCTTCCTAACTCAAAACATACGTTCCTAGAAGCATAACATATCATAAGACACTTTTAAGTCAAGACTCCCAACACAATTACAGTAAACTATGTTCAACTTGCACACATGCTAAATTCACTTCACATGAAAGACCATACTCACAATACCAATCTAAGCCTACTAGTGTAATGTACATGAGAATTCTCATAACCTCACACATACTTAGTAAACTCATAAAGAGACCACAAGCATACCATTTACTTCACATATAACCAAGACAAGTATAGACACTTCATACATGTCAAGCAATACCCTCATTATACAATCATTAAGACCAACATTATGCATATAAATGTAAGACCACATCATACAGACTCATACCTTGCATATAATCACACAAGTAGACAACACTACCATGTCATGCATAAGAAACATAAACATAGTCATATACATTAGAACACCTTCCTAGAACTCCCTTCAAGAGCTACTTGTGCAATGTATAGGTAAAGTCCCATAACCTCACCTACACCAAGCAATTTCCCTTAGGTTATCCTAGTTAGGGTCCTTACTTTACTTCCATTGAACATTTTACTTTAGGAAAAGTGTAGCCTGAACTGACACTAAGACCATGGGTGCTAAACATGGAATTTTGTGTTCTAGAACCTTACACCAATGGAAGGTGCCCTACTTATCCAAAGTATAACATTAACACATGCAGCATACTAAGTGAATTCAAATGCTAGAGCCTATGTGGCAAGCATAGTTTATGGAACTAAGAGATATATATAAATATCTACATGATCATTCGTATTAAAGAAACATCTCATGAGAAACCATGGGTGAATCTTCCTCAAAGGAAAGTCAACACCTCATGTGGAACCATAGCTGAATTTTCCTCCAAGGGAAGTCAACACCTTATGAGAACCCAATGGTGAATCTTCCTCCAAGAGAAGCCAACACCTCTCATTGTCAAGTTCACTCGGAGCTAAGCTAAGTTACTTTTATTGAAAAGTCTTTATTAACTTATTACATAAAACATAGGCTAAGGACATTGTCTCCTCATATGCTTTGCTCATAGCATATTCAAGTACGTATCTAGTTTTAGGGTACTCTTGAGAAACACCATTCAAGTGCCCCTCTATTGACTAGATCATCATTCATGTGTGTATATACATGTGAGTAATACTTATACATAACATCTTTAAAACACACATGTTCATAACATACTCATGCATTCATATTCATGTAAATTGGAAACAAAACCTAGGAACTATCCTATCAAGGCACACATGTGCATTGCATAGACAAGGTCTCATACCCTTGCCCATACTAGTACACCTATCAAATTTTCATTTTTAAGTTACACTATCATCCTTTTATGAAAATATTCTTCACATACATAGTAGTAGATATTAGGTGTATATGAGAACTATCCTTTGATTAGCTACCTTTTGTCTATCATGCATGAGGCGTGTGTGTGTACATTGGACAATATGATCACATAATGGAAGCAATCCTAGCATTGAGGTAGCCACCTTACAAAGTTCACAATACCTATTCAATTCCCCTAAACCATAGACAACTCACATATAGAGTAATAGGAACTATAGACCACACACAAAAACATTATAACATAGGAGACAAGACATCTTCATCACTTGAATCTAATACTCCTAATCATGCTTAAGACCACACATTCATGTAGAGGTTCATAGGTACATATAATACTACACAAGAGTATTCAAACATCAACATGTAGACCATACCTAGCCTAACATAGTCATTTATACGTATAGGAAGCATCATCCATATAAACTAGATCATGAACTAACATTGACGACTAGGGAAAATACTTCACATTGTGTGATCATCATAACCATACTTTCAAGATACAATTGCCTTCAAGGCCATGAACAACACATATAAGGATTGACAATGAGGTAAACACCGCCACCATAAGTGGACCATACCACACAATGCCATACAAGGCCAAGAATCTAGCAATTCTACAGAAAAGTAGCCAACTTACAATTCCTCCAAGCATTGATCATCATTGATCAATTCCCATAATTAAACATCAATACATGTATAAAATTGTAGCTAAAGTTACCATTACATAAATGAAATCTTACTTGAAACATTATGGTTTCAAGATCACATTAGGTACACTATTTCATCAAGGCTATAGAAAGTAGAGGAATATAGATCAATTTACCCAATCCCTAACCTTGGTCATCATTTATCAATCATCAACAATTTCTTTGAAGTTCCCCTAACCAAGGCTATCCTAAGACTAACTAGGGTAAGATATGAAGGAGCCGCCTATACAATCCCTTCAATACACACCTATGTGATCCTCAAGACTACCCATTATAGGCTTACTTCGCATGGGTAACAAGTCCACATGTTATAACTAGACATTAGGTAAACATAATTTCATCTAGAGACTTCACATAAGTTCCCTTCTCCAAGTGGACTTCCAAGTTACAGAAAGTGCAATGTGAAAGTAGCATCCCATACTACTACTTCCACAATGTTCTCCTTGAGGCTTCCATGGGCTTATGCACACCACATTCATCATTCATAAACTTCATAGTACAAGACATAACCTTAACATGCTTTCTTAACATTCGACATTAAGTCACATAACTTCATTTTCATTACATAATGACCCATTCATACATTACATATAAAGAAACACCAAGAATTCCCTTTCAAGTGCCTACTTGTGCAATGGATAAATAGAGTCCCATAACACCACCTACCCTAAGTAGTACACTCTTTAGGAGACTTAATTCATTACATTCTTTTGTGGGGGATGGCTTTAACCGACATAGACAATGAGAGATAGACATGGAATCCCGATATTAACCCCTATCGGATGAGGGATCCCCACTTGCCTAAGGTAGGGTCATTCTATTAGCCTTTACATGGAATCTCCGATAGCTATACATATGCGTGTAGTTAAGGGATAAGGATATTGCCTCTAAGTAACTCACTCTCTACTCACGAAGAGTACTCATCTGAAGTGGTACATTGGATACAACATCTCAACTCACGAAGCGTAACCACCTCTTTTTCATATCCTCTTGGTGCAAAACAAAACTCCCCCACGAAGTCTTAAACATTCATTTACTATAGGTTAAGAGATAGATGATTATCACCACATCTCAACTCACAATGGGTACTTATCGCCATAGGTTACATTAGAACAGCATATCTCAACTCACGAAGTGTATCTAACCTCCAACCTATTTTAGAAAGCTCTTGGGAATAGTGCGATTGCTACTAAACACTACATCTCAACTCACGACGAGTGTTCACCCCAAACCGCAGCCCCCCCCTTTCATTCATTTCATCTCTTAGTAAGAGTAGGAAATGGTCTCGACACTTCATCTCTACTCACAAAGAGTGTCCACCCTACAATTCCCCATTCACATTCATTAGCTTCATTTATTCATTTCAAGTGTGTGTGTGAATGTCAACATGTGAGAACACCTTTTCACATAATCACCATTCTCATATCATTGACTTCTAAACATGATTGCATCTTCATTCATCATATTTCACACCTTAACATGCTTCACATTTTCACATACTTCATTTGACATACTCTCTACTATGCATACAATTCAAGATTCAATAAGCAGATAAACATGAACATCATCATCATCATTACTTTACCTTACATACTATGCCGTCATGGCCGTAATCACAATACACATATTCCTACATGTATACATATACCTCAAGTAAAAACCGCCACCAAAGGTGGAACACACCACTCAAGAACATTTCACAATAAGAACTTAATATAACTAACTTACCATTCATCCAATCTTTCACCACCTATTTACAATTTCTCCAATAACTCATCATAGAATAACCCTTAGGGAAGTAGCTAAATCACAATATGACCATAATGAAACCATAACTCTAATATTTTCTAATCATGTTCATTAAACCCATTTCATAAGCTAGAAGTTGACAACAAGCATAAACATGGTTTCATTTGGGTTTTTACATTAAAATCGTCATTTAACACTAATAACCACTCATATTAATCATTAATTTTTTTTATGAAAATACCCATACTTAGTGTCAAGGATTAATGAAGTTGGACTTTGAAACCCTTTTTGTAATCTCTTTGAAGTGGCTCCTTGAATGAAAGAAGGTCCAAGAATGACTACCATACCTCAATGAGAATAAACCCACGAAATTTTGATGAAGAAAACGTCCACAACCTTCCCTTCTAGCCCTTCCTTGAGTTCTAGCTTCCATGGAGTTTGAGAGGGTTCTTTGTTGAGGGAGGGGTTTTGGATATTTGAAAAAGGAAGTCTAACCTAGCTATAGGAGTATAAACTAACTTAAAATACTTCTAAGACACTAAAACAAACGTCCATGGTTTATACAAGACTTGTAGTGTATTTACTAAAACACCCCAAGTCTAGGGTGTATAGACAGCTTTGCAGGCAACACCTACGACCCTCATATGTCGGACTGTCGTCCAGTCGACGCTCCTTAGATGGGGTCCACCGTTTAAGTCTGAGCCTCTACTTTGTGTAGGCCTTGTAAAACTTGCAAGGTCAATCGATACCCAAGGTCGACGGGCCTTCGTTTGACCAACAGTCCGTCCCATGTGGTCGTCGTTTGCCACTGCTTATCAGCATTCTGCCAAAGAGATGGTGTCCTCTTCTAGGGCCCCTCGTGGGTCCTAGGTGGAGTAGTACCCGGACGTTAAACACCTATGCATGGTAATATAGGTCTTATAAACCTCCACCATCAATTTCAATGCCAAAACACACTAAGGCACACAAGCACGTTTCAAGGCAAAACTCTCGAATGTCATGGACGTTCTTGGACGTTTGACCTTCAAACATCACCAAAATTTAGACACTACCTGAAAACATAATTATTAACCATTTAAGGAATATAAAACCTCATCACAATCATGCTTGGCACTAGTTCAACCTATTTCATTATGAGGGACGTTACAGTAATAATGGTAAATGACCCCTACCTATGTACCCAATATCAATGTGTGATATTAGCCAATGTTAGGAGTCTTGAATGCAAGTGTTGAAGTTATCTTGCCTCCTATGCTAGTATGTTATGTGTGGTCTATGCTTGAATGTGCATTATGGTCTTAAGAGGTTGGCTGCCTCAATGTAATGTTGGTAGCCATATTATACGATCATGTTAACCAATGTACACACACTCACACCTAATGCATGCTTACAAGTGGTATAGGTTCATGCTGTTTAATTAAAGGTTAATCCGCATATGCACTAATGTATACTACTGTACATGTAAAATATATGTCCATGAAGCATGAAATGTATCTTAACTAGGATGACTTGATAGGTGTACTAGTGTAGGCAATGGTATGGGACTTTGCCTATACATTGCAGATGTGTGCCTTGATAGGATAGTTCTAGGTTGATTCAATATGAACATGAATATAAATGCATGACTAAGTTATAAACATGACAAGATTATACTATGATGATATGATGAAGTCTGAGCATGTATTGTCTAAATGTGTTTATGTGAATGGTCTTCTCATGTAAGTACAAATACACAAACATGAATTCATATAATGAAGCATTTATGAAAATCTAGTAAAGAAAGAGTCTCTTGAAAGGTATTCTCAAATGTACTCTAAACTAGATTGTTCTTGAATACTCTATGTCCATGTGAAAGGTCTTCTAACATGAATTAGGTTGTTGAAAGGAGATTATCATCTATAACCTATGAGCTAAGACTATGCGGGGTTAATTCTCCTAAAGCCATTTTTATGAAGTAAAGTTAATAAAGACTTTCAATAAAGGGAACTTAGCTTAGCACCGAGTGAACTTGACAAATTAGAGGGAGGTGCCCCTTCCTAATGAGGAAGGCTTGTTCACCAATGGTCCCACATAAGGTGTTGACTTCCCTTGGAGGGACATTAACCTTATGTTTTTCATGAGATGGAAGTCATAATGTCAATTGGCATATAGAGGGATTCAAATATATATCTCCTAGTTCCATAACTATGTGGCCCCAATAGGACCTAGAAAGTGGATCCACCTAGATGCTAGCATGATGTTAATGTTCTACCTTGGCAAGTAGAACACCTCCTTTTGGTGTGGGGTTCGATGACACCAAATTCTATGTTTGGCTTACATGGTATTATTGTCGGTTAAGGCTAGGATTTCCCTCAAGTAAAATTGACAATGGAAGTAAAGTAATGGACCCTAACTAGGATAACCTAAGGGAAGTTGCTTAGTGTAGGTGAGGGTATGAGATTTTACCTATGCAATGCACAAGTAGCTCTTGAAGGGAGTTCTAGGAAGGTGTCTTATATGTATATTAATATGTATATGTCTTATATGCATGGTATTATAGTGTCTTTACGATGAAGTCTTACTCTAGATGCATAATGTTTGTCTTGTTGACTATGCGATGAGGACTTACTTGACATGTATGAAGTTGTGTATACTTTTCTTGATGATATATGTAGTATATGATGTTTTTAGTGTCTTCATAGGTTTATTTAGTATGTGTGAGGTTATAGGACTTCACATGTACATTGCACTAGTAAGCTTAGATTGGGATTATGAGTAGAGTTCTATGATGTTTTATGTGAAGTGAAGTTAAAGTATGTTAATGTTGACTATTGTCTTACTATGATGATATTGGAAGTCTAGAATTGTATGTCTTCTTGTAATGAGTTCTTCTATGTGGTTCATAAAGTATGTTGGGTCAAATGTGAAGTATGTGTCTTAGGATATTGTATACTTCTATGAATATATGTGTTGGGTTAATGAAGGTTGTATGTATGTTTACCTTGTGGACTTAAGGTGATGCTTGAGTGTGGGTAGTGGAATGGGACATCATTCATACATTGTACAAAGTATCACTAGAGTGTTACTTGGGAAGTTAGGTGTTAAAGTAAAAGGAGCTTACTGTGAATGAAGATTGAGCTTACTGTAAAAGAAAAGTAGTTACTGTAAAGTAATGCTAAATGTGTCTTAAATGAAATATATGGCTTATGTGATGTTATGACCATTTTATATGCCTAAATGAAGTATTTGAATTTTATGATATCAACGTTTTATGAAGTTTTAAGAAAAACCATTATGCATGATTTTAAAGTAAAATGTCCCCTTTAAATGTATGTTTTTTCATGGTTGTCGTTCTTAGTCCATTCTTGTACTAACACCATTCTTCTTCACCTTTTTACACAAAGTGTAGGTTAGGGATGCTTGATGGATGTCTCTAAGGTGAAGTTCTTGAAACGTGTTTCCCAAGCTCAAGGAAAGGGAACCTTATGATTCAAGGATTTCCTAGTCATGTTTTATTCAAGTTATGTAATAGCTTAGTTATTATTTTATGTTAAGGGGTCGTGTCACTAATATTCTCTAATGATGGTCAGTCCAATATAGCAAAGAGACTTAGAGTCTAACTACGTACTTATGTTATTTTTATATGTAATAGAAGTGATGTTCTGGGATATGATGTGTTATAAAAGTTTTAAATTTTCCGCTAAATTTACCTATGACAATGCGATGAATGATGACTATGGGCTTGTATAAGACCTCCGAGAAGTCAAGTACGCCATGTTACTTATAGGGATGCACCCCGATTGTGACAATCTTGTAAGAGACTATATATCTTTGACTAAGATTCTCTTTATTTCCAAATCTCATAAAACCTTTCATAGGTGACACTTTTAGGAAAACCCAATCATCAACATAGAACTCGAGTTTCCTTCTCCTCACATCTGCATAGGATTTCTGGAGTATCTGGGTTGTCTTAAGTCTATATCTAATGAGTTGCACATTCTTTATAACATCAATATCTGAATTTGACCCTATCAAGGATGCTTCACCTACTTCAAACCCAAAAAAATTGATATCACATCTATGCCAATACAATACCTCATAAGGGGATATTTGAATGCTGGAATGGTAATTATTATTATAGGTGAACTCTATAAGAGGAAGGTGATCATCCCAACTACCCTTAAACTCAATCATGCAAGCTCTTAACATGTCGTCTAAGGTTTGAATGGTACGCTCTGTTTTATCATCCGTCTACGAATTAAATATTGTGCTAAGATTAACCTTTAACTAAGACCTTTCTTAAATGACTTCCAAAAATTAAAGGTAAACTGAGGACCTCTATTTGAGATGATAGACAAAGGAACCCCATGTTACAACCCTCAAAATGAACTAGGATCCACTACAGCTTCACATGAGTTTCTTGAGTTAATAAATTGCTAAATTAATGAGATAGCTTCTAAAGTCTGGTTTGAGTGGTTTTGAGCTCGAACGTCAAGGAATTACCAAGACGTTCAAAAACTAGTCCTTTGTGTGCTAGTGTGTTCTTGTATGCTGTTTGTGTTTTGGTGTGTCGTTTGAAGTCTAAAATTATTGGAGGTTACCTTAGCATATAGATGGCCATGTTTGGGTTCAAAATGCCCAGGTAAAACTCCCCAAGGACCATCCTAAGGGTCCTTGAGGAGGACCCAAACGTTTTCCAAAAAATTGTCAAAACACCAGCCACTAACTAGCACATTCAAGAACCATCAATGCATTGACAGTGCGTCAATGCTCTCCGTAGGGTAAAACTTAGTTTTTAGGAGTTTATCTCTATTTGACCACCCTAAATCACCATTAATGGGTTACTAGGATGGGTCGTCTATCCGTCCATGGTCCGTCATTGGCCACCTGCAAATATGCACAAGTCTTGGTCAAGCCAAGGGTGGTTTGGTAAAATTCCACCTTTGCAAAATATATGGGAGGACGGTTATTTTAGGTTGTATAGGGTATTTTAATTCATATTAAATACAAAAACATTGAATTGGAGTTTAGAGTCAAACTGGAGCTCGGATTGAAGGTTTCCATTGCTTTCTTCTTGAATTTTGTGGGCTACTCAATACTAAGATATGGTGACTCTTTATCTAGAGTTATATTTCTCTCTAGAGCCAATTCTAAAATGTTTTTCAAATTTCCAAAAGATGATCAAAACCCCAATTCTTCATCAATCTCATGGATTCTTGCATTAAATAGTTTCAAGCAAATTGATATGATTATATTATGGTTTGATTGATTATTTCAAGTAAGAAAAACTGCATGAATCCCTGATCCCTCTAATTCTTTAATTTTGGTTTGTAAAGTGGGTTTGATAAATCGGATTTGTCTATGGATAAAATTGTATTTAGATTTCTTTATAGTATTGATTCTTGTTGTTATCTATCTCTATATATGATTAATTGTGGATGTAAGGATGAGTTGGTGATCTTTGCCTTATAGGCATTATGATGGGTAAGTTCTCTTGTTATGATTGGAAATAGCGGAAGTTGATTAATGGTGAATTGTGATATTGGAGAATGGTGAGTTGATTCAATTGATTAGTATAAAAGGATTGCTTTGTATTGTTTTATCCACTTCTAGAGGAGGTGCTTACTTCTTGTTCTTACTATGATTGTGATCTTGATGGCTCTATGAGGTTATTTGAATGTTTTTTATATTTTTGTGTGGAAGATAAGCATAATGTGAAGTTGCTATATGATGTCACGATGAAGTTTTATAAAGCTATGTGATATTGTGATTGAAAGCATGTTTGCTGTTAATGTTGGTATGTGATGATGATAGACTATGAAGAGTCTCCATATATTTTATGATCTGGAGTAGCCCATAGGAGTTACGCGACGTACTTGATCTCTCGGAGGTCTTAAATAATCCTCTTTGCATTCATTCATCACATCGGTATGAAAAAAAGTGCGGAATTAAATTTTTTACGTTAAATCAATAAGGAAACTCTTTCATAAAACATAAGAAAAACTAAGTATTGTCATCACAAGCTATCTTAGACACATCTCACTATCATAGTGTCATAGACCTTACATAGACAGAAAGCTACAAGTCTTATACAAGGTCTTTAATGAAAGAAAACTAGAAATGACATCCACATCCTCAAACATATGAGGACATACCAATAGTCTTGAGAGATCTATCTAAACCCCAAGCTTAAACTCTAAGATCCTCACTTTCCACCACCTACACTTGTAGAAATAGAGAAGAATATGGAGTTAGTACAATTAAGCACTAAGTATAGAAATCATGCGAAAATATGCTTTAAAGAGGACATTTTAGTTGAAATATGCATTTCATGCTATTTTGAAAAAACTTAAAGAAACAAGTGTAAGAGACATCATACAACTCAATCATTAACATACAAGGTAATACTCACCCAATTTTAAACATATACTCATTAAGTAACCCGTTAACCATTTATACCCTCTATTCAAAATTATTCTATGACCCACCTAGGTAAGACATAAAGAGGCCACCCATACAACCTCTTCAATAAGAACCTAAGTGTTCCTTAAGACTACCAAATATAAGGATATTTCCTTTCCATCACAACTAAACAAGTCAACATTCATTACTAGAGATACTAGAGGAAACATTCATTCATTAAAGAAGTTCACATAAAGACCATCCACTAGAATAACTATAAGGAACAGTAGTGCAATGTGAAATTAGCATCCCAGTCTACCACTCCCACTTAGTGGTCCTTTGGAACCACCCTAGACTAGAAACATCACATTCAACCATTCATATAAACTTCATTAACATTAGACATAGACCAACATGCTTCATAAACATTACACATAAATTCAACTTACTTCATTAACATCATATAAAAACCCATTCATTCATTAACATTACAAGGACACACCAATACTCCTTTAAAATGCCTGCTATTGCAACACATAGATGGTGTCCCAGTCCACCACCTACCTTAAGTAGTATACCCTTTGGAAGACCAGCTTACTACATTCATTTGTGGGGGCATTCTTTAAACAACATAGACCATGGGAACTTAACATGGAATCTCGGTGTTAAACCCTACTGGATGAAGGATCCCACTTGCCTAAGGTAGGATCATTCTTTTCGCCTTTTCGTGGAACACCACTAGCTAGTCCTATGCGGGCGCATAGTTAAGGGATAGGGAGATTTCTTATAAGTGCTACACCTCAACTCACGGAGACGACCAATCTCAATATGTTGCTTTTGGATACCATAGTAGGAAAGGGTTGCTATTACTAGCATTACCGTGTTATGATCTTGTAGGGAAGACTATGCCCTAGTTCTTTTCTCATCTTGATAACAACTAATGTTTAAATCTTGCTCAATAATTACTCACATAATTTTCCAAATATTTTGCATAAATCTCCCCCTTTAATTACTTGTTTCCAAAAATATATTGTTTAAATGAATATAATCATTAGATAAGTTTAAGTCAAAAAGTTTTCCTTGTAGAAACGACCCCAACCTACAAGTTGTGTTCTTTACTTGATAAATATTGCTTATGCTTCTTTAGGGAGGTGTGATTTGAGTGTATCACTTCTTCTACCCAAGTAGCTCCTCTATGGACTGACTTCTCCATAAAATCATGACTAAAGTCACTTCTTTTTTTCTTAATTTTTGAACCTGATGATCAAGAATATCAATTGGTGCCTCTTAATAAGTGAGACTATCCTTCAACACTACACTTTTTAAAGGCAGAATATACACTAGGTCACCCACACCCTTCTTCAACAATAAAATTTGTAAAACCGGGTGCAGTACTGCAAGTTCTGTTGGCAACCCTAACTCATAAACCACTTTACCAACCCTCTTCAAGATCTTGTAAGGGGCCACTTATCTTGGAATGAGCTTCTCTTTATTGCTGAATCTCATCACCCATTCATAGGCTAACTCTCAAGAAAACCCAATCATCAACTTAGAACTCTAATTCCCTCGTCGTCACATCTTCATAGCATTTCTGGTGAATCTGGGTTGTCTTAAGTCTATATCTAATGATTTTCACATTCTCTATAACATCAGACCTGAATTCGACCATATCAAGGCTGTTTCACCAACTTAAAACCAACAAATTGCATATTACATCTACGCCCATACAATGTCTTTTAAAGGTCCATTTGGATGTTGGAATGGTAACTATTATTGTAGGAGAATTCTATAAGAGGAAGGTGATCATCCCAACTACCCTTGAAATCGATCACACAAGCTCTCAACATGTCCTGTAAGGTCTGAATGGTATGCTCTGCTTTCCCATCCATCTACAAATGAAATATTGTTCTAAGATTATCCTGAAACCAAGAACATTCTTAAACGACTTCAAAAAATGAGAGATAAACTGAGGACCTCTATTTGAGATAATTGACAAAGGAACACTATGTTACAACCCTAAAAAAATCTAGGCTGCACTAGAACTTTATATGAGTTTCTTGAGTTAATAACTTGCTAAATTAATGATATGGTTTGGTTTGAGTGGTTTTGAGGTCGAACGTCAAGGAACAACCAAGATGTTCGAAAACTAGTCATTTGTGTGCTAGATTGATAGTGTTTTCTTGTATGCAATTTGTTTTTTGGTGTGTCGTTTGGAGTATAAAATGATGCGAGGTGACCTTAGCATCTTTATGTCTATTTTTAGGTTCAAATCTCCCGTGTACAACTCCGCAAGGACAATCCTAATGGTCCGTGAGGAAGACCCAAGCATTTGCCAACAATCTGTCAAAACACCAGCCACTAACGAGCACATTGACGGACCATCAATGCATTGACGGAGTGTCAATGGCCTCTGTAGGCTGACACTTAGTTTTTGGGATCTTACCTCCATTTGACCACCCTAAATAACCATTGATTGATGACAAGCATGGTCCGTCTATCCGTCTATGGTCCGTCAATAGTGGCCGTCAATGGCCATCTGCAAATCTGCACAAGTCTCGTCCAAGCCAATGGTGGTTTTGTAAATTGTACCCTTGGCTAAATAAATGGGAGGAAGGTTATTTTAGGTTATCTAGGGTATTCACGACCCGAGAGCCCACCCTATTAGATATGACATTCCTTCTGATCGCAACAAGGCGTACTTGACCTCTCAGAGGCCTTGTACAAGACCTTAGACATCATTCATTGCATACATGTATGTAAACTAGTGTGGAATTAAAACTTTTCACTCGAATAATATCTCAAACATCTTTCATATAAAATGACAAAAAATACTATGCACTAATCTTAGACTCAAGAATACTTGGGACACGATCCATACAATCGAAATTTAAAAATACTTAGTCTATTACAATACTTTGAATGAAAGAAATCTAAAGATAGTAATGTCCTTGAATCAAGTGAGGACATACCACAACTTTTCTCTAAAGAGTCCTAGTTACCAAGCTTTTCACGATACGCCTCTCACCTTCCACCTACAACTTTAGATATAGACAAAATATATGGAATAAGTACAATGCATGTACTAAGTATTACATAATGCATAAAATCATGACAAACGGACATTTTAGTCAAATATGCTCTTTTATAGGTTTTACACTAACATTTATATCATAATATGAAAATCCATATATTACACCAACTTCACATATAAGCCACAAATTACAAGATAGCATCAGGAACACATCAAAACACATAAACATGAGACCCTCCTACCAAAGGTGATTTTAAGGTTCACTTGAGTGAGTTATTAAGCGACCACCCATACAATCCCCCCCCACACACCAAAGAGATCCTCTAGACTACCTAAGATAAGATTATTCCCATTTCATTAATCATCTTTCCTATTTATAGTTATTCTTAAGACTTCCTTAGGTACGACATGAAGAGACCATTCATATACCCCCTCCACACCTTATCTAGAAAATCTTTAATGCTACTCTAGATAAGTACTTATTCTTTAACATGCTTTTTAACTTAATTCATTATCTTCATTATTCTATTTAAGAGACATTCGACAATCAAGTACATTCACATAATGTTCTTGGAGAAGACCTAGGTTACTCACACACTAACATCTTCGAATCCTAATTTTGCAAAGCCTATATAGCGTCCCGTTCAACTACCTAAACTGCATAGTTCTTATCCAATACTAGAATGTATCCCATATGATGAGAATAGACAATAACCGACATAGACCATACCAGATGTGCATGGAGTCCGGAGTCATAACCTACTCTGATATGGGTGTTCTACTTGCCAATAGTAGAACTAGGACACATCCCATGTAAGAACATGGTTAAGGAATATCGAGGGATTCTTTGTTCTTTAATGTAATCTTTGCTAGAGAAAATCCCCAGTCATAGTCACTCGGTGCTACACTTTGCTCTGATAGAGTATTTCAATAAAGAAGCATATGAAGATGTACCATATCTTATTCATAACCAAATCATAATACACCTTACCAAAGAGGGTCCCTAGAGCTTCCTACAATGGTTAAGAGGATAGCTCAATGACTTTACTAAGGATGCTTTCATGTCGGTCCACCCAATCAACCCTAAGTCCACCATTCATACAAGAAGGACACCATTACGGCTTTCAACTTCAAGGATATCATAACCTTCCATCTAGGTTGAAGGTTCCACATAAAGGACCTTCTTAACTATGTTCAAGGTCATATGTCAATCACACATACAAGGCTAAGAAGCTTTAGCATACTAGGTAAAGAAGTCATATTCACATTTTACATGTATCAAGTAAGGGACATAAGTCTACCAAAACAAGACACACACATACTTCACAATATCACATATAACATATCATTCCAGAGGAACATAGGGACAACCAATGTCAACTAGAGGTCACCGTATTAAATACTATAGTATTATCACTCTAAGTCATCACATGTCTTACATAATCCATCAAGCTTTAACGTACTTAAACATCAAGTAATAAACTAAACTTCTTCACTATAGCCTACTAGAGACACATATCATCAACTAGAATAACTCATGCTTTGACTTCACATACACAAATAAGTCATCAGTACCTTCACAATACTCACATATTAAATTTATAGCATGATAAATACATAAGTCATAAAGTAATGCCGACGAGGACACATTGTTTCACAATTCACAAAGTAATACCGACGAGGACACATTATTCACAAATATAACACATAAGCACCGCAACCATAAGTGGACCATACCAAACATCACAATTTAAACATGTATACGACAAAGTATAGAGAAGTTTATATCAACATACCGCCATTCCAATCTTAACAACTCCAATCCATAGCTAATTCAACCAATACAATACACCAAGGCTCTTACCAATAGCCATAGTCCATAATTCAAACCAATAATCACAATACACAATGACCTAAGATAATAGAATATTAGGTTTATCAATTTAGGACAGCCTACATATAATTCTAATATGATTCTTTCATAATTCAATAGCCCAAAGTAAACTACATAGAATTCAATAAGATCAAGTCAAGATCAATTCACCCACATTAGGGCCAAAAATAGGAAATCATGATTTACATGGGTTGATAGAGTTTTTTAATCTAAAATCATCAAATTATCATCAATTCAATCATAAATCATTGATTCAGAACGTTTTATGCAAGAACCAATGGCTAGATTAGAACCATTCATCTTTTGAAAAATCTTTGGAAAAGACTTTGAAGTTTTGCTTCTTGAAGAAAAGATATTCAAAGATGAAGAACCATACCTTGATTAGAATTTACCCACGAAATTTGGCTGAAAACCTTGAGAAATTTGTCCTCTTTCTTGAAGCTTGAAGTTTCAACAAAGGAGGAATTGACTAAAGAGAACTTTTGGGTTTTGATTTTGGGGTCTTGAAATGATGAGTTAAAGGAACGTTTTAAGACTTGAAACTATTTATATCAATGATATAAACCTTTTAAAATCAACCCCAATTAATATAACTTAAAGTAGAATTAATTTGAAAAGTCAAGTTTTGGCAGCCCGCCCAGGGACCACGGCTACCTTCACTGTCCGTTAAGGTGGTTCACGACCCCTTTTACGGGCCGTGGTCCTTGAGGCAATAGCTCTCTTACTTTAACAAGCCTCAAAATGTCTAATCAAGGTCCACGACCTTCTTCATGGACCGTGTTCCACTCCACTGGCTGTGAAGTTGTCCGTGAACATGAAGGTAGTGAGCTGCCAACTTGGGACAACTTTTGCACACAAGTAGTCCTCCTCAAGGACCCTTTGGTTGGTCCTTGGGGAGTTTTACCCGGATGTTTCCAACCCAAAAAAACACTCACACATGTTAGGAACCCCTCACTTCAATTTCAACAAAAAATAACACTTAAAACATGCCAAAACCCACTAAGACACACAAACACGTTTTAGGGCACATCTTTCGAACTTCATGGACGTTCTTGGACGTTTAACCTCCAAACATCACCAAACATTAGACACTGCCTATAAACATCATTATAAAAAAATTTTATACTTTAGAAACTCATGACGTAAGTGTTAGGCTCTAGTTTCGCCTAAGTCATTTTAGAGGTGTTACATATTTAACACTAAAACCTAGAGTTAGACTTCATTCTTCAAAACTCAACCCTTCCCTCCCAAAATTCTCTCAAAACTCCATGGAAGCTTAGAGTCAAATTGGAGCTTGTATTGAAAGTTTCCATTGATTTCTTCTTCAATTTCGTGGGCTGCTCAATACTAAGGTATGGTGACTCTTTATCTAGAGTTAGATTTCTTTCTAGAGCCAATTCTCAAATGGTTTTCAAGTTTCTAAAAGATGATCAAAACCCCAATTCTTCCTCAAACTCATGGATTCTTATATCAAATAGTTCCAAAAAAATTGATATATTTATATTATTGTTGGATTGATAATTTCAAGTGAAAAAAAAAACTCCATGAATCCATGATCCCTCTAATTCCTTAATTTTGGCTTGTAAAGTGGGTTTTGATAATTGTGATTTGTCTATGGATAGAATTGTATTTAGATTGCTTTATAGTATTGATTCTTGTTGTTTTCTATCTCAATATATGATGAATTGTGGATGTATGGATGATATGGTGATCTTGGCCTTACGGGCAAGATGATGGGTAAGTTCTCTTGTTATGATTGGAAATATTGGAATTTTATTAATCGTGAAGTATTATATTGGAAAATGGTGAGTTCATTAAATTGCTTAGTATAGTAGGATTGCTTTGTATGGTTTTATCAACTTCTACTGGAGGTGCTTACTTATTCTACTTATTATGATTGTGATCTTGATGGCTCTATGAGGTGAATTGAAGGTTTGTTATATTTTTTGTGTGGAAGATGAGCATAATGTAAAGTTGCTATATTATGTCAAGATGAACTTGTATAAAGCTATGTGATAATGTGAATGAAAGCATTTTTGCACTAAATGTTGGTATATGATGATGATAGACCCGCAAGTACCCCTTAGAAGTTAGGGAGAACCCTTGATTCGGTAAAAGGCGTATTTGAACCCTTTGGGGTCTTGTGCAAGCCCTTTAACTATCATTCATTGCATAAGACATGAAAAGTAGTGCGGAAATTAAAATTTTTCATGACATTTAATATAAAAGGAGTTCTTTCATAAATACTAAGAAAATATCATCGTCACATGCCAAACTTAAGGACACGACATAATATCTTAGGGACACGGCCCTTTACATTGAAATAAAAACATAATAAGTCTTTAAATAAAGAAACTAGGAAAATAGAACTATGACCACAAATATATGAGGACATACTTAGTCTTGAGAGAATCTTTCCCAAACTTGCCTTCTAAACTTCTCCTTGCTTCCAAACCTATACTTATAGAGTATAGAAAAGTATGGTGTTTGTACAAATAATGTACTAAGTATGGCAATGCAAAAACATGCAAAAAGGTACATTTTTGTATCAATACACTTTCATGTCAAATAAGTAAAACATTCATGAATATAGAGGTAAAACAAAAAGGATCAGTTTACAGTAAACTTCCCAAAGTTACAGTGAATTCACTTTGACTTTACAGTAAAATAACTCATTCTCAAAATAGTGAACTCCCACGGTATTGCCAAGAGGAAGTGAACTCATTTCCCTAGGAGTTTTTCTAACCCGGATTACCCATCTTAGTATTACTCCTCTCGGGAAAACAAGTCCCCACTCAATAACAAAATATTAGAAGAACACAAAAAAACTACACATAAGATATGCCAAGACTTCCCTTTCGGAATGCCTACTTAGTGCAATGAATATATGGCGTCCCATTCCACCACGTATCCTAAGTAGTACACTCTTTTAAAAGACTTAGCTCATTCAAATCACACAAAACTCACAAAAACTCCCCTTTCGGAATGCCTACCTAGTGCAATGGATAGATAGTGTCCCATTCCATTACCTACCCTAAGTAGTACACTCTTTTAGAAGACTTAGTACTTTCATTACTTTTGTGGGGTTTAGCTTAACCGACATAGACCATGAGAGCCAAACATGGAATCCCTTACTTCCCTTACCGGAGAAGGGTCCCCTCACTTTCCTAGAGTGAGGTCCTACTTTTAGCTTTTACATGGATTTCCCAATAGCTACACCTATGCGGGCGCATAGTTAAGGGATAAGGAGATTGCTACTAAGTAACTCATTCTCTATTAACGAGGAGTACACATCTCAAGAGTTACATTGGAGTATAACTTCTCAACTCACGAAGTGTAACCACCCCTTCTTCATATCCTCTTAGTGCCAGGCATAACTTCCCACTGATTCTCAACATTATAAACTATAGGTTAAGGACAACTAGTGAACACCACACCTCAACTCAAGAAAGGCATTGATCCTCCAACCTATCTTAGAAAGCTCTTAAGATGTAGTGAGGTTGCTACTAAACACTTCATCTCAACTCATGAAGAGTGTTTACCCAAAAACTCCCCTTTTTACTTAACATAGCTTCATTTATTCGTTCAAGTTTGAGTGTGTGTGTACATGTGGACACACCTTACACATAAGCATCATTTCATTTACATTTCATTCTATACATGCTTAGACCTTCATTCATATCATCACACACTTTAACATACTTCATATAATCATGTAAGTCATTTAGGCATACTCTCTAGCCTACTTCACATAATAAGCTTCATAAAGCACATTAACAAGAATAACTTCATTTACATATTTGTTCACATAGTATGCCTTCATCGCCTCATTAACAATACACAAGTAACTACACATTCATACAATTCAAGTAAACACCGCCACCAAGAAGGTGGACCATACCACTCAAGAGCATTTCATAATTAAAGCTAAACAACATAACCAACTTACCCTTTAATCCAAGATTTCTGCACCTATAAATTTTACTAAAAAATTCATCATAAATTAGCCCTTAGGGTAGTAGCTAAACATCAATAACAACACAAGTAAAGCAAATCTCAAATACTACAAAACCAAGCTCATTTAACCCATTTCTTAAGCCAAAATTTGATAAAAAACATTAACATGATTTCATTGAGGTTTTAGCATTAAAATCACCAACTAACATTAGAAACATCATATTTAAATTAGTAGAAATGATTTCATGCAAGACCCATACTTAGAGTCAAAGATAGAAAGAGTTAGGGTTGTAAAACTCTTTTTGAAATCTCTTAGAAAGGGGCTCCTTGAATGGAAAAGAGTTCAAGGATGAATACCATACCTCACATAGAAGAAACCCTAGTGATTTTTGATGAAGAACTTGACCACCAACAGCCGTTTGTAGCCCTTCTTGAGTTCTAGCTTCCATAGTGACTTGAAAGAGTCTTTTAAGAGGGAGGGGTTTTGGGTTTTAGGAAATGGAGTCTAAAATTAGGTCTTAGTGTTTGAAACACTTTAATATACCTAATAAAACCTAAAATAAACATCCAAGGTCCTTAAAAGACTAGGGGTGGATTTACCAAACACCACAAGATAAGGAAGCCTTTTAGCAGCTTTTGCAGGCAGCACAAACGTATCCCACAAACGGGCCGTTTGCCCATCGACGCCCCATTGGTGGGGGTCCGTTGATGGGGACTTAGTTTCAATTCTTATCAGGATAGCCTACCTTGCATGACCAATAGATTCCCAAGGTTAAAGGGCTGTCAAAGGTCCGTCCCTTGTGGCCTTCGTTTGGTGATTGCTTGGCATCTTCTTGTCAATCGATGAGGTCCTCTTCTAGGGCCCCTCGTGGGTCATAGCTGGGGTCGTACCCGGTCGTTAAACCCCTAAACATATCCGTCTAGGTCTTATAAACATCCCACACCAACTTCAAATAAAACGAACACGTAAAACTCACTCAAACACATCAAGACACATAAACACTTTCAAAGACACACCTTCTAAACGTCATGGACGTTCTTGGACGTTTGACCTCCAAACTTAACCAAACTTCATACACTGCCTAAGTACACTACTATAAATCATTTTATTACAAAATTAGCTCAATAAACAATCACTAAGATCTAGTTGAACTTAATATGTTTGCGGGTGTTACATAGACTATGAAGAGTTTCTATTTGTGTTACGATCTGGGTGTACCCCCTAGGAGTAACAAGGCGTACTTGACCTCTCAGAGGTCTTAATCTTAGCATTAATTCATCACATAGGTATGAAAAATAGTGTGAAGTTAAATTGTTTTACAATAAAGACAATAAGGAAATTCTTTTATGAAACATAAGAAGAACTAAGTCTCATCATCACAAGTCATCTTAGACACATCTAATTATCATAGGGTCATAGCCCTTACATAGAAAGAAAGATACAAGTCTTATATAAGGTCTTTAATGAAAGAAACTATAAATCATATCCACGTCCTCGAACATATGAGGACATACCAATAGTCTTGAGAGAAGAATCTAAATCCGAAGCTTAAACTCTAAGATCCCCACTTTCCACCGCCTACACTTGTAAAAATATAGAAGAATATGGAGTTAGTACAATTAAGCACTAAGTATGGAAATCATGCATAAACATGCTTGAAAGAGGACATTTTAGTTGAAATATGTATTTCATGCAATTTTGATAAAACTTCATGACCCAATGGTAAGAGACATTATACAAGTCAATCATTAGCATACAAGGTAATACTCCCATAATTCTCAATATATAACCATAATCATTAAGTAACCCATTAACCATTTATACCCTCTACCTAAAGTTATCCTAAGACCCACCTAGGTAAGACATAAAGAGACCGCCCATACAACCTCTTAAATACACATCTAAGTGTTCCTTAAGACTACCAAAGATAAGGATATTTGCTTTTCATCACAACTCAACAAGTCAATATTGAATACTAGAGATACTAGAGGAAACATTCATTCATTTAAGAACTTCACATAAAGACCATCCCCTAGAATAACTCTAAGTTACACTAGTGCAATGTGAAATTAGCATCCCATTCTACTACTCCCACTTAGTGGTCCTTTGGAACCACCCTAGACTAGGTACATCACATTCAACCATTCACATAACCTTCATTAACATTAGACATAGACCAACATGCTTTATAAACATTAGACATAAAATCTTTGACAACCCGAAAGTTCCCCCTAGAAGAAGGGAGCACCCTTAGGTCCGAACAATTGCATAATTGACCTTTCGGAGGTCTTGTACAAGCCTTAGCTATCATTGATTACATAAGACATGAAAAGTAGTGCGGAATTAAAACTTTTCACAAATTAAATAATAAAGAAAACATCTTTCATAAAGCTCGGGAGTGATATCGTCTTCACAAGCCAACTTAAAGAAACGACATAAATATCTTAGGGACACGGACCTTTACATTAAATGACAATACATAAGAAGTATTAATGCTAGCTACTTAGAGATAGAACTATGCCCTTGGATATATGAGGACATACTTAATCTTGAGAGAGTAGATTCCCAAGCTTTGCCTTCTAGACTTCTTCCTGCCTCCAACCTATACTTATAGAGTATTGAAAAGTATGGGGTCAGTACAAAACAATGTACTAAGTATGACATATGCAAAAACATGTGAAAAGAGACATTTTAATAAAATAATCTTTCATGCTATATAAGTTAAACCTTCATTATTATAGAGTTAAAATAGTATAAGAATCATCTTTAATCACATAAAATAGAACTCTCATAATTTTAGAACCAAGACATACTTTACAGTAAGCTCAAGTGCTTTATATGGAAACACAGTGAAACATTACACTGAGCAATTCATCCCAAGAATAGTGAACTCATTCACTTTGAGGTTTCGCTAACAAAGTTATCCTAAGATTCACTAAGGTAAGATATGAAGGAACCACCCATACAGCACCTTCAATACACACCAATGTGATCCTTAAAACTACCAACCATAAGCTTACCTCGCAATGGGAAACAAGTCCACACTCTTGACTCGACATTTGAAGGACATTCATACATTAAGGACTTCATTTAAGTACCCTTCTCCAATAGGAATTGTAAGTTACACTAAGTGCAATGTGAGAGTAGCATCCCATACTACTACTCCCACTTAGTGATCCTTGAGGATTCCCTTGGATTAATCACACTACATTAGTCATTCATAACTTCATTACATAAAACATAGCTTAACACTTCCTTAATATTAGACCTTAAGTCATCTAACTTCATTTACAACACATGATAGCTCATTCATACACTTCAAATAAAACACACCAAGACTCCCCTTTAGGAAGTTCTACTTAGTGCAATGGATAGATAGCGTCCCATACAACCACCTACCCTAAGTAGTACATTATTTTAGAAGACTTAGTTCATACACTTCATATAAAACACACCAAGACTCCCCTTTTGCAAGGTCTACTTAGTGCATTGTATAGATAGAGTCTCATACCATCACCTACACTAAGTAGTACATTCTTTTAGGAGACTTAGTTCATTCATTCTTTTTTGGGGGAATAGCTTTAACTCACATAGACCATGAGATCTAGACAGGGAATCCCGATACTACCCTTACCGGATGAGGGTTCCCCACTTGCCTAAGGTAGGGTCATTCTCTTAGCTTTTACATGGCTTTTCCAATAGCAACACCTATGTGGACGCATAGTTAAGGGATAAGGGGATTGCTTCTAAGTAACTCACTCTCTACTCACGAGGAGTACTCATCTCAAGAGGCATATTGGGTTCAACTTCTCTACTCACAATGTGCACCCACTCTTCTTCAAATCCTCTCGGTGCTAAGCATAACTCCCCCACAGAGTCTTAAATATTCTTTACTATAGGCTAAGGGATAGCTAATTAGCACCACATCTCAACTCACGAAGGGTACTTATCCCTAGGTTACATTGGAATACCATATCTCAACTCACAAAGGGTATCCAACCTCCAACTTATCTTAGAAAGCTCTTGGGAATAGTGAGGTTGCTACTAAACACTTAATCTCAACTCACGAAGATTGTTCACCCTAAAAACTCCCATTTTCATTCACATTCTTTAACTTCATTCATTCATTCATTCAAAGTGTGAGTGTGTGTACATGTGAGAACACCTTTCAGATAATCATCACTTTCATGACATTTGCTTCTAAACATTCTTACATCTTCGTTTATCACATTACACACTTTGACATACCTCACACAATCATAATGTTCCTTTAGACATTATCTCTAACATACTTCACATAACAAGCTTCATAAAACATATCAAGAAGAACAACATCATTATCATCATACTTCATATCATATGCCTTCACGGACTCATTCATAATACACAAGGAGATTCACATTCATATATTTCAAGTAAACACCGCCACCAAAGGTGGACCATACCACTCAAGAGAATTTTATTATACGAATTAAACAATGTGACCAACTTACCATTAATCCAATATTTCACCACCTATAGTAAACTCCTCAATAATAATTCATAAAATATTCCTTAGGGCAGCATCTAAGTCACAATATAACCATAAAGAAACTCTAACTCTAACATTATCAAATCATGTTCATTAGACCCATTTCATAAGTCAAAAGTTGATAAAAAACAATAACGTGGTTTCATTGATGTTTTAGCATTAAAATCACCAAATAAAATTATAAATATCATATTTTAATCCTTTGAAACATTTTCATGCAAGACCCATACTTAGAGTCCAAGATTGAAGAAGTTAGGGTTTGAAAACCTCTTTCGAAATTCCTTAGAAATGGATACTTGAATGGACGAGAGTTCAAGGATGACTAACATACCTTAATTTGAAGAAACCCACAAAATTTGGTGAATAAAACATCCAAAAACTTCAACCCTAGCTCCACCTTGAGTTCTAGCATCAATGGAGTTTTGAGAGAGTTTTTCTTGGAAGAGGGGTTTTGATTTGGGGTTTCTGAAATAATGAGTTGGAGGAGGGTTTTAAGGATTAAAACTATTATATTTAATTATATAAACCTTTAGAATCAACCAAAATTAATAAAAACTCGGATAGGAATTATTTGGAAATTACCTTTTTGGACAGCCCGCCCATTGACCACGGCCACCTTCACAGACCGTGAAGGTGTTTCACGGCCGCTTTGATGGTCCGTGGTCCTTGGGGCAGTGTCTTCCTTCCATTTACAAGCCTCCAAGTGTATAATGAATGTCCACAACCATCTTCACATACCGTGGTCCACTCCAATGGTCGTTCAGTTGTTCGTGAACATTGAGGCAGTAAGCTGCCAAGTTTGGACAACTTTTGCCCACAAGGACCCTTTAGTTGGTCCTTGGGGAGTTTTGCCCGGACATTTCCAACAAAAATACCTTCATACACAGTTTAAGGACCTCTCACATCAATTTCATCCAAAACGAACGTAAAACTCACTAAAACACATGAAGACACACAAGCACTTTCTAAGGCATATCTTCCAAACGTCATGGACGTTATTGGACGTTTGACCTCCAAACATCACCAAACTTTACACACTACCTAATAACATCATTATAAATCATTTTAACACAAAACTAACTCATGAAACATTCATTAAGTTCTAGTTCACTTTAATTCGTTTTAAGGTATTACAAAGTCAACTTACTTCATTATCATCACATAGAAACTCATTCATTCATTAACAATATAATGACACACCAAAACTCCCTCCAAATGCCTACTCGTGCAATGCATAGTTGGCGTCCCATTATACCACCAAACCTAAGACCTAGTTCATTAAATTCATTTTTTGGGGCATTCTTTAACCAGCATAGACCAGGGGAGCTTAACATGGAATCTCGGGGTTAAACCCTATCGGATGAGGGATCCCCACTTGCCTAAGGTAAGGTCATTCTTTTAGCCTTTTCATCGAACACCACCTCCAAGTAAAATGAACTACTTCACAAGCCACCTCCAAGTATACTTGTGCAAGGATAAGGTAGCATCCCATACTACTCCCAAAGCTAAGTACCTCTCTTTGGTCATTCTTGATCATAATCCACTTTCATAATTAAGAACAAGATTAATAATAACATATGAGCATTATGCCCCTAGGACACCTCAAACATACTTATGCAATTCATGTGAAGCATCTCATTCTACCTCACACACTAAGCATGTCTTGAAATCACCCTAATACCTTTCATTTTAGTTTAGGAGTCTCTAGTAGACTTATTTCATATTGACAAGGAACTATCATATTCAATCAATCATGTCATGGAAAGCAACCATAGCCACTACCCAATCTAAACATACATCACATAGGGGTCATGTCATAGGTAGCTTCATGTCATACTTGTTCCATGTATGAATAGCATCCCATACTACCATCCACATTAAGTACTTGTTTAGACTAACCTAATCTAATCTAACTAAAGAAGGAAACACCTATCCTAACCATCATGAAACCACTAATGTAGATGCAAGATAATATTATGGGAGCATGAATCCTCAACCCTAATCTATCATGACAAATTAATCTCAAGATATTTCATGAAATACACCTTACATGCAAATCAAGTTAACATTAAGAGATTATAGGTCTTTCCCCTAAAGCTACCATGAAATGGTTTTGTCCAAACCATGTCAAGCTACCATGATCAAGCATCCTAGAAACACAAGACAAGCTAACCATGAGAAGTTTACTTCCTCCATCCCAAGCTACAATGATGTTAATCACCTTAAGCTACCATGAGTAATTTAACTCAAGCTTCCATGAGATTCAACAAATCAAGCCACCATGAGACCTAGAACCTCAAGATATCACACCTTGGTCTTACCTTACCAAGTCAATTATACAAGAAGAGGCTATTCAATAGAACTTCAAGCTATTCTAGTTCATCATGTCTTGATCCATTTTAGGTTCTTAGGTCAACCTAGAATTCATCTATGGGAGAGAATTTGATTCTCCTATCTTGTTCATGTCGAAGTGTAAAACAGAAAGAAAACATCATCACAACCTCTGCATAATGACTTCACTCCTAAAGCCCTAACAACAATGGCATACAAGCCGAACAATCGATCATTACCTTCAATCCATCAAAATCCCTGCTCAATTTAATGTTAATTCATACAATTAGATCATTACAAGGTAATTCTAGTCATACTTTATCACATATGTTCAATTTCAAAATACAAGTCAAGATCATCTTTGATCAATTAAGGCTAGTTCAATTCATATCCAGGTGATTCAATCATTATCTAATAGTATACAATACAATTGAATTAAGAAGAACAACTTAGAACCTTCTTGTAGCCTCTATATGGCCTAAAACCTGCATGATCACCTTCAACATCAATTATTAAAATTCACCATGAAAACATCATGAAAACATCACATAATCCTCAATATGAAGATAATAGAATTTTACCCACTAGATTGGGATCACAATCAAGCCTTACCAACAATGCAATCACAACACATCCTAGATTGGTGTATTTTTTATTCACAATAGGGGTATAGCTAGGGGACTCCATTAATGGAAGGATACATGGATGAATAAGATTCAAATACCATAGATTATATCATTAAACCCAGCTTGATTTCTTGGTGAATTTTTCCTAAGAGAAGCCCCCAATTTCTCTTCTTCTTCAATGGTGTTCTTGAGAGAGATTTGGAGAGGGAGAAGTTTTTTATTTTTATTTCTTATTGGGTATTGGGTTTTGACTTGGGAAAGTGGTTAAATAAGTCTTAAGAACTATTTATATTCGACTCCCAAATTACCCAATTACCCCACATAAATTTGACTCTTTTAGAGAAGTCAAACTCAACTTAAATTTTCAGAACATTCATCGGGAAACAAGTTCGTATCGCGGAGCTGTTCCCACATGATTTTAGAAAATAAATCCTGATACAGTAGATTCCACTTTGTGCCCGCGACGCGGACCAAAACTCTGGTCCATGACTAAAAAAGTCCGCGATGCGGACTGGTTTCCTTCCATGAGTAAATGGTTGATGCATTGGGAAGCTTGCATGATCATGGTTGATTCCTCCTCAAGGACCCCTATGGAAGTCCTTGGGAAGTCGTTCCCGGAAGTTCCCCCCTAAATATGTCCGTCTAGATTTTAGGAACCTTACCTATCCATTTGTGCTCCAATCACTACTTAAAACCTCATGAAACATACTAAGGCACTCAAGCACGTCTCAAGGCTAACTTTCAAACGTCATCGAATGTTATTGGACGTTTCACCACCAAACTATATATACTGACTTTTAACACTATATTTAGTCATTTTAGGACCTCATAAGCTCATGACACACACGTTAGGCTCTATTTTGTCTTAATGCATTTTTGCGGTGTAACATAAGGGTATGTGACTTTATCTATACATTGCTCATGTGTACCTTGATAGAATAGTTCCTACGGTGATTCTCTCGGTACACAAATATTAATGCATGATTATGCTATGAACATGAAAGTATATGTTAATGTAAACTATATTATATGATGAAGTATGAATATGTGTAGTGTCTAAATGTGTTATGTGAAAGGTTTCCTCATATATGAACATATACACACACATAAATGCATGATTGAAGCATGTTATGATAATCTAGTAAAGTAGGGTATTTTGAAAGGTATTCTAAATTGTAATCTAAACTAGATGTGTTATGTCAGTGTGAAAGGATATTCTCACATGAGTTAGGTTGAGGAAAGGACATTCGCATCTATAAGTTACGATCTATGCATATGAGGGGTTAATATCCTATAACATATTTTATGACAATAAAGTTAGTAAAGTTTTTTCAATAAGGGAACTTAGCTTAGCACCGAGGGAACTTGACAAATGAGGGGTGCCCCTTCCCAATGTGGGAAGGCATGTTCACCAAATGTCCTCATTGTAACACTCCGAAAGTTCATGACCTAATCTAGATCCTCACATAAAGATAAAATACTTAGAACACCGTTTGAAGAAATAAAATAATGTGTATGAATCATTTAGGAAGTTTTAGAGTCAAAACGTCAAGAAATGTCCATGACGTCCAGAGACTAATGAAATAGAGATTATTGTGCCTTTTTAAGAGTCGAAATTCAATGTAATATTGTATAAAGGTGTTAAACATGTTTTAGAGTGTGTTTAGGGTCAAAACGTGTGGGTAAGATTCCCCAAGGACCACCTTTGGAGTCGTTGAGGAGGACTCTTCAAAAATGCTCAAAAGTTGTCAAATGACAATGGTCACCTATGAGACCCAGCGACAATCTATCGTCTGATCGATGAGGCGTCAATGGACCTCGTAGGTGATGCCTTAAAAATTTTAAGAAATTTCCCAAAAACATGGTCTCTGTCGCCAAGTAGTTGTGCAGCACGGCGCATCGACTAACCTACGGACAGTAGGTCGGGGTCTCATAGGTCAGATATGGTGTGGACTATTTTATTTTAAGTTGAGTCATTTATTTAGTTAGTTGCTTAGGTGATTAATTAAGGGTTAAGGGTGTCTAATTAAGTTAATTAAGGATCTATTTAAATACCTAACTCTCATTAAGCTAACCCAACTCACTTAAATGCCAAAGTCAAATATCTTTTCTTTCTCTCTACTTTCTCTCTCCCCAAAAAGAACACCCTTGAAGACCAAGGTCAAAGGGCATTAGGGTTCAAATAATTAAAATTTCTCTACATCAATCTTCAAGGATTGTTAAGGTATGATAACTCTTAACCAATGGGACTCCTTTCCCCAAAGGGTTCTTTCAAATGATTTCAAAAAGTTGAGAAAATATGGGTTTCATTCTTAATTGAAAATTGATCTTTCAAATTGTGTTGTTATTGATTTCTTGTGATTATTGTGGATAAATTATGATGAATTATTTGTGAATTAGGGTATTTCTTGATGTTAGACCTAGTTCTAAGAAAGAGAACATGAATTGACCCTATTTCCCTAACCCTAGGTGATTAATTGATGTTGAATGCATTAGTGATGGTGAAATTGACTTAGTTCATATTTTAATTACTATTATATGATATTATTTAGTCTATTTATGTATGAATATGGTTGGTTGATGGTAAGACCATGGAAGAAGGCTTGTGAAGGTGAATTAATAAGAACCATAATCTTGAAACCTTACTTCAATTGTGATGACTTGCACTTGATGATGATGTTCAATTGAAGTATTAATTGTGATTAGATTAGATAGGTTATGATATGATGAATGCAATTGAGATGTATTTATTATATGGATTGTAAGATTGTGATTAAGGTGTAATGATATAAGGTTGATTATGGATTACTTATGTGTCTTACTATGACGTGATGATGATAATGTGTTAATCTCACATATGAGGGTTGTATTAAAAGAAAGTCCTCATGCAATTCCAAATGATCTAATGATTATTATATACAAGGGGTTAGGCCTCTATGTCCTATACTAAGATATGATGATTAATGAAGGCTTAAAGACATTTCAAAAAGGGACTTAACTTAGCACCGAGTGAACTAGTTATGAGAGAGTGTCCCTTCCCAATGTTGGAAGCTAGGTTCACAATAGTTCTCATGAGATAGAGATTACAATGAAATAGTGCATAAAGAGCGTCTCAATTATATCTCCTAGTTCTTGAACTATGTTGCCCCCATAGGAATACTAGCTAGTGGATCCACCTAGAATTCTATGTTCATGTTATAATACTACCTTGGAAAGTAGACAACCTTCTTTTGGTGTAGGTTTTCATGACACCGGATTCCACATTTAGCAAGTGTGGTCTATGTCAATTAAGGAAATTGTTCCCAAAAGTAAAATGAACGTAATAATGTGAACTCTAACTAGGTTGACTTAAGGAGTTTTTCTTAGTATAGGTAGTGGTATTGGACTCTACCTATGCATTGCACTAGTTGGACTTGAGAAAAGTCCATGGAGGATATTCTTATTCTTTTATGACTTTAATGATATGCATATGTTGGCTTTACGTGTTGATGATCCTATATGATGTTAGTTTCACCTACTAAAATGTTATTGGTCTATGTTGGTAAATATGATGATGAATACTCGTGATGCTATTTTATGTGAAGTTACACATTTCTTGTGACCCTTTGTTGGGTTTACCTTATTGTGTGGGGTTATGGGACCTCACTTGATCATTGCACTTTTATGCTTTGTAGTGGGTTATGAGTAATGGTCTTGCATATGTTGTAATGTTATGAACTCTTATACATGATTTGTTGTTATAACATTATGTTGGAGTTGTTTGGGTTATGTGCTCTAATAGCTACTATATATGTTGACTCGATTTTACCTAACAATGTTCGTCTTGCGTTGTGTATGCCTTGTCTTAAGGAATATGTGATCAGTGTCTTTATTTGTATTATTGGTTGTGCATAAGGCTTTTAAATATAACTTGGCATAGTTTTGAACAAATGTCGCCTTAAGCATGATTTCAAACATTATATGTGCATATGTTTCCAGACTTAGTACAAGTGCATGTACAACCCATTTATTTTATATTTCTACAATTATGTAGGTTCCGGCCATTGAGTTCCTAGAAGGCCGCTTAAAAAATACTTGGATTCTTTTCTCCAAACTGTTGGTAGATTCTCATGTTCGGGGATATTACTTTTTCTACATTCTAGCTCTGAAGTTGTATTGTCATAAAAAGATTGTTCTTTCCTTTATCTTTTGGATATTGATGTTGTTATGACCCCAAATATCAATTAGGTGTAGCTACAACCTAAAATGTGTGGTATGATCTTAGAAGGTACTAAAATGACTCAAAATAGTGTTAAGGTTCTGTATATAAATTTTGGAAGTGTTTGGAGGTCAAACACCTAAGGACGTCCAAGACGTCCGGAAACTTGTCGAAGTTGATCTAGTCTGTCGTAGTGTTTGTAGTGGAGTTTTGGAGGATGGTTTGAGGGTGAAATTTAGTACCGATGGTTCCTATACGTAGACTTACATGTAAAGGGTCGAAACATCCGAGAAAGACTCCCCAGATACCAACCTAAGGGTCCCCAGAAGAACCCAAACATGGGACATTGAAGCTGCCAAGCAGCCAAGATACGAAAGCTTCTGCACGACGTGCAGCCAGCAATATAAAGGGAAAAAATCTTTCCCTGTGACTCGAGGATATCACGAACCATTCTGTCCTTAAATTCCCCAGAACCAAGAATAAAAAATACTTCCGCGACGCACAGTAAACTCCGAGATTTGGTCACTTTGTTTTTATTTCAAGTAGAATTGGTTGAATGGTCGAATAGTTGCAGGGGTCTTTTGGGGACTTTAGGGATCAATTATTGGAGGTTATTTCTTGTATTTTAAGAGTATATAAGCAGTACAATATCAATATAGACCCTAGACTCCAAATAAAAACCTTTGTCTTCCAAAATTCTCCCAAAACCTCCATTGAAGAAGAAGAGAAATTGGAGGCTGCTTTAGGACGAATTCACCAAGGTTTCAATCTGGTTTGAAGGCTCTAATCTATGGTATTTGAATCTTATTCATTCATGGATTCTTCCATCCATAAAACCTCCCTAGTTTCAGTTCAATTATGAATCCAAAGACCCTATTCAAGAGCGGGTTGTGATTGCATTGTGGGTGATTCTTGATGGTAATCCCAATGTAGTGGATATAATCCAATGTTGTTTATATGATGATTATGTACTATTTTTATGGAGTTATTATGATGAATCATAGTAATTGAATTTGAAGGTGATCATGGTGATCTTAGGCAATTAGATACTAGATGAAGATTTTATGTTGATTCTGCTTATCTTGATTTCTTCTATAATTATTGCTCATGATTGAATCACCTAGATATGAGTTGAACTAGACTTGATTGAATAATGTTGTTCTTTATTGAATCAATCCTTAAAAATGAAATATGGTTATATTCACCTAGTAATGAAGAATGTGATAAGATAGCTAAGGCTAGAAGATTATATAATCTACTTATGAATGAAGATAGAATGACTTGATGAATAATGAAACTTAGGATAGTTGTGTTGGCTCCAGATTTAAGATGATCGAATGAAAGTGATAAATTCACTTGAGCATGGAGAGATTTTCAAGGACATGCCTCCATGAAAGAAAAGGTTGAGCAAGTCTTGACGAGAAAACCTTGGAGTATATGCTTGACTCAAAGTGGATATGAAAAGTGAGACAGATAGTCTAGCAAGGTTGGGGACACCAAGTAGAAAGGAGAGTCACACATAGAAGTTGAGAGACTATCCACTTAGGTCTCATGAGGCGGCAGTCCTTCACGTAGTATAGTCAAGGTATCCTAGTAGAGATCTCCATATCCTATGTACTTAGACGTGCTTGCTAAGTATCTTGTAGTGTTAAAAGAAAAGAATGAAGTTAGACATGCCCAAGGGGTATCTCCTAGTGTTCATAATGTGTGAATGAACTTAGATATGCCCAAGGGGTATCTCGTAGTGTTTATGATTAAGGTATCAAGACATACCTTAACAAAAGTATCTCGTAGGATCCATATGGTTAAGGAAGTTAGACATACTTAAAGAAGTATCTCATAGTGTTCATAAGATAAAGATAGGGTCTAGGTTCCAAATTAAGAATTTATAAGTAAAGTATCAAAAATTAGTACCTTGAATGGATGGTGTGATAGGGCATCATGAGTGTATTTCACAAGGTATAGCCTCGGGTCACTAATGAAAAAGAGATTGAAGATAGAATTGGATTAGAGTTGACTTTCCTAGTATAGTAGACTAAAGACGAGCGAATCTTAGTAGATGAAGTTAGGTAATAAAGAGGTTATGTAGGGTGAACGTATTAAGGATGGTTTTCAAGATAGGCTTAGTATGTAGGGTAGTATTGGCTGCCTTATGTACATTGCAAAAGCATGTTTTGTGATGACCATAAGAGTATAGTACTCTTTAGTATGAAGAACTTAGGTCTTAATTATGATAGTGGATTACGATAAAGAATGAGCAAAGAGAGTTACTTAGCTTTCGTATTAGTATGGGATGCTACCTTAGCCTTGCACAAGAATACTACCAGGTAGCTTGGGAAGTAGTTCGCTTGAGTAAGAAGGACAACTAAGTAAGTATGAACTATTACATGCTTTATGATGCTTTATTATGTTTATGATAATCATTTTATGCTTATGCTTTTATCTCTTATGATCATGTCTATTATTGACTAACCCTTTGAGATATGTTAAGTTTTGTATGATAGTTTACATACTTAGTATGTATCGTGCAAACACATATTGCCTAAATGTTGTCCATGTAGGGTCTTGAGAAGATTGAGTGCTTGAATGGTAGAGTTTCCAAGGATTTAGAGAATAGAAGAAGTGGTGAGTCCTCATAGCTTCGAGGACGAACCTTTATGTTCCTTTACGTATTTCTTTATGTTTTAGAATTTAGGTGGGCTATGTCCATGATTTACATTCATGTCAAAATTGGATGGTTTTTGAGACAATTTTATTAGAGATGCTTCCTCATTAATGAAATACCTTTCTGTTTATGTCTAAAGAAAGTTTTTTTAAAATTCCCTCCATTTATGCATTATGTTATGTAATGAAGTCAAGTGGCATGTACAACACCTCTGAGAGGTCAAGTACTCTGTGTTGCTACCCAAGGGTTGGCCTTTATTCTATGGTGTACTTGCGGGTCGTGACAAACTTGATATCAGCGCATAAGGTTATGAAATGGTCTTAGAATGTATCAAAACCACGCCTTGTATAGCTTTATTCATCGGTGTGAGTCGCGACATACCTATGAGTAGGAGGCTATGGGATGCATAGGAAAGTTCCACTTTTTCATTCTTCAAGTCGTGCCATAGAGTTTGTCTTTAGTAGGCCCTTTTCTAAAATTATGCTATGAATTTTGTAGGTTATGGTTAATACCAGGGGTAATGCTATAACGGAAGGAGATGGGAGATGGGAGCAAGAGATTCCTCCCCAAGTGCATGAGCAAGTACCTCCTCAAGTTCCTAATAACCCTCAAATAGGAAATGTTATGTTTGAGGAATTTAGGTTTTCTATGACATTGTTGGCTAAAGCCTTAAAGGCACAAGCTAATAGAGGAGAGGTGGCTCTGTATAATCTTATAGGAGAAATGGCTGCTACTAGAGTACGGGAGTTCTTGATAATGAATCCACCGGTGTTCTATGGCTCCAACGTTTGTGAGGATCTGAATGGGTTTATTGATGAGATGTATAAGGTGTTTGAAATCATGGGAGTGTCTTCCATTGTAAAGGCGGATTTGACTCCCTATCAATTGAATGATGTTACACAAATTTGGTATGAACAATGGAAATATAGTATAACAATAGGACCGGGTCCTATAGAGTGGGAGACTTTTAAGTTGGATTTCCTTAATATCTTCTTTCCTAGGGAATTGAGGGAGGCTAAGATGGAGGAGTTTATAAACCTAAAGCAAGGTCATTTAATTGTTAAGGAGTATTCTTTGAAGTTCACTCTTTTGACTAGGTATGCTCCAATATTGGTAACAAACCCTAGAGACTTGATGAATAGTTAGTAGAAGAAGAGTGTCATACGTCCATGATTGTAGATTACATGGACATCTCAAGGCTTATTCTGTTTTTCCAATAAATAGAAGAGTCAAAACTATGGAAGGAAAAGGCTATAGAAAAGAAGAGGTCTAGGTTTGAAAGTGAAAAGTCTTTCAATGCTATGTCTGAGGGACAGGATAGGCCTAAAACCAAACCAAGATATTCCGGTCAAGACTCTTACAACACCCCTAATATTGATAAGGAGAAGGGTAGTGAGTCTACCAAATTTAGTTGCCCCAAATGCGGAAGTAATCACTATGGGATAAGTGTCTAGACGACAGTAATGATTATTTTGGGTGTGGGAAGGATGGGCAAAAAGTGAGATATTGTCCGGATATTAAGACAAATGGAAGATAAGTCAAGCAAGTTTCTACTAATAGTGAGGAAGGTGTTCCTAAGCCAGGGCTAGGTTCTTTGCTCTCAAATCCTGGGTTGATCAAGAGTGATCTCCTTATGTCCCTTTCTGTTATGTGTCTCTTTATTGATTAATGAAACTTTCCAGAATTGTTATGATTATGATTTACTTTATTGATTTCATGTTTCCTTATGATGTGGAATTTATATTAGAAAGACATTTGTAGCTTATTCCCATGTGGGGGATAAGGGGCCTTTTTATGAGGTCTTTATATGATTATGTGTAGTTATGATTAGCTTGGAAGTGATTTATTTCCGTGATTTGGGTATGTTCATTTAGGTATAATGCATATACGATGTGCTTCTACTCTAGAGTTTGTCCTTTAGATAAGTGTTTAGTAAGGTGTCATTCGAGAACGAATGTATCCCAAGTGGGTGATATTATTATGACCCCAAATATGAATTAGGTGTAGCTAGAGCCTAACATGTGTTTTATGAGCTTATAAGGTCCTAAAATAACTAAAAATAGTGTTAAGAGTCAGTGTATAAAGTTTGGAAGTGTTTGGAGGTCAAACGCCCAAGGACGTCCAAGACGTTCAGAAACTAGTTGAAGTTGAACTAGTGTGTCGTAGTGTTTTGTTGTGGAGTTTTGGAAATTGTTTTGAGTGTGAAATTTAGTATCTATGCTTCCTCTTTTTATACTTACATGTAAAGGGTATGATAACGACGCCCCGGGGATCAGCCTAAGGGTCCCCGAGGAGGAGCCAAACATGGGCCATTGAAGCTGCCAAGAAGACAGGATATAGAGGCTGCTGCGTGACACGAAGCCAGCATATGAAAGGGAAAAAATCTTACCCTATGACGCGGGGCCATCACAAACCATTTTGTCTCAAAATTCTCCAAAACAAAGAATAAAAAATTTCGCCATGCCGTGCAGTAAACTCAAAAATTTTGTCGCGTCGGTTTAAAGTCAAATTAGAATTGGTTAAATGGTCCAATAGTTGCAGGGGTGTCACGACCCAAAATCGAGCCGCGAGTGGCACCCACACTTATCCTACTATGTGAGCGAACCAACCAATCTAAAACCCCAACATATTGAACAAAATACAAAGCGGAAGACTTAAAACTCATTATCCCCAAAATCTGGAAGTCATCATCACAAGAACATCTATCCTCAAGTTACAAATCTAAAAGTATCTAAGAAGCTAAAATAAATAAAAGGCTAGTCCATGCCGGAAGTTCAAGGCATCAAGACATTGAAGAGAAGATCCAGTCCAAGCTAGAAGCATTAGCTCACCCTGAAATCCGGTGTAGTGACGACTGGCTAGAAGTGCTGCTGAGTTGAAGACGACGGTACGTTTGCTGCATTCCCCAAATCACAAAGAAAGAAACAACAAGTAGGGGGTCAGTACAAACACAAGTACTGAGTAGGTATCATCGGCCAACTCAAAATAGAAAACAGTATATATCAGTTCATATCATAAATCAACTACAATACTCAACATGTAGTAACAAGTACTGAGAATCATCAATAAGTAACTCAAGTTCATCATAGGATCAAGCCTCAATACCACACTCATTTGGGAATTAGGTTCATAACATTGAGTATATAAACATCTCTCAAGATTTATTATCTTTCTTCCTCTTGTGTCGGTACGTGACACTCCGATCCCCTACTACTATGTGTCGGAACGTGACACTCCGATCCCTTAATTCTACGTGTCGGTTCGTGACACCCGATCCCTTAATACTATGTGTCGGAACGTGACACTCCGATCCCCTAATTCTATGTGTCGGAACGTGACACTCGGATCCCCTAATTCTATGTGTCGGAACGTGACACTCCGATC